>BSBM01002476.1:0-188057 GCA_027924585.1 Larix kaempferi | reverse complement strand
AGCATTGGGTGGATGTGTTTTTCCCACCTCTGTTTTAGTATAAAGATTATAGTACAGGGTTGAACCTGACAGAGGCGTTGATTCATATGCTACTCTAGATCTGCATAAATCCTGGTGAGAATGTTATACGACTAGAATTTTACTCGACCCGAGCTTGTTTGCTTATTATTGTTTAAAGTTTGAACTTGATCGTTTCTCAAATCGCCAAGCCATGTGTTGTAGATCAGTTTAGCCTTGTTTAGATGCACTCTGTCCTCTGACAGAAGTCACGTTGAAACCAGTAAAGCATAAACTCAGTTTTCTTAAACTCCGACAGAGGTTAGGAGTAATCTTGGTATAACATTAAATAGACGCATTGTTTTTTAAAGTTATCTCACTGTAAATTCGTGAACTGAGGAGACTCGGTGTTTATGTTTTGGTTGTAGATCACCGTGTCACACAACCACAGAAAATACCTATGTGTAAAAACTTTGAACCCTGTCACATGTGGCTGTGGTACAACCCCTGTTTGCCCCATTCGTATCTTGACCACAGCTGTAGAAACGTTATGCTGACATCTCTATAGGGATTTTATGTGTTGGGCGACTCTTCTCTATCGAACCCAAGTTTTTATAATTATCTTGTCATGTTATTAAAAGATCAGTGTGGTCCCTTAGTGTCATATTTTTCTCCTTAACTAAGTCTCGAATTGGAGTAAGTTATTTACCCACTTTTATACACGTTATAAGTAAAAGTTTCTCCTTCCAAGCTATAGTATAGTCTCTACATTAATGTTTGGTCAAATCTTAATTAAAGACATAGTTAACAAACTTGTATGCCTATGGGGTCTTTTGTCGTTATGAGTATGGGAGACTTTTTGGGATATCATCTGGGGCGAGTCCTTAACCATATTAAGGGTGCATCCCTAACATTATTGTGTAGTAGTTTTAATTTAGAATTAATCCATGAGAAGAACTTGTAAAGTTATCCATTCTAGAAGTGAATAGGCTTGGAGAAAGTAGAAGGAAAAGGTGCAACAAATGTGCTGTAGATTGTATTCCTCGATTCCTTTTGATGAATATTATAAAAAAAAAACAACCTTTTGTGGATGTAGCCCTAGATTGGGTGAACCACATTAATAATGTCTCTTCTGTATGTGTCACTACATGTGTACCTTGTGTTTATTTCTTTTATGATGGTTTTATGGTCTCTTTTGTAGAAATGGACTTTGCCATATGTGAGACTATTATATTGTGTCGTTGATGTATAAATGTACGTTCTGTCAAGTATTTTGTAAAAGGATGATTAAGCTTTCTAATATGGTTATGTTATGAGCATGAGGAGATGTTTTTAACTATTGTGTTCATGAAACAATTCAAGTTAATATTAAAAGTAAGAAAATATTGGAGACATACAAGGTAAGATTTAGCTAGATGTTTGTCGACTTATATAATCATCAACTCTTTTATGTAAGTTATCCGAATGGTTGTTGTTATGACTGAATGTACATTCTGTCATCCATGTCTTAGGGTAAAGATGTTTTGAAAGTCATTATAGTTGAAACAATTTACAATTAATAAACAAAGTGTAAGGTTACAAGGAAATATGAAAATAAATAATTACACATGTTGAAATTAAGTAATATGCTTGCTTATTTATAGATGTAGATATTCAATGAAGAGCCTTACGGCCATAAGCTAAGTAGTTGAGGTAAAAAGTTCAAAAATTTACAGAAATTCTGACCCAGAATTTTGGGTATGTGACAATATGCCAAGGAAATCACTATAGATTGAGACAATGTTTAAATATAGATGTTTTTCATAAAGACCTGGAAATATTAAGAAAATGCTTTATAGGTATGTTCTATAAAGACCTGAAAGATGCATGCCCAATATTATATTACATGTTTTTTTAAATTATATTAAATAGAATGAAGCTTGAATATATTGTAAAAGTTTTCCTTTCAAATTTAATTAACTAGTTCCCAGATCTTTGAAGCCTACTGGAGCACAATGAAAAATTGTATTTAGCTATAAAGAGTTTAAGTATTTGGCTATGGTTGAATCGACCTCTTTAACCAAATTTATAAAAAATGCACATTTATGTTTGATAATATTCTGAGATAATCAAAGAAAGTTGTAAATCAAACCAACGTGTTCGTAGGTTATTACGTTCTACCATATAAACAAAAATAAACTCAACAGGATTCTCTTATCAGTTTAATCTTCTTTTATATTCATAGTTTGGTTAAGGGATGAAATAGAATTAAGTGACAAATCCTATTAAACAAGGAAGAATGGAACAACCCTTTCGCTAGGGTTACCATACCTTGTAACTTGAATATGTAAACAAGAAATGAAATAATGCATTATAAATAAAACTTAACTAAACGTAGACTGTATCATTTGAAAGTCAATTTGTAAACTAAATTTATAACGAAAATCTCTATGATGATTCAAAGAAATATTCATAGATTCATATGTTTTAAACTATGTAAAATTGTCTTCAAACGCAAAGGAGAGTAATTCCCCATTCACGTTGAACTGAATATTGTTCAATACCTTTAAGTAACTATGTCAAAAAATTACATAATACTTTAAAGGGTTCAAAGGAAAAAATTCTAGACGATAAAGAGTTCGTTTTGTCTTAAAAATCTAGTGGCTTGGTTGGATGGACCAAAGAAAACAAAGAACTTACAATTCCTAAAAAAAATACAATAGTCAGCAACCATCGCAGAAAGAAGGAACAACAACATAGTGCACAACCGATACACAAGCATGTGGAAGAACATCGCAAAGATGAGTTAAAGCTCTGGATGCTAGAAGCATTATTTTTGGATTGCTCTTCTGATTAAGTAACTTACTAGAACTGGAACAAATGAATCCACTAAGAAGTTGCTCAAATAATCCTCAGTGGAAATGGATAAAATTTCATAAAGCTATGTAAAAGCGTCAATCTGAAAACCAATCTATGCCTCAGCCCTCAATCCCAACAATATTCCCTTCAATATGATGCTCTATGAGGAAGGCATAAGATCATATCGCCTGGAGCCGAGTGTAATGCCCCTAAAATAACTATTCATGTGCAAATGCCTAAAATATTTTTATGCATTTGCTAAGTAATAATCTAGAGTTAATCTTATAAGTTTTTATGCAATTAAATTGAACAATCAAACTCACTAGGATCACAGTGTCGCACCGTTGGGATCCTGGTTACTTAATTTTAATTCCCTGACATGGCACCACTTCGTCGGGTCCAGTCATCCATGGTTTCCATTCCTTGGCATGGTACCCGCATCGTTGGGTCCTTGCGTCCATTCTTTCCGTTCTCGACAGGGTACCAGCATCGTCGGGCCCTTCTGCCACCATCTTTTCGTTTTGACTTGCGGGAACTCTTGTATGGATTTTAGGAATCGTTACCATCCATCCTCCGTCTACATGCTATGATCCAGGAGGATCCAAGAAGGCAAAATTTTTGAAGTCCTCCAATCTCAGCAAAACCAACACTATATCGAAGGGCTCGTCGAGATGATTCCAACGGCGTTCGTTTCACCTCAAACGGACTCCGTATGAGAAAGTTATCGCGTTCTGTTCTATAAGGTCAACAGGTAAATTTGGCAAAAAGAGGTGCCACGTGGCACCACTGACAAGGTGACACGTGGCATCTATACTGTACAAACATGGTGATGTGGCACCACTAAGAGGATGACACATGGCATCCATACAGTACGAACCAATCACAAGGTGACATGTGGCATGATGACATGGCATGCTACATGGCATGCTGATGTGGCATGATGACATGGCATGCTGATGTGGCATGATGACATGGCATGATAATGTGTCATGCTGACATGGCATGCTGATGTGGCATGATGACATGGCATGCTGATGTGGCATGGTGACATGGCATGATGAAGTGGCATGATGACTAGCATGCATGCATTTGTGCTTAAAATGAGTTTTAGGACATTCATGCATTTATTCATGAGAAATTGTAAAATGATTAATATTTGAAGTGAGTGGAAAAATTACTCACATATTACTCATTTATTTTATTCCTTGAGTTGTTATGAAGTTAATGAATGGTTGTAACCAAAAACAAACATGCCATATTTGTAAAGAAGTTGTAACAAGTTGGTTTATGGTTGAAAAAACCAACATGCTATTTAAAAGAAGGATTTTGGTATGTAATGGATTATTGTTGGATTTTGTAAATGTCATTATGGGGAAGTAACTAAATGTGAAAACCCATGGACATGTGAGCATGAACCATATTTTGGTTTATGTTCTTAAAATCCCAACCACATGAAAACCAACTTAGGGAAGTTGTAACCAAGGCCAAGATAGGCAAATTAGTTGCAACCAAAGGAATCCATGAGAGTCATGTGAAGAAGGGCAAGCCAACCTATATAAACCCATTCAATTGCCATTTCCCACTCATGCTTTGGAGTAGAGACTTTGTAGCTAAAGGAGAGAAGGGAGATTGCGTAGCTCTGCAAGAGGAAGGTACGAGTGTTTATACTCGTTTTACACCGTCTTCAGGCTTCGGAGTTGCTGGAAGTAGTCTTGTTGTGTTTTGGACAGCGGTTCTCTTCCTGGCCATTGTCGCCAAGGTATCATTGTATCATTGCCATGTATTTTGCCTTTATGCTGAGATTATAGATCGGCCCTCCTATTGAGAAGCAGGCCCGGAGACGTAGTCCATCCTAGACGAACTCCGTTTTTAACTTGTTGTCTTCATGTGTGTATTGTCTATGCTGTTTGGTTCTCTTCTTATGGATTTGTGAGCTTCATTCATGTTCTTTATGCAATTCATGTTAACGTCATAAGAGTAGCAAAGATCTTGTTTTCGGATCATGTGGTATCAGAGCAGGTCTATTTGACGTTGGATTGTGAGTGTGGATGCTCACGAGGGCTAAACTGCAAGCTGGTGGGGGTAAATTAGAGCCTTACAATTCCGAGATCGAACGTGCACAACCGAAGGAGGAAGATGGATGCTAATGATGCCCGCATCGAGATGGAGGCAAACTTTCACAAGGTCTTCTATATGATGGCCGACAAGGTAGACAAGTTGTTTGCAGACTATGAAGAACGCATGGCAAAAGAAAGAAAAGGCAGTGAAGTAAAGAAGGAAGACAAAGAAGTGAAGGATGAAGGCAACGCTTCAGTTAACCAAGGGGAAGGTGGCGAAGAGCCTCCTGAGCCTCCCTCTTCACCTTCAGCTTCAAGCACAAGTTCAAGTGCTTCTTCCTCATCTCATTCTCAGCATTCCAAGGTTCCTCACAAAGAGCCTCAAAAGAAGCCCTTATTGAAGCTCGATGTGAAGTTTGATTTGCCCATGTTTAATGGGGAAGCGAATGCAAAGAAGTTAAACAATTGGATAAGGCAAATTGAGGTCTATTGCCGAGTCCAGCAGATCGAAGAAGAAGATGTGAAGATTCAGTTGGCTTCACTTCAGCTGACAGGCACCGCACTTGTATGGTGGGAAAGCAAGCTTCAGCAAGGTAGCAAACAAATGGGTAATCTTCTCTCATCGTGGTCTGCTTTTATTTCTGCTTTACGTAAGCAATTTTATCCGTTGGGTTATGTTCAGAAGGCAATGATGGATTGGCAAAGTTTTATACAAGGCAAGGGTCAGAGTGTTCATAGTTTTACTGAAGAATTTAGAAAGAAAGCTTTAGAATTGAATATTGCTTTAGATTCTCCTGACACTCTTTTGAAGTACATTGGTGCTCTTCATCATTATCTACGCCATACTTTGCTGTTGTTGAATCCTACTAGTGTGGATGAAGCAAGTGTTCAGGCTACTCATCTTGAGAGCATGGGGAATCATTTGCAAGAAGACCATCAGAAGAAGCCTTTCAAGCACAACAACAACCACAAGATCAAGGAAAAAGACAAGAGCAAGAAGACAGCTACTGCCAAGAAGGAAGGAGGAAAGCTCCATTGCAACCATTGTGACAATGATGGGCATGATGAAGAAAGTTGTTGGAATTTGCATCCTGAACAGAGGCCAAAGCATTTTGGAGGCAAAAAGAAGAAAAAGACCGTTGCAACAGTGCAACAAGATTTGGGTTCCGACTCAGGTGATGAAACCAAGATTACAGCCGTGGGAATGCAAGGTAACAAAACTCCTCATACTGGTTCCAGTTCTACTCATGTTTCTAAAGAAAATGATAAAAGAAGAAGTGAGTTGTTTCACATCAGAGTTGTGTCTAAGCATACAAAGATTGAAACATTATTTGATCTGGGTTCTCAAGTAAATTTGACCTCAGAATCAGTTGTTAAGAAGTTGGGCATACAGACTAAACCTCACCCCAAGCCTTACCCTCTTGGATGGTTATGTGATAATGCTAAGCTACAGGTGACTAAGCAATGCAGGGTAAGGTTTGCAATTGCTTCAAAGTTGATCGATGAGGTGGACTTAGATGTTGTTCCTCTTGACATCTGCGGTATCGTATTGGGAAGCCCATACTTGTATGATCGACAAGCAGTATTCTTTCGTCATGAGAACAAGTACCATCTCACCAAAAATGGGGTGGAGTACATTGTGAGAGCTCACAGTATGAAGGCTAACACCACTCTTGTTAGTGCAGGACAGATGAAGAGACTCATCAACACTAACAAGAGATACATGTTCATGGTTGTGAGAGCAAAAGATGCTGAGGCATCCGATGCTTTCAAAGGTTGTGATCCTTCTCATACAAAGGCTATGATTGATATTGTGGCTAACTATGATGATATATTTCAGGAACCTACAGGTTTGCCTCCCAAAAGGGAGATTCAACATGATATTCATCTCCAGCAGGATGCCCCTCTTCCTAATGTGGGGCATGTACAGGTTGTCCGCAGTTATCAAGTACAAGAAGGGTACTAGTAATAAAGTGGCAGATATGCTTTCTAGACCTTCTATTGTTACATCTATTGTCTTGAAAAATGCTTCTTTATCCCATGAAAGTTATATTGAGCAGTATGCTACTGATGATGATTTCAAGGAGATTTATGAGAAGCTAACCAATGGCCCACAGGTGGAAGACTACTATTTGCAGGGAAAGTTGCTCTATCATTTGGGCAAGTTATGTGTTCCTATTAGTGAAAGAGTCCATGTAATACGAGAAGCTCATACTTCTCTTGTATCAGGGCATTTTGGGGTAGGTAAGACTTTGGCTCATTTGCAAAGACTTGTGTATTGGCCTCGCATGAAAGACATTGTAACAAAATATGTAAAGGGGTGTGTGATGTGCTCTACTTGTAAGCCCACTAATAGAAAATTGGGGCTGTACTCACCACTTCCTGTTCCTTCCCATCCTTGGGAAAGCATTTCCATGGATTTTGTGGGGGGTTTTCCTATGTCTAGTAGGGGTCATGACTACTTGTATGTGGTCGTGGATAGGTTTAGCAAGATGTGTATTCTTATGCCATGTAAAAAGCAGGTCACTGCAAAGCAGGCTGCTTCTCTTTTCTTTCAGTATGTATGGGTTCACTTTGGACTCCCTACGTCCATTATCTCAGATCGGGACTTCCCGATTCCTTGGAGTGTTTTGGACAAAATTATGGTGTATGATGGACACCAAGCTAAAGAGGAGCACCGCTTTCCATCCACAGACCGACGGACAGACAGAGGTAGTCAACAGGACAGTTGTCCATTTGCTTCGAGGCTATTGCAACAAGCATCCTAAGTTATGGGATGAACAGATCCAGTATGTGCAGCATGCCTACAACAGGGCTATGCATTCTTCCACTCAGAGCTCGCCATTTGAGACATGCTTTGGGTACTTGCCAAAGGACTCCATTGGACTTGACTTATGGGAGAGAGGTTGATTCAAGCGCTTCCAAGGATGAAGACAAAGCCCGCAGGTTCATTCAGAGAGTTCAACAGGTACATCAAGCAGTGCAAGAGCAGTTGGAGAAGAGTCAAGCCCAGTACAAGGCTCGCCATGGACAAGCATAGAGTTGATCATCAATTTCAGGTGGGAGATCAAGTGTGGCTTCACATCAGCAAGGAGAGGATGAAAGGAGAAGGCAAGAAGCTCAAGCCCATTAGATATGGTCCCTTCACCATCTTGGAGAAGATTGGGACAAATGCTTTTCGCTTAGAGCTACTGCCATACATGCAGATCTACTCAGTGGTGAATGTGGAGAAGTTGAAACTCTATGAGACTCCCATGATCATGGATGAAAGGGAGAATGTCTCATTGCCATCAGTTGATGAATTTGCTCCCCGAGTACATGGATGAGCTAAAGAAAGATGTCATCTTGGACAGAAGGACAAGGACTTCTCACAGAGGTGATGTTGATTATCTTCGAGTGGGCATCAGAGGCACTCATCCAAGCAACGCCAAGTGGATTGAGAAGGAGAAAGTGAGGGATCAATTCCCTCACCTATCTGTTGATTAGTAAAGGCTTTTGGAGGCCAAAAGCTTCTCAGTGGGGAGGAATGATCCAGGAGGATCCAAGAAGGCAAAATTTTTGAAGTCCTCCAATCTCAGCAAAACCAACACTATATCGAAGGGCTCGTCGAGATGATTCCAACGACGTTCGTTTCACCTCAAACGGAATCCGTATGAGAAAGTTATCGCGTTCTGTTCTATAAGGTCAACAGGCAAATTTGGCAAAAAGAGGTGCCACGTGGCATCACTGACAAGGTGACACGTGGCATCTATACTGTACAAACATGGTGATGTGGCACCACTCAGAGAATGACACATGGCATCCATACAGTACGAACCAATCACAAGGTGACATGTGGCATGATGACATGGCATGCTACATGGCATGCTGATGTGGCATGATGACATGGCATGCTGATGTGGCATGATGACATGGCATGATAATGTGTCATGCTGACATGGCATGCTGATGTGGCATGATGACATGGCATGCTGATGTGGAATGGTGACATGGCATGATGAAGTGGCATGATGACTAGCATGCATGCATTTGTGCTTAAAATGAGTTTTAGGACATTCATGCATTTATTCATGAGAAATTGTAAAATGATTAATATTTGAAGTGAGTGGAAAAATTACTCACATATTACTCATTTATTTTATTCCTTGAGTTGTTATGAAGTTAATGCATGGTTGTAACCAAAAACAAACATGCCATATTTGTAAAGAAGTTGTAACAAGTTGGTTTATGGTTGAAAAAACCAACATGCTATTTAAAAGAAGGATTTTGGTATGTAATGGATTATTGTTGGATTTTGTAAATGTCATTATGGGGAAGTACCTAAATGTGAAAACCCATGGACATGTGGGCATGAACCATATTTTGGTTTATGTTCTTAAAAGCCCAACCACATGAAAACCAACTTAGGGAAGTTGTAACCAAGGCCAAGATAGGAAAATTAGTTGCAACCAAAGGAATCCATGAGAGTCATGTGAAGAAGGGCAAGCCAACCTATATAAACCCATTCAATTTCCATTTCCCACTCATGCTTTGGAGTAGAGACTTTGTAGCTAAAGGAGAGAAGGGAGATTGCGTAGCTCTGCAGGAGGAAGGTACGAGTGTTTATACTCGTTTTACACCGTCTTCAGGCTTCGGAGTTGCTGGAAGCAGTCTTGTTGTGTTTTGGGCAGCGGTTCTCTTCCTGGCCATTATCGCCAAGGTATCATTGTATCATTGCCATGTATTTTGCCTTTATGCTGAGATTATAGATCGGCCCTCCTATTGAGAAGCAGGCCCGGAGACGTAGTCCATCCTGGACGAACTCCGTTATCAACTTGTTGTCTTCATGTGTGTATTGTCTATGCTGTTTGGTTCTCTTCTTATGGATTTGTGAGCTTCATTCATGTTCTTTATGCAATTCATGTTAACGTCATAAGAGTAGCAAAGATCTTGTTTTCGGATCATGCTATCTAGGGACTAATGGCGCTGAGGAGTGAGTCCGTTCTCACTGCGCGCTCCTCAACTCGCACGTGACCAGCTCCGTCGTGGCCTACCTCGTACGCCCTCACGCATTCCTCTTGAGCAAGCGTATCAGTGCTTATCTGCTCATTCATGGTATTCTTGTCGGAAGTCGACATCGTCGTCGCTCCCCCTATGTGTGATTTACCCGTACTCTACGACCCTTCATATTCCTTTCTGTGTCCTTCGGTGAACTATTTCACCTGTTGCTACACACATTTCTCACAAACATATATCATTATTTTATTGATTTACAATCAATCGTAATCATAAATATACTCAAAATTAAATCAAAGGATTATTTTATTAATGTTTCAAACAGTCGGGTCACTAAGCAAGTGCCCTCAATGTCTACAGTAGTCTAGGGGCACTACATACACCCCTACTTATTTAGAACTTCGTCCCGAAGTTCAGAATAAATGCGAAAAGCTATGACGCATCTCAGTTGCGTCCTCCCAAGTCACAAAGCTAGGACTGTAGCTGTCCTACAATACTTTGACTTGACCAATCAAGGCTAAGCATTTAAGCAAGAACTGATCAATCAATTATCCCAGTCCACACATATAATTCAATTCATTAATTCATTTATCAACTATAGTCATGCACATCATCAGGTGATTCTCCCTTATTAAGACACATCCTAACTCGAAGGGCCACTTTATTGAAGTCTGTTCTGCTGGGTCACTCGACAGGTGCTCTTAAAGTCCTCCTTTAGGGTCCCCTTGAATTGTACCTGAAACTTTAATAACTTCATACAAACAAATTAGCCATTATAGTTATTGGAAAAATAAAATAAAAGAGTGAATAACTTAACAAAAATAAGCAAAACCTTAACCTGTCAACCCAATCCAGCTGGTCCATTGTTGTCTGCGTCTTCCGTAGGATCCCTCCAGCAAAGCTCGTTTAACCATAGGCGAAGCAACCGTTAGCTTCACCACCCAACCATAGGCTCATGCTTTCAGTCACATGGCCTCCCCCGAGCTTTGGGTCATAGAGCTCACACAAGTATTTCAGAAATTCAGCTTGGGATTCCCTTCCCACCAGGATTTCTAAGCAAAACCCTTAGATAGCAGCAAGTCTTTGAGGCATTCGAAAATTACGACAATCGTCCAAATTATGGGGCCCCTTACCCATTCCTTAAGCCTTCCTTATAAAGGGAAATCTCCTGCGACACATGTCGCTTCATGCATAATTACATATTTTTAATTATTTATTTAATTAAAACACTCACCCATCCAAGTGTCAGTTTCTCTGGGAAGTGCACCTACATCCCTAAGTTTGCTCTAGTTTGTCCCCCAGATATTTAAATCAACTCCTAGCTTTTAGTTGACTAGGTGTCTAATCTATTTTGCTCCTAAATAATAATTTCTATTATTTTAAATGCTCAACAAAATAACTATTCATGTGCAAATGTCTAAGCTATTGTTATGCATTTGCTAAGTAATAATCTAGAGTTATTCTCCTAAGTTTTTATGCAGTTTAATTTAACAATCAAACTCACTAGGATCACGGTGCCGCGTCGTTGGGATCCTGGTTCCTTAATTTTTTTAATCCCCTGACATGGCACCACTCCGTCGGGTCCAATCATCCATGGTTTCCATTCCTTGGCATGGTACCACCTCGTTCGGTCCTTGCGTCCATTCTTTCCGTTCTCGACAGTGTACCGCATCGTTGGGCCCTTCTGCCACCATCTTTCCGTTTTGACTTGCGGGAACTCTTGTAGGGATTTTAGGAATTGTTACCATCCATCCTCCGTCTACATGCTATCTAGGGACTAATGGTGCTGAGGAGTGAGTCTGTTCTCACTGCGCGCCCCTCAACTCGTACGTGACCAGCTCCGTCGTGGCCCACCTCGTACGCCCTCACGCATTCCTCTTGAGCAAGCGGATCAATGCTTATCTGCTCATGCGTGGTATTCTTGTCAGAAGTCGACATCGTCGTCGCTTCCCCTGTGTGTGATTTACCCGTACTCTACGACCCTCCATGTTCCTTTGTGTGTCCATTGGTGAACCGTCTCACTTGTTTCTACACACACTTCTCACAACAAATTATTAGTAGAACTGTTCTCAACAATCATCATCTAGTTTCTAACTCTAGCATTTGTTAAACATTTATGATTTATTAAAACTGCTCATTCATCTTATCAAATATACATTTCGTCGCCTAATACATAATCACCATACAACTAGTCGCTAAGCATTATCCATCAACATAATTTTCCATAGTCATAGCTAATCGTTTAACATATGCAATTATTCATTTACCTCAACAGTTCAGATACACATACTAAAAAAATAAGGTCAAAAGGTTATTTAATTAATGTTTCAATCAGCCGGGTCACTCAGCAAGTGCCCTCAATGTCTACACAAGTCTAGGGGCACTACATACACCCCTACTTATTTAGAACTTCATCCCGAAGTTCAGAATAAAAATGGAAAACTACGATGCATCTCAGTTGCGTCCTCCCAAGTTGTAGAGCTAGGACTGTAACTGTCCTACTGCACTTTGACTTGATCAATCAGGGCTAATCATTAAGCATGATGTAATCAATCAATTATACCACTCCACACATATAAAACAAGGCTCAAGAGACCACTATATCGAAGTTGTTCAGTCGGGTTCCTTGACAGGTTCCCTTAAGGTCCACAGTTATTCTAGGGGCATTACACTGATGGAATTCCCACCTCCTGGCTGCAGCAATGGTAAGTGCCAATCGAATGAAATCCATCTTTGCTACTAGAGCAAATGTCTCATCATAGTCTATCCCATGAACCTGCTGAAATAATTTGGAAACTAGCCTAGCTTTGCATCTGCTGATATATCTGTCTGCTGCCTTCTTGGTTCTGTAGACCCATCTGCATCTGACAAGCTTCCTATCTTAAGGAAGTGGAACCGGATCCCAAGTCTGGTTCTCGAGGAGAGAATTGTACTCCTCCTGCATAGCGGCTTCCCAGAGGGGATTCGCTGCAGCCTCTGCATAGGCCTACGGGTTTGAAGATAGAACCATGTAGCAATGCATGGGCATCATTAGTTCAATCACTGTGAGTGCATGAGAAGGCTCCTCAAACTGGAACCTCATCCTCCTTGGGTCCACTAGGTCCCCCACAAGGTCGCCTGCAACCTGTGGGGTGGTCTGTGCATATATCTCTCTTAAGCTCCTTGTTATCTCACGGGAGATAGGATGTGGATCCATGTATTCATGCTCATGTCCTTCCTCAGGTTCAGAACTCAAATATGAATCATGATCTGAATCTGTGGACTCATCATCATGGATGTTTGGTGCAAGTAGAGGAACAAAGGTCTCTGCATGTGACTCCAATGGTGCAAGCAAGGAGACTTCCTCAAACTGGACACTTCGCTCAATAAAGAGATTGTCTGTTGACGGATTAATCAACCTGTAACCCTTCACATCATTGGGATATCCCACGAAGATGCATGCAGTGATTTGAGGATCTAATTCTTTCCTCTTTTCAAAGGGTATGCAGACCCATGCACATGATCCAAATATTTGGAAGTGGGTGACTTTCGGTTTGCAACCATTCCATGCCTCAAAATGGGTTTGGTCCTTGACAGATCTATGAGGATATTTGTTCTGTATGTAGTTAGCACAGTAAGTGCCTCAGCCCATAGTTTAGAAGGAAGAGACCTTGCATGCAACATGCAAGAGGCCATCTCTTTGAGGGATCTGTTCTTCTGCTCAGCCACTTCGTTCTGCTGTGGAGTGTATGGTATTGTATGTTGCAACTGTATAATTGCCTATGAATAAAGATGTTGAACATTCATGTTCACATACTCCCCCCCATTGTCTGTGCAGAGGATTTTGATCTTTCTCTCGGACTAATTCTCTACAAGTGCTTTGAAGTCTTTGAGATGCTAAAAAACTGTAGATTTCTGCCTGAGAAAATACACCCAAGTATATCATGAGAAATCATCAATAAATGTAAGCACATACCTCACCTTTCTAATGGACAGATGAGGAAAGGGTTTCATCAGATCACTATGGACAAGCTCCAAAAAAAAGAGGAGGCCCTCCAAGCCTTCCCTTTTTCAAACTTTTCTTGAGGATGTTTGCCAAGAACACACCCTTGACAAACTCCTTTGGAAAAATGAATGTTGGGCAAGCAAATAACTATTCCCTACTTGTGGAGTTGCTGCATGTATCTGAAATTAAGATGGCCAAATCTTTTGTGCCATAACCTGCTGCTATCATCAGCATGCGTAAGTAATAAGGCAGAATCTGGTTCAATGAATTCAGAAAAGGTGTACAGCCTAGATCTATGATTTACCTTACCAATGGAAACTTTAGACTTACTTTGTATGTCGACGATATTCATAGCATCAGGAGTGAATTTAACTCTCTTTCCAGTGATAGAATGTGTAACCTAATAGACAGAGAGAAGATTCACCGAGAGTTTTGGAACATGAAGCACATTCTCGAAGCTACCATGATTGAGTTCAATTCTACCCTTAACGGTGATCTGGACAAAAGAATCATCCCCCATGAGTATAGGAGGACCTTTGCATGCATCCAATAAAAATAAATCTTTCTTTATGGCAGCCATGTGGTGAGATGCACCTGAATCTACAATCCAGGCATCGAGAGGGGAATCAATGGCAATCTGTCACATCCCCAAATTTCGTAAAATTTCAATTTTTTTCTAAACGGTCAAATCACCCATACATTTTATCGGGATGAGTAATGTTTCAATATTTAAAGCTACTTTATGATCGAATGGAGATCATTAATCATCTCATAAATTGTCGTTAATGATCTAACTGTCTAAACGACAAGAAAAATACTGTAATTCTTAAATATACATTCATCAATATTTTCATGTCATATTTAGCTGCATCTAGATTTGATTAGTGTATTACAATCTCCTTTACACAACTGTTTCATTATTTTTATATGAGTAAGAGGACAATCTCCTACTAACCGAGAACAACGTAATTTAGTAAGTTATTGGTTTCATACAACATTTTGGCAGTAAATAAATACAAACATAAAGTTAATATGATGTATGACTAATATAAATTGTGTCTACAAATAAAATCGTCATCAATTCTAAACCCATTCAATAGATAAAGACGCATAATAAAAACACATAATAAATAACAAGGAAATTATCAATTGTAAACACATATATGCTTATGTAAGGAAAATGTCATCATAGTTAAATAAATGGAACATAAATACACATAATTCAAAGTAGACCAAACTAAATAATAACAATGCACAACAAGAATACACAAGATGAGATAACATCAAAACGAGAGACTATTTTTCACGTGGTTCACCCACTCTTGGGCTACGCCCACAAGGATTTTGTAGTTTATTTATTTCATCAAAGAGGAATTACATTCTGCAACACAATTGTTGCTATAAAGTTCTTTCCACACTCTCACAACCTCTCTTACCAAGAATATATTCAAGACATTTCCTTGCTAGGAACTGACCAAGATGTGACTTAAAACTATAGCTTGCCTTTCCATGCTATCATAAACAATAATTTACATAAGTATGTCACATAATGAAAGGTTTATATATATATATATAAAACATTAATGTATATTAGAATATACGAAAGAGCTATATTATTACGGTAAGGTCTATTATTATATATATGTGCGAGAGGATTAACAAAAGAATATAGGTAAAACAAACTATTTGTGTAAAAGATATCTCTTTTATAAAAACACTAAATCTTAGTATAGTCTAACTTCCTAAGCTTATTGATTATATTTCAAGTATAGATTCAAAGGAGTATTAACATCTTGCCACATATCGACATCCTTAGTATATCTTATACATGCATCCATAATTTACTCAATCCTTTTCTACCCTATTTATTGCATATACAAGTAATGGATCTTATTTCAACCAACGGCATGTTATGTAAACTTGGGAGAACCTTTTTCACAAAGAGACGTGTATGTATTAAGTTGCATCAGTGTTCCCTAACGAATTTGGGATTTTGGGTTGATAATAGTAATGACACATAATAACTAAACTCGACGGGATTCAATTCTGCAGTTTTAAGAATTAAAACTTCGACAATTATAAATAGATTTTACAAAGTTTAATCCTAAAACAACACAATATTTAAACTATGACTTAATCTTTGTTAGAGGCCAACGCCTTCAGAAAACATGAGAATGCTATCATATTCATCTGAAATACTGACCTACACTGTTACCGAGACCTCTACACTAGCTGCATTTCCCTGGTGTAGTGTGATTCAAAGATCTATCAGATATATATATAATTATAGATACTACAACAAAGTTAGAATTTCTGACATCGTTACCTCGGAATTTAGCAGAGTGTATGAATATATGTATATAGGAAAAGATCATAGTTTAACTGAACTTATAAAGAGGATTAGTCTCCATGTTTTCCTATTTCAGGTCTTCAACTAAACATGGCAAATGCAGATCTAATTTTTATATTTGATAATCTCTACATTGTATTTTCAAACCAGTAGCAAACACTTCTACAGAAGACTTTCAGGTCTTTCACCAATATTGTATGCGCGTTAATGAATAGCAAACATCAAAAACTACCCTTCTCAAAATCCAAACAGAGATCCGGAATCAGAGGCCACGATTGGTATTCATTTTAATTCAGCACTCCCACGAGATCTATAATTAAGACAAAGCTCTTGATTTTTTTGGCAATGGATAACAATTTTAAAAAGCTAAAATCAATCATGCTACTCAACCGCCTGCCATCTTACATATTTGAAACAACGATTTCTTTCCAAAAAGAAAAATGCAAACAGTATTTAAACTACGTTGATCCCCAACGCCTGTGAGGATAGATCTTTCTCCATTTTCCCACATAATTATGAAATAGAGATCAAAGGATGACTTAAATCACTTAGCGTAAAATAAACAGTACTCCACACAACGGCATAGCATAACTAAAGATTCTCATGGCAACCTAAACACGGGAGAATAAACACTTACCTCAAAAGTCAAACAATAATGAACTCGAGGTTGCAGCATACCAATTTACATAGAGATCTCCTCCTCGGCTTGGACACTCGACCTGAGAAATGCGAGATTTGCAGCATAGTGTAGGGGTCTCGGTAACAGTGCAGGTCAGTATTTCAGATGAATATGATAGCATTCTCATGTTTTCTGAAGGCATTGGCCTCTAACAAAGATTAAGTCATAGTTTAAATATTGTGTTGTTTTAGGATTAAACTTTGTAAAATCTATTTATAATTGTCGAAGTTTTAATTCGTAAAACTGCAGAATTGAATCCCGTCGAGTTTAGTTATTATGTGTCATTACTATTATCAACCCAAAATCCCAAATTCGTTAAGGAACACTGATGCAACTTAATACATACACGTCTCTTTGTGAAAAAGGTTCTCCCAAGTTTACATAACATGCCGTTGGTTGAAATAAGATCCATTACTTGTATATGCAATAAATAGGGTAGAAAAGGATTGAGTAAATTATGGATGCATGTATAAGATATACTAAGGATGTCGATATGTGGCAAGATGTTAATACTCCTTTGAATCTATACTTGAAATATAATCAATAAGCTTAGGAAGTTAGACTATACTAAGATTTAGTGTTTTTATAAAAGAGATATCTTTTACACAAATAGTTTGTTTTACCTATATTCTTTTGTTAATCCTCTCGCACATATATATAATAATAGACCTTACCGTAATAATATAGCTCTTATAAGATTAACTCTAGATTATTACTTAGCAAATGCATAAAAATATTTTAGGCATTTGCACATGAATAGTTATTTTTGTTGAGCATTTAAAATAATAGAAATCATTATTTAGGAGCAAAATAGAATCCTAAGATTAGACACCTAGTCAACTAAAAGCTAGGAGTTAACTAAAATATATGGGGGACAGACTTGAGGAAACCTAGGGATTTAGGTGCATCTCCTAGAAAAGCTGACACTTGGATGGGTGAATGTTTTCTTTTAAAATTTAAAAATAATTATATAATTGTGCATGAAGCGACATGTGTCGCAGGAGGTTTTCCTTTATAAGGAAGACATTGGGAAGGGGAAAGGGGCCCCATAATTTGGACGATTGTTGTAATTTTCGAGTGCCTCAAAGACTTGTTGCTATTTAAAGGGTTTGGCTAAGAAATCCTGGGGGGAGGGGAAACCCAAGCTGGATTTCTGAAAAATGTGTGTGAGCTCTACGACCCGAAGCTCGAGGGAGGCCATGCGACTGAAAGCATGAGCCTATGGTTGGGTGGCGAAGCTAACGGTTGCTTCACCTATGGTTATACGAGCTTTTTCTGGAGGGATCCTATGAAAATGCGGACGACAATGGGCTAGATGGATCGGATTGACGACGACTACTCCTCTGATAGCGGGATCGACCAATGAATGACAGGTATGAGGTTCCACTTGTATCTTCTTAAGGTAAATTTGTTTACTGTAATTCAGTTTTCTATCTTTGATATGTTCTAATCTGTGTCATATTATGTTGATGAGTTTCATATTAGTTTTAGGGACGACCCCACAAACGGGGGTCCCTACATTTGGTATCAGAGCGAGGTCGAGCCTTGACCGGACAAAGAAAAACTTAGGAGTGTTGTCTCCACAAAACTGAGGGTTCTACGGTAAATCTCAAGGTTTGGTGTAGATCAACGGCAAATTCTCATGTTCTTCATCAATGGCTAGAGAAACTACTTTCGATAGGTTCTACCCGTCAAGCTATTACTTTTGTTAGATCTTTACCAGAATGAAAAGTTATGAAAATATACAATTTCTGTCAAACTGCAACATCACATTTCTGATAGATTTATAGTTTTATCTAATTATATAATTGATCCTGCTTTTAGGATAATGTGGACCCATCGCAGATCTGTATTGTAATCCCTGTGTGAACCAAACTGCAACTTTATATTTCTGATTATATTTATAGTCTCATTTAATTATCTAGTCGACCCTGCTATCTCGATAGCACAGATCGAGTGCAGATCCATATTAAAATTCCAGTCTGAACTGATCTGCCAATGTTGTATATCTATATCTATATATATAATTGGTTTAAAATCGAGATCGACCCTGCTACTGATAGCGTAGATCAATTGTGGGTCAATAATGTGAGCCCTGTGTGAACTAACTGGCACATATCTTTGTTTGTATACCATCCCTTAAATTTTGAAGCGGTCATATCGATTGTCAGATCATTAATGTGATTCTGTTCTGAACCGAGCTGCAATACTTATGTAGATATTACCTTCCATCTAATCAGCCGCTAACTGACTGTCGCAGATCGACTCTCAGACCTTTGGTATAATCTGACTCGATGGGAAGACCCTTATAAGTTTCTTCCTGTCTAATAGCGACTTGCCCAACTCTCACTGAAATTCTTGACTGGAGATCGATCTGTAAATTACCCTGATAGCTCCCTATACTTTATCTACAACCGTAACCCATCCCTTCAGTGCGAAGTAATACCCTGTTTGATTGTTGTCTAAATATCGTTTGATACAGATATGAATACAACTCCTGAGGCTCGTGATTGCCACTGAATAAAACAGAATCTGGAGTTAGCTTTGCAATAGCTGGAGCGACTGTCTTGGATCCCTTGTTCTTAATTGAAAGATTGATTTTTTTTTTTACCCAAACAAGTTTATCCTTGGAGGTGCAAATTGGATGTTGGTTCCAACAGTTTAAATAGATCTGAAATAGTGGACGGAAGAAGTATACTTCATGCTAAGGAAGACACCATAAATAAATTAAATTTGTATTATTCTCTGTTAAAAGGAAGATTTGAAATTGTTTGGCAAACCACTATGTATCCATTACCTAGTAGCGAATTCTATAAGGAATCATGCATTGATTTCTGTATTCTCGGTATGACGACAGATCCGAGCGATCGGTAGTAATTAAATTGTTTCTCTTTGGTGCATGGATGGCAGTGTAGGAATTTGGGAAAAATCCCACCCGTCAAAATTGACGATTTCGACACTAAATACAGACGTTTCATTGTTTTTTTTTTTTTTTTTTTTTTTTTTTTTTTTTTTTTTTTTTTTTTTTTCTTTTTTTCTGACGGTTAATATGAAATATAAGCCGTATTTGACGGGCAAAATGGCGCATGACGGGCATTTTTCCCGTCAAATTCCAGCCTTGGATGGTATACCAAGAGAGATGATCCCGAAATCATCGCCGACCCAGCGGTAACAAACCATCCTCACTCTGGTGTTACCCCGTGCACTCTCCTGCTATTTTTAGACCAAATATCTAATCTCGATGTAGAGACAGCTGGACGATCCACGCCCCAGCGACCCATCAAATCTTCAAATCAAATTCCTTTATTTCGATCTGCGCTTTTGTTCATCTAAGTACTGAAGGAATTGAAACTCGACTATTTATTCTACCTACGTTTTTGCTACTTAAATGCTTGAAGAATGGAGGTTCAACTATGTATGTCTGTCGTGCGCTAAATATGAGAAATAGGAATCATATCTCAGCATTTATTTTAAGTCTCGTTTTTGGGTATCAAACGGTTGGCATGAAATGCATTTATTTCCATAATTGGATATCACCCTATTCTACAAATTGTGAAAGCATATGCATTGTCACCTGAAAATGTTGAAAGCCGAGTCAGAGTTGTAAATTGCCTACGGTATCTTTATTGGAAAGCTCAATATAATTAAGTTAAAAATTATATATGATAGATATATATCAGTTCCAT
Organism: Larix kaempferi; assembly: GCA_027924585.1. Taxonomy (NCBI): domain Eukaryota; kingdom Viridiplantae; phylum Streptophyta; class Pinopsida; order Pinales; family Pinaceae; genus Larix; species Larix kaempferi. Next base: position 167,470 of record BSBM01002476.1, on the reverse strand, counting down.
ACCATTCATCGAGACCAAGAAACCTCCATGCCGCTGAGCATTTAGAGCCAACCAGCTCGACACGCTTTGGACTTGAACTCACGACCTCCCCTAGACCCAAAGGCCCATATGAAGCTGGGGATCGTTAATTATTTTGACTGTCTGCAGCCCTTTAGAAAACTTGTTTTATTTAAACCATTAAATTCCCATGTCATGGATCGTGGATTCTGTTCCGTCATTTCATTAATCCCTGCGATAGAATAATCTATTCGTCGAGTTGAATTGCAGATTGTCCAAAACCACCGTAACTCTATGATCAGTATGTCCCTACAAGTCAACACGTGTAAATCCCTGCATACCGATGATGGGTTTTACTAATTACTTTAAACCCTAACCAAGATCTACTCCTATGCAAGAAATTAAACTTAATGCACAGCGGAACTTAGAAATCAAGCTTAGTGCACAGCGGAACTTACTTTCCATCTTCAAAGGTCGCGGACAGCTTCCGGTCTTGACTTGAGTTGTTGGCTCTCGAATCCTTCCAAGAACTTGCAATCCTTTTCTCTGGAGAGTATCCTGTCTTCAAATGGAGCAGACAATTTTTCTGGATGATTGCAAGCCTTGGAGACTCAGCCCTTTTATAGCAGTGCCAAAGAAAAAGATTCTAATCCTAGGGCTGCTGAAATTTAGCTAATACTTGGGAAACAAGTCCAAAAAGAAATCTGGAGTTTCCGATTTTATAAAAAACTTCAAATCGGGAAACTTCAGAAAAAACTGAAATAAATCAGAATAAATTCTGATTTCCTTATTTAGCTCAATTTATTACTGCTATTATTTTAATCAACTATAATCGGTCCATTAACAATTATAATTGATTAACATTATTCTATATGTATTTGTATCCAAATCCTTATTTAAATACGTATAATGCCATAACTTAATTAATCACATTGTTTGGCATGTTTTAATCATTACATAAATGTAATATTTCGACAGTATTTGATATCATAATCATAATGCATGTATGTCCAACTTAATTATTGTAATTAGACGTCTCTAAATCCAACAACCGATTGTATGACAGAGTATCAATCGTAATCTGGACTGGAGGTTATCCGCAATCCACATTTATGTATATCAGTGGCTCAAGTGTAACTTATCACTACCAATAGAGTGGGTGTAACAAATAGATAACAGTTACATCATGTTGAGGTAATAGAACTTGTGTTTGCAGTTTGGATAGAGTTACCCCTGATAGCGCCCAGCATGAGTGATGATCTCTGTGTGTCAAGGGTTAGCGTTTCAGCTTTGTATGGACAAAGTTACCTTGTAATATTGCTGATCTCTGTTCCTTCTCGTTGTGAAATCAGAAGAACACCCAGCATAATGAAGACCTCGATGTGCAACACAGATCGTAATATTTTCTTTTAATACCTCTATTTTGTTTAAAATTTTGAGCTCTGCGAGAAGTTAGCGCCAGCCCTATAAATATCTCTGTGTGAGATCGGGGTGTCTATTGTTTTTTATTTTATTTTATATTATTATTATTACATCTATTCAGTTAATGCTTGATCTCTGTGATCAGTTTAGCGCCCATCTCTGTGGAAATTTGCTGTGTGAACTGCTACACTCTATATCGGATCCTCATACAACAGATAGATGACCTGTTAACTGGATTGTAGGATGTGGTATTACTCTAACCTTGGAAACAATGTATCTGCTCATCTTAAAAACGAGTCCAGTATCCTATTGAAAAACTCCGCGTTCACCTGGAACCGATCTGTGGAAACTCTATTTGATCTCTGCACTCATATTGGACCTTCCAGCCACATGAAACAGATCCATAACGTCCTTAATCAACCACTGCATCTGCACGGATTAATCTGGAGATCTCTTACCCTAACTACAGTACGAACATGAGTATGGTATCGGGCGCGCTTAATCCGGAATTTTGGCGAACTCCCAGCTTTTGTGCGATCTCTGGCAGAAGTAGCCTTGTGGATCACCACCGTGACGGAAGGAGCTGCCACATATCCGGAACGATCAGCTTGTGTTATAATCTTAAACTAAGATGTTATTACAAAGACAAACAAAAAAATTCACTTCGTTTCGTGCTGCCACTTATCATTTTGTTTTTGTAGAAAGGAACATTAAAGCATACTTGAAATTTCGATTATCAATCAATAAACGGGCTATAGCCCCACCTATCCTCCCTACTCATTAAACTATGTCGAGAAGAAGAATGACGCCAATCTCATAACTCGAGATTATTTAAATAAATTTAATTTGGTGTGCTTACCAATAAAGAACACCCACTAGTGTTATGGACCCTATCTCTTAAACTATTATGTTTTCTTTCCATGAAATACCTTACGATAGTTATGTGAATAGAAAGTGCTTTATGGACTTAAAACTTTGATAATCACATTTTTATTTTTATTTTTAGTTAATACCGAGAAGAAAGCAGGTCGATCTCATGAATGAGAATCGACCATGTTTGTGAAGTATTTATATTCATTATTATCTAAGAATCAGAGGATAGAATATTATGTGTTTTATCATAATTGTTACAATATAAAATAAGTTAAATATATATTTGTTCTCATGTTAAATGGTATTATATTTATTACTTTTATAAATAAGGATTTTATAAAAGTAGTTAGTACCTTTGATGTTTATAAAGAGTGATTACTACTCTTGCAATAATAGATTATGGAAATTCTAGTTAGTTATGATGTAAGTTAAATATGTTAATGAGTTTTCAATAACATCATAGATTTTATTTTAGCAACGAATAAATCTCTTTATCAAAACTAAGTACACCCATGAGTTATATGGTTTCCTATCTAAATTGTGATGACCTCTTGTAGCATTGAAAGCATGGTATCTAAGAATAGTATATAAATAGGGTATAATTATTAAAAGTTGTATAGCTACATATATCTTATATGCTATAAGAAACTCATAAATACATTATGGATTATACATATTTAGTACGATAGTTGGAACACATGCATACATCTTATTGTTTGAAAATGAGTATATAGGCACATATTATGATAGTCAGTCTATATCAAAGGTTGCAATAAAATCCATAGGTTGACCTTTCTTAGTAGGATGAGCTCCTAAGGACATTCTCTCTTTTGCAAAGGATGCCTACGGGAATAATTTGTAAACCTTCACTACATAGCGATGATGAGAAGACCAGTGGATGAATGTATTATGTGAATCACTGGAGAATGCAAAAAAAAAATTAACGACTTTTATCCCTCTTAGCGCGAACTCAATATACCTGCCGAGATTTTTGAAAACTTTTGAGAGGGTGAAATAAACTCGAAATTTAGAAAATGAGATGTCGATGTGACCAGTGTGATGGGATGAACACAATGACAATAATTTTGTAGCATGACAACATCATTAACAAAAATGAAAAACTACCAACTTGACTCAACCATAAAAAAGGGGGAAAATATGACTTGGCTACACCTACCGAAAGGGCCAAATGAGAACTGTTTTTGTAAAACAAAGTGTGAATATGATCAACACAACTAGCTAAGTGCAATGATGCTAACTACATGACATGGTGAAGCCTAAACGAAGGGACGACTAGTCCTTGGAATAAGACTCGTTAAGACTATGATTACACACATATTGTGACTTCGAGTCTGTCGAAGGATTCCTATGACAACATAAACGATGAAATGATGTAAGGGAATGATGAGATACTTGATTTGAACATGATGTTACTGATGAAAGGACTAGGAATCAAAGATTAATATGTTCGACTAAACTGTTAAGTTCCGACCTTAGGAATCCTATCGAATCGAGAATCGACATTTGGGGATTTGGAGGCAGTCTTATGGAATTTAGTCTTTCAACTATTTGAGGGTCTCTCTTGATTTGTTAAAACCGTAACTTGTCTTGAAGGAAGGATAACCAAATAAATTTTGAAACCATACTTGGATTCGTTTTGTTCATAAATTATTAGGTGGTTATTGACGCAATGCAGATTGTTGAAATTTTGGACATAGTAGACCCTCATGAATGAATAAGAAATATATGAAATCTAGTTGAGACTGAAGATTATCGAATTGATATTATGCGAAGTTCCTGAGGATGTATTGGAACCATGTTGGATGAAAAAGAAAACTAATTATTAGAAGAGTGCTTATGGCCATGATTGTTGGAGAAAAATAGAATAGAATGACCTGAAGATGAGAATAGGAAATTAAAAGTTAAGCATAGTGTCGTAAGGGTGAGAACAAAATTTAAACTTCGGGACGAAGTCTATACAAGAGGGGGTGTATGTAATGCCCCTAAAATGACTATGGACTTTAAGAGCACTTGTCGAGTGACCCAGCGGAACAGACTTCAATAAAGTGGCCCTTCGAGTTAGGATGTGTCTTAATAAGGGAGAATCACCTGATGATGTGCATGACTATAGTTGATAAATGAATTAATGAATTGAATTATATGTGTGGACTGGGATAATTGATTGATCAGTTCTTGCTTAAATGCTTAGCCTTGATTGGTCAAATCAAAGTATTGTAGGACAGCTACAGTCCTAGCTTTGTGACTTGGGAGGACGCAACTGAGATGCGTCATAGCTTTCCGCATTTATTCTGAACTTCGGGACAAAGTTCTAAATAAGTAGGGGTGTATGTAGTGCCCCTAGACTACTGTAGACATTGAGGGCACTTGCTTAGTGACCCGACTGTTTGAAACATTAATAAAATAATCCTTTGATTTTATTTTGAGTATATTTATGATTACGATTGATTGTAAATCAATAAAATAATGATATATGTTTGTGAGAAATGTGTGTAGCGACAGGTGAAATAGTTCACCGAAGGACACAGAAAGGAATATGAAGGGTCGTAGAGTACGGGTAAATCACACACAGGGGGAGCGACGACGATGTCGACTTCCGACAAGAATACCATGCATGAGCAGATAAGCACTGATCCGCTTGCTTAAGAAGAATGCGTGAGGGCGTACGAGGTAGGCCACGATGGAGCTGGTCACGTACGAGTTGAGGGGCGTGCAGTGAGAATGGACTCACTCCTCAGTGCCATTAGTCCCTAGATAGCATGTAGACGGAGGATGGATGGTAACGATTCCTAAAATCCCTACAAGAGTTCCCGCAAGTCAAAACAGAAAGATGGTGGCAGAAGGGCCCGACGATGCGGTACCCTGTCGAGAACGGAAAGAATGGACGCAAGGACCCAACGATGCGGTACCATGCCAAGGAATGGAAACCATGGATGACTGGACCCGACGAAGTGGTTCCATGTCAGGGAATTAAAATTAAGTAACCAGGAGCCCAACGGTGCGGCACTGTGATCCTAGTGCAATTAGTTTGATTGTTCAATTTAATTGCATAAAAAATTATAAGATTAACTCTAGATTATTACTTAGCAAATGCATAAAAATATTTTAGGCATTTGCACATGAATAGTTATTTTTGTTGAGCATTTAAAATAATAGAAATCATTATTTAGGAGAAAAATAGAATCCTAAGATTAGACACCTAGTCAACTAAAAGCTAGGAGTTAACTAAAATATTTGGGGGACAGACTTGAGGAAACCTAGGGATTTAGGTGCATCTCCTAGAAAAGTTGACACTTGGATGGGTGAATGTTTTCTTTTAAAATTTAAAAATAATTATATAATTGTGCATGAAGCGACATGTGTCGCAGGAGGTTTTCCTTTATAAGGAAGACATTGGGAAGGGGAAAGGGGCCCCATAATTTGGATGATTGTCGTAATTTTCGAGTGCCTCAAAGACTTGCTGCTATTTAAAGGGTTTGGCTAAGAAATCCTGGGGGGAGGGGAAACCCAAGCTGGATTTCTGAAAAACATGTGTGAGCTCTACGACCCAAAGCTCGAGGGAGGCCATGCGACTGAAAGCATGAGCCTATGGTTGGGTGGCGGAGCTAACGGTTGCTTCGCCTATGGTTATACGAGCTTTTTCTGGAGGGATCCTATGAAAATGCGGACGACAATGGGCTAGATGGATCGGATTGACGACGAATACTCCTCTGATAGCGGGATCGACCAATGAATGACAGGTATGAGGTTCCACTTGTATCTTCTTAAGGTAAATTTGTTTACTGTAATTCAGTTTTCTATCTTTGATATGTTCTAATCTGTGTCATATTATGTTGATGAGTTTCATATTAATTTTAGGGACGACCCCACAAACGGGTTCCCTACACCGAGTTTACTTAAAAGGCCCTCTAGTGCACTGCTTGCAGAATTCATATTCTTCTGAAGACTGCCCCCACCTACCTTGGTCCCTACTTTCAACGTTTCCCAAATGCCTTGGCCTCTCTCCTTGGTTGCCTTGTTCTGTGCGGCTTTCCACCGACTGACTTAGACTCGATATGAAGCCAAATAAGGATTCAAAACAATGGATTGGTGGTAAAGGAAAATCCTACCAAAAACTTAGGATAAATTGCCTAGAAAACCATGCCAGACTAATATAATTTCACCAAATTGATTTCTATAGTCCCTGCTGCGCCTTCGGGCAGGGACTAATAAGACTAAGATTATTTAACTATAAATAGTTTTTATGTTGAGATGTTTAGAATAATAGGAACTATAAGTATTGTTTATATTTGATAAGACCTAGACATGTCATGGATGATATATATTACAATGACGAACAAAAAAGAAAAAACGTAGGTCGTGATGTTATTAGTGATGTTTTTGGAAGCCTATTAAGCAAAGACCTTATAGATTGAATCCCAGATATAAAGAATGGGTGAAAGAAGAAATTGATAAGATGCTTGATGCAAGAATTATTGAACTAGTAGAAGAATCAGAATGGATAAGTCCTATGGTAATTCAAGATAAGAAAGCTAAAGGTGAAGTCAGAATTTATGTGGACCTTGAGAAATTGAATGATGCGTCTCTAGATGACCCATCTCCTACTCCATTCACAGACGAAGTGCTAGATAACGTAGGTGGATAGGAGGCATACTCTTTCACTGATGGATTTTCTGGATGCCATTAGATCAGAATTGCTACAAAAGATAGACATAAGACCACATTTGCTATTGAATGGGGACCATATCAGTACACTGATATGCCATTTTGATTGAAGAATGCACCTACTATATTTTCAAGAGTTATTGTAGCTTCATTTAAGGATTATATTCATAAATTCTTAGAAGTTTATTTTGATGACTGGACAATATTTGGTCTTTTGAAGAATCATCATGCGAACTTAAGGATGATGTTAGCGAAGTGTAGAAAATATCAGATTTCCTTGAATCTGAATAAGTGTGTCTTCTTTGTTCCTTATGGTATTTTATTGGGACACATATTATGTAAGCAGGGATTGCTGGTTGATCTAGTGAAGATAGCAATCATCGTAAATCTCCCAAATCCTAACTTCGTGAAATAGCTATGCACCACATTGGGGCACACAGGATACTATAGGAAATTGATCAAAGGATATGCGCATATCACTACGCCTATGGAGAAATTATTGAAGAAAGAAGCAAAATACAGTTGGACTGAAGATTTCCAAAAAGGATTGGACACATTAAAAGAGAAAATGGTTATGGCACCTATTCTAGTCTTTCCTGACTGGAATAAACCATTTCATGTAGATGTAGATGCTTCATCTATAGCACTTGGCATTGTACTAGATCAACCAAATGCAGTAGGCATCGATCATCCCATTGCATTTTCAAGAAAAAAACTATCTTCAACAAAAAGGAATTATACCATGACAGAAAGGGAAGGCTTGGCTATGGTATACACATTGCAAAAGTTTAGACACTATCTGCTAGGTTTGAATTTCTGTATGTTTACTGACCATTCAACTTTGAAGTACTTGGTCAATAAACCAGTGTTAGGGGGAATAATATGCAAATGGTTGTTAATGTTCTAGGAATATGATTTTGAAATCACTGTGAAACTAGGAAGATTGAACACAGGACTTGACCATCTTTCACGCATTGAGTTAGGCGAAGAACCCAATAATATGGAGGATATTCTACCATATGCGCAATTGTTTGCTATACATATAGAAGATGACTATTTCAAATATATCGTAGAATTTTTTACTACAAGAATAGCACCTACATAATTTACTACGCAAGATAAGAAAAAATTAGTGGTAAGAGCAGCTGAATTAACTCTAATTGCTGGACAATTGTAGAAAATTTTGAGATCAAAACTATGGTTGTTGACGATACACAAAGACTCAAAACAACATTGTCGGAAGTGCAATGTGTTCCAAAGAGCCTGAATGCCATCTTGTCAATATGAGATGCCATTGATGTCGCAACTAACACTTCAAGCCTTTAATAAATGGGCTATTTAATTCATGGGACCTATTAACCCACCAGGCAAGTGAACTGGCTCAAGATATATCATCACAGCTACAGATTATCTAATAATATGGGCAAAGGAAAAACTAGTAAAGGACTGTAGCGCATTTACCGCCGCGTAGTTCATTTTTGAAAATATGTTGACAAGGTTTGGATGTTGAAATATTTTAATGAGCGATAAGGGAACCCATTTCCTGAATAGAACTATTGCATCCTTGACAGAATAATTTCAGATCTATCATCAAAAGAGCACACCATATCATCCACAAGCTAATGGCACTGTATAATCCTTTAACAAATTCTTGGAGAATGCATTGACCAAGGTATGCAACAAAAATAGGGATGGTTGGGATCTTAGAATATCATAAGTATTATGGGCATATAGAACAACTTGTAAGAAGTTGACAAGTCATACACCTTTTAGATTAGTATATTGACATGAAGTTGTCATGCCCATGGAATATATACTACCAAGTTTGAGACTTGCAGCATTCACAGATATGACCGATGATCAGACAATGGAAGAAGGACTACTATACTTAGTTGGAATGGAGGAAGATCGCTTCATTGTAGGGTTTCACCAACATGTGCAAAAAGATAGAGAAAAAGTATGGCATGATAGACACATCAAGACTAAATTTTTCCAGGTAGGAGACCTTTTCCTCCTCTATGATAGAAAATTTATGAAATTTCTTGGAAAATTCAAAATGCATTGGTTAGGACCATACATTGTTAAGTACATCACTAATGGTGGCGCAATTCAGTTAGACACACTACTTGGAGAAAATTTGAAAGGACTTTATAATGGGAGTAGACTAAGCCTTACTAGGATGGCCCTACTCTTCCAGGTATCAGTTAAGCAATGCAAGAATATTTTAAGTGTCAAGTGCAGTTGAAATTGGACACTAAAAATAAAAGAATAAGAGTCTGCACACAGTTTTGGTAAAATACGAATCTTTCACTGGAAGGAAAGAAGTGCTGCGAAGCACACATAGCAAGCTAAGTTGCGAAGTAAAGAAGAGGAATCGCGTTGCGAAATTAAAGTTAAGGAATGGGAAATGTGTAGTGAACCTCACAATTCATATAATTGCTAGCGAAGTAAAAGAAAACTAGTCGTTACAGTTTTGGACGAAAAGTAGACGTTATACAATACTTTCGAGAACCAGATGTTTCCACATTTAAGGCATATTTGTTCGTTGAAGACACATTTAATGAAGGGAAAGGAACAAGATCTAAGAAATGTTTGGCAAACGAACATAGTATTTAATGCTAAGTTAGTCATTTTTTAGCATTCCTTAGTGCTGCGGTGCCTATAAATAGTAAAGATGGCATACTTACCGGTTTTACCACAAATTTTAATTTTTACTACCTGTAATTTCCAAGTTTTTACTAGTTGAAAGCAATTATTATCTGATAGTATATGTCTGAGAAGTCAACCTTAGACAAAATATTGAGAGACTTCTGGCATTCTAGTTTGGAAGGAGTCATGAAGAGACCCGTGAAGCAAGCAGTCCCAGAACGAGGTGGATCATCTAGAAAATCACCGAGGAATGTATCACAACCAAATTAGAAATACAAACAGAAGGCCATTGAACAGGAAAAGCCGAAGACCACGAGTGTTTTGAAGCTGTTCCCACAAGAACCTCCTCAAGAGAGACCCATCCTGCTTGTTCAAGAGTACATCATTCCAAGGAAACAAGATGCGCCAAAGGTGCTTCTCATGAGGAATCCGCAGTATGAGATTCCGATGCCTCCCATGTCAATTCGTGTCCGAATCAAGGAAAATTTGCTTGGTAAAATTCCATAGTGCAAATTCGCCGACCATGACTTGCTCTAGGAATCAAAGTACCCACAATTCCAACCCGATCAATACATGTGCAGAAGGTATGACGAAGCTACCAAGAAATCAACCATTCACCCAAAAGATTGGATTGCACTGTTTCAGCCATCATGGTTGCTAAACCTGTTGCACATCCCACACTTTGATAGGATCCCAGAGCTCACCATGGTGGTGTGCACACTGCTTTCATGCACGCAATAGGGATACTTGTGGTTAGACCGCAGGATAGACATTAACATCGATGTTATCTACTGGATCACACACTTGAGCAAGAGAGGTGTTGATCCTACAGTTGAGTTCGTCGGAAAGAACACAGATAAAGAGTTGGCTTCAAGAATGAAGAGCGAATTTGGTATACTCAAAGGAAGCCGTGGTTATACAATATTTGGGATCAAGGATCAAGCCACGTAGTTCACATTCCAGCTCCTTACAGGAAAAATACTAAGGAAATGCAGACCGAACGAGGTACCGACTGTTTCAATATCCTTAGCTGCGAAGACCACGGATGGACTTCAGTACAATTGGGTGAGCTATCTATTGAACAAATTCTTAGAAGACATCCGAGATACACAAGAAAGTAGAAACCAGTTCTGCTACAGTTTGTTGCTAGTACTGATTGCCTTCGTAGGATGGAAAGATCCTGGATATCAACAAAATGTCTCGGTATTCATTGGAGATTGTCAATGACCGAGGTTTGTGAACATGTGGGAAAACTTGAAGTCGGACCGATAGAGGATAAAAAACATACAGTTGTACACTTATTTCGAGTAGTTATGCGAAGTCATTTAGAGGAATCTGTGTATCACTAAGGAAGTGACAACTCACTATATTAGTAATATGACTTTGAAATATGGACTGCACTTTATTTAGATTTAGCCACGAGTGCAACTAAAGCCACCTCAACGATTTGAAGGATTATATCAGCTAGATGGACACAAAATTGATTTGATCATCGAGGAATCCCGCCAGACATTAAAAGAAATTTGAGGTCTAAAATGGGCCTCCTAAGGAAAAAATACAATAATAGTTAAAATAATAAATAATTCTTATGTATTTTGGAGGAAAAGAGAAAAAAACTACCTTTTTTCTTTGTATTTTCAACATATATCCTTGTCATTTTACTCAAATTTCTAGTGTGAGCATTCATTAGATGCGGAATTAAATTCCGCATCCAACGTGTTCCCACACTGCACACTTTTTATGGACCCACCCCATGAAAAATGAGAAATACATTAAAAAAACGTGTTACTTTAAAGTAACATGTTTTTTAACGTATTTTTTGTTTTTCGTGTGGCGGGATCCCTCAAAAGTATACTTGCGGAATTGGGTACTCGTTGGATGTGGAATTTAATTATTCATCCAATGAGTGCTCCCGCTCTAAATTTGAGTACAATGAGAAAGAGTTATGTTGAAAATACGAATTAAAAAAGTAGTTTTTTTAATGTCAAATATGCTGACTCAACCATTATGGTTGGCTCTTTTCTTGAAATTCTATTGGTTCTTGAATTCAATGGCTTGTTTTATTACGAGGTGGATCCTTTTATTATAAGGCCCATTTTAGATGCCAAATTTTCTCTAATGATGGAAGATCGATGCGCCAGCCACATCGATCACCACATTAGATGAAAGTGAAGCTAGAAATTCACAAGACCAAGGCGATGATCTTTCACGCACACCAAATCCAGAACCAAGTCAAGGTGCAAAACAACAACAAGTTGTTGGCTTATCAGCAGGCGAGAAAATAAAGGAACCCAACACGACTGTGCTGGAAGGACTACAAAGGAAGAAACAAAAAGAAAATAAGGTTCCACTCGATGCATAGTTGCACGAGGATGACTATGATTGAATCACAGTCCAAGTGTCTGAGCACATTGAAGAAACACTTTCATTAAAGGAAAGCAAGCAAGAAATAGTCCAAGAAGGCATGATGGAGAGCCTCACAAAACTGAATAGCCTAGTAGCAAGAGTTGAACAAGTCCAACGAGAATTGGTGAGACAATCAAATTCTAAAGATAGGGCAGGCAAGACAAGCCAAAGGAAAAGAAAGGTGGCTTCCTTGAAAATGAGACCTCAGCTAGTCAGAATCGAACCAATGGATGTCATATTCCCATCCGACAAGCTCACTGAAGGTGCGAAGCAGTTCACACATCTAGATATTAATGTTGGGATGTTTCCCATTGAAGGGTTGCATAATCTGCAGACTAATTTGGTGATGAGGAAAAACTACTATTCCTTGGCCTCAAGGATGTGCACTCTAGATCAGGTACATAGATTTTTATTTTTTTAAATACTATTCTAAAAAATTACCTTTGAAAACTATGAGACATCTAATAACTTGTTATTAAACCTGTAAGGATAGATTCTGACAGTGTAGTCAACCATACAAAGTAATGCTGAGCTGGCTTATAGGCGAGAATATCAATCTCAGTTAAGTACTATGTTTGAGTTATTCCAATTAAGGGGAATTTTGAGAGTAGTAGCAAACTATTTTGATTAAAATGGATGTGAAAGAATGTTTTGATTATTCAACTACTGAATCACTTCCAGATTTTGATCATCTACTAGTTACTATGAAATCAATATTATGCTACGATGAATATATGAGTGATACCCTTTAAGCATTTTTATTGAATGAGTCTATGGAATTTAGCTCCGATAATTTTTTGGGGCACTTTGTTGACCAACCAATTTTTTTTGTAAAATCCTCTAAACATGGTCAATATCATAGAGAGTCTAAAAAATGTAAGGGTAGATCGGTATGATGAGACCATCTAAAGTGGTATGTTAAAGATGTAACCCAATTATCCTCTCAAGAATTCTCTTTCATCAATCAGAAGAATTCAATATATTTGTGTTCTGCAGTAATCCAAAGAGAAATTTCATTGTATTACCAGCCCTATGATCAAGAAGTAAGCTCTCTATTGTTTCCAAAATCTCCCTTTGGTCAGCCTCACAAGGATCAGAGTTTAAGTACATGATTTTTTCTATCCCTTTCCACCATGTTAACTCAATAATTAATTGCTTTGCATATTGCATTACTACCATTGTTGCTCTCTTGTTTGATTCCTTTAGCTTCCATTGCATATATTACTCTTTTCTAGAAGGGTAATATCAACTCAACAACATATTCATACCACCACTATAAATGATTTTTTCTTTGTCTTTCCCCAATTTTAATTCCATTCCAAAGAACACCTGCTCTACTACTCTCTATCCCTTGCATATCCATTCCTTTAGTCATTGGCCAACCAAAAATACTCATATCTGCGCAATCCTTCATAGCAATTGAATCAACACATTTCTCACAATATTAAGTTCTTCCACGATTGGAATTAAACATTCACATCCTTTTAGAGCCTGAACATAATCCTTCCAACTTCTAACCACTATATGGTTGAGCACTACAGAATTTGAACCCAAAATCCGACGATATTCGACGAAAAGGACTGTGTCGTCGGATTTCGCCTTCAAAATTACGAAATTTGATGAATTTTTTTAAATTGATAGAAGGGTGCATCGGATATCCAACTCACCTCAGATATCCGATGATGTATGTCAAATAGTGACCAGTGTCTTCGGCTATCCGACATAATATTATGCCCGTGGATGTCGGATATACAACCTTATATTATTCCCGAGGATGTCGGATTTTCGACATTATATTATGCCTGCGAATGTGAGATATCCGACATTATATTATGCTCATGGATGTCAGATATCCGATATGTTTTCTCCAATGATAACTAGGCTTAATTTGTCGAATATCCGATGAATGTTTATATTTTAATATCTATAAATTTCCAAACATTCAGACATGTTTTCTATACAAGTTACGGTTTGCGGAATTTTTTTTTTTTGGCAGACTATTTTTTGTAAGAGAATACGTCGTTATTTCTATTGTTTTTGTGATTAAAGCGAGTGAAGTGTGGAGCTTGATTTTCTAAGATCGATCATCTTCATTCATGCTCTTTATGATAAAATGTCAAATAGCAATATTCCTGATCTGGATGAACAAAATTGACAATTGCTTGCTAGATTGTGGGATGGACTGAAAAGAAAGGGTGATGGGAAATGTTATTGTCCATGTAGTCAATGCATGGGCTTTAAGAGGAGAAGAATAAAGATCACAACATCCAGAAAACATTGTTGGGAACATGGACACGCTGAGGGGGGACACGAATGTCATCCATTTATAAATTTTGCATTACTATATATGTTTTTTTTTTTATTGCTTTTGTAGATGTATGTATTATTTTAATATTTCTTATATTAACTTTTATCTATTGATGTTTTCATATAATTATAAAGGAAATACATCCTATGGCATATCGTCCGGAGGAAGTGCTTTCAAAACAAGTACCAAAGGACATGGAGCTATGAATAATGGAAAACAAGTTAATGATCATATTGAAGAAGCTGAGCATACTGATAACATAGTTGAAGATGATGGTACAAATCCTTTGATCCATGATTCATTTAATGTTAGAATGCATGACTCAAAGCACCCCACATAATTTCTTGAGGGTATCACTGGTCTCTAAGTTGAGATATCCATGTTATTAGGAGGTTGTCATCACCATCTATGTGTTTCAAATCCCTAGATATGGTCAAGGGAAGAGACATGGATTATAAATTGTGCACATAATTTGTAATTCTTGAATTACAAATCATGCATGCATTTTGTAGGCCATGAATTACAAATTGTATCCACAATTTTTAAGCAATGAATTACAAACCGTTTTCATATTTTGCAAGGCATGAATTACAAATCACGTGCACAATTTCTATGGCCAAAAATGCATGCGCAATGTCTTCACTTGACCAACTTATCATGTAGTTTCACAGGTTTGGGGTTTTACAGACCTAGTTCTCATAAACATGAGAATGCTATTGATTTCCATTAGGCGAGCAAATTTTGTAGAAATATGATTGCATCAAAAAAGGTCCACCAACTTTGTGCACCCACCTAGGGTTTCCCACTTCCTTGTGATGAGTGGCATTGAATAATTGAGTTTCCATCCTTACACCTTACAAGGATGGCATTGTTAAGATAAGCCACATAGAAATGATACCACACATTGAACCAAACACAAGAAAAACACCATGCAAAATTATAAGAGAGAGATGAAGGTGAACAACTAGGCATATGCAAGCATACTAAACACTAAACAAAACAAAAGGAAAATACCATTCAAAATGAGAAGAGGATGGAAAAAATGAACAACAAGGTGATCCAATGAAACTACAAGGGAGCACTTGGTAAAAAGACACAAAAAAAACTAAAATAAGAAGAGATCTTGGTCACCACTTAATTTTTTTGAGATGACTTACAAACAAAAATTGAGAAATTTTCCTACAAACGAGAACGATGTGTTAAATTCTTAAATTTTCTTTTTTTTTTAAATAATTTTTATATCCAGAAATAGAAAATCTCCAGGAGGGATTTATGTCAAATCTTAATTGTACTCTAACAATACAAAATATATTTTCAAATTTCCAAAAAATCAATTTAATACCTGTTTTCTTTCAAACATTATAAAACTTAAAAATAAATAGCATAAAATATTTAAGATTAATACTAGTCAAAAGACTTTTACTTTCAAATAAAAAGTATATCCTTGCCTTGGCAAGAACTAAGAAAAAAAAATCTAAAATAAATGAAATTTTCAATAATAATATAAAATAAAAACTTTAATTATTAGTTTAAAATTATATTTTAAAAAATATAATAAATTGAAAAAGGATCAATTAATATTAATAAAAGAAAGCTTTAAAATAAATGATAATAGAATGAAGAATTTTTCAACAAAATAAGGGATTTTCAATAATAATATAATATAAAATAAAACTTTAATTATTAATTTAAAATAAATGATAATAGAAGGAAGAGTTTTTATGTAAGGGATTTTTAATAATAATACAAAATAAAATTTAAATTTTTTTAAAATTCTTTTGAAATTTTATATAAATTTGAAAAAAATGAAAATAAGGGATTTTCAATCATAATATAAAATAAAATTTTAATTTAAGATTCTTTGGAGAAATTAAATAGAATTAATAATTATAATAAGTTTGAGAATTATAAAATGAAAATTTTAAAATAAATATTTATAATTATTAAGTATTTAAAATATAATTAAAATGAAAATATTAAAGTAAAATGAAAGAGTTTATATTAGAGAAGGAGATATAATTTTTGTGAAAAGATAAAGAAATGGAAATTGATCAAAACAAAAATATAAAGGAAGAGATTAGAACAAGAGGAATAATGAAAAATAAATTAGGGGGAATAATGAAAAAGAAACACAAAAGAAGAGAACAAATAGCGATAGAGATAACAGAGGGGAATGTCAGAAAATGGTAAAGCGGAAAGGAAACAAGAATTACATAATAGGATAAGATAAAATCAGAAATAAATCTCAGTGATTGAGACAATGGATTAGTGGTTTCCAAGATTTCCTTATTTGAAATCCATCTTCGTTATTAAAGTTGAAGGGATACTTTTTTTTATTTCTAAGGCTTCGTGAACCATTCGAGAGGAGTAATGAGATGTTGAGGTTAGAATTTTAGTTTGATCGAAACAAATATGGTGTTTTGTGTTGAAAGAATGTTCATATATGGCATTTTTGTTGAGGCGATTGTGATTGGTGTCAACAATGTGTTCTTTGAGACAAGTTTGTATGGACCTTCTAGTTTGACCAATGTATGATTTACAACAAGAACACGGAATTTGGTAGACACCTTGGGAAAGAAATGGATTAGATTTATCTTTAACACTCCTAAATAATTGTTTGAGTATCTTATGGGCTTTAAAGATAGTTATGATGTTCTTTTTAATAAGAATATTTGAAATGCGATCCGTGATACCATGGTTGAATGGGAGTAAGATAACGGATTGGTTCGGGGAGGAGCATTTGGAGGGTTGAGGTTTTGGATTAAGAACATGTTGGAAGATTTTATTAATTAGGTGTCTAGGGTATCCATTGGGTATGAGGGATTTGGTAAGGTGATATATTTCTTGAGAAATATGTTGCGGGTCTAAGATGTGAATAGCTCTTTTGATCATAGTTTTAAGGACAATGGATTTTTGAGAGGGATGGTCCAGTGAGATTGGGCATTGTTATTGGGAAAACTAGCAGGGCTAGTGTTCAATAAGCAATTATAAGAAATATGACACAATGTCACCTTGATCACAGTTCTAACTTCTTCATAGAGTTGTAACCTCCTAGGGGAAGGACCCTGAAATATCCTGCTAGACACTAGTGCAACAAAGGACTATGTTCTCTATGCCAATTTTAGTTTTGACCAGTGCCTTATGGAGTCAATAAATAAGATAAATCCAAGAAATCTCATTAAGTAAACGATATTATTATCATGTAGCCAACATTCATATATCAAGTGAGTATTTGCATAATCAACTACCAACTCATTTAATGTCATTTTTACCCAAGAAATCATACGATATGTTAGCATTCATAAGTATTTGCATCAACTGTCACTTAGATCAACGATATTATGCACATAATAATTCATCACATTAACTCAAAGTAAGCGCAACTAAAGTAGCAATGGCTACCTTTCTTGGTGATCAGTAGGAACTTCTACTTAAAGAACCGAAACAATAAAGATGAAATATCCAATAGCGTATAAGAACACCTACTCAAGGGTCAAGGCTAACCTACTAGTCCCATCAATAAGAAGTAACAAGTCTAATACCCGAGCAACTCTATGGAAAATTAAAAGTCCCTTTATATCAAATGAAGAAGCGTAGTATGTATTGGCATAGTGTAGCAGCAGAGTTGTGATACATCAAGTTGTCATAAGTAAGGAGAGAAGTAATAACTCAATCTAAAATGTTAACAACCACTTTCAAATCTCCGTTTAAATAGTAATCAACATCACTAAGAGCAGCATAGCGTATAGGTGAAACTCAAATCATTATCCATGCAATTTTATTGTACATGAAACAAGATCATTCACTCTGAAAATAAACAAATCTCAGACTGCTGCAAATGTAAAATTCAGACCTCTGTGCATACGGTATGGAAACATAATAGCAACATTGTAAAAATTTGTGAGAACTCTGTGATCTAAGGAAAATAGGAAGACCAAAACATCTGCATGAAGTTACTGAGATTACTGATTTTAAGGCTATCTATGCATGTCAATTTCGGATTTATTTTGTAGTAGAAATAAGGCCTTGACTTTCACTAAGCCGGACCAAAATTATTATACAGTTAGACCTAGCAAAAGCACTAGATGGAATTCAAAATCAGATCCCCTTTTTACTGTATGAAAGTGACCTCAATGAGCCCTAATATCATAATTCTATATCTTTAAAGACACCTATAAATGTAAGTTTTGGATTGCTTTTGATATCATCCATAGAACTTCTCATAAAAAAAAAGTGACCACTTGTCTGATATTGGTTTTGTGTAAGGTGTTAGGGTTTTTCGGACCTGTCAAAGCAGACCTAAGGATCCACATGTGAGAGGAAGCCGTGAGGATTAGGGAAGGTCTATACTCGTGGTTTTACAGAGAGGGAAGAAGAGAATCCAAGGGAGGAAAGCAAAGAGAAAAATGAAGGGTAGCGAGGTGGAGGAAGCAAGGAAGAAGGAGGTCGAGCTGGAGATGAAGGAGAGATATGGGAGATAAGGATGGAGAAAAGGTAAGGAAAGAAGGGATGGATAAGGGATGAACAAAGGAAAGTGGAGAAGGGGAAAATAGGAGGCAGTGAGGAGGTAAGAGGGAGGAGTGAGGGTCTAAAAGGTAGTTAGGGAGGAAGGCGAGGTAGAAGGAAGGGAGAGAAAAGGTAGGAGGTTAGGATTGAGGATTCCTCGATGGATTCATGTTTTCTGAAACTAGGGTTTAGCCACAGAAAAATAGGAATTTTTAGGGTTTTAACAATGAAACTTAATAAAAACTAACCTAAAATACACAAGATAAGAATAATTAAAACTAATACAATATATACAAAATACAAAATTCAGAAAATTAGGATTTAAAGAGAACAACCTAGGGTTTTTATAGACTCTTCCCTAACCCTAGGGAATCAAGGAGGATGACCCTCCTCTTGAGATGGCACTTGCCAAGTATGGCAACCCAAGGTGTGCTTCAACAACTACAAAGATTGGTTGAAGAAGACTTAGTTAAGACAAACCTTAGAGACCTAAAACTCAAGCTTTACAATGCTAGGGTAACTAAAGGATGAAAATGACTTATCTAGGACAAAATGGAGCATTAATGTCTACTATTCAACCTCGGACAAGCAAACATACACCATTTAACAAAGAAATATCAAGACAAGAAACTTAGATACCTCCTTGTGCATGTGTTAATCAAACAACTCCTAACATCACCTTAGCAAAGAGAAAGAGCAGAGGTACTTAAAAAATTTGTCTCCAAACTAGCAAGTACATTCATCCTCAAGAGGTGCCCATCACTCCATGAGCCCAAGTAGGGTAAAAAGAAGAAATAAAAGTTTTATCCCATAAGTTGTTATCTTAAAATGAAGTGAGGAGAAGTGTATTTATACTTTTCTCACACTCACTTTACAAAAATAAAAAAATATCAATTTGAAATTATAAATGTCAACTTAAAATTAAAACAATAATAATATAAACTAATCAAATATGTGGGTAATTTGGGGCATTTTCCCCTCGATTTACCCACACATGGCTAAAATAGCTAAAAATGAGCACATTGGTCCATTTTGGAGGCCACACTGCGAAGAGGGGTGTCGTCATGCCCCATCTAACCCCAACAGTAGTGAAAATACCTCAACGCCCCGCCCCCCACCCAATCAAGCACTGCATCCGAGCCTTGAGGATGACATCATCATCAAGAGGAGCCCAAGGAGGGAGGGTGTTGGTGAGATGGAGGAAGAAAAGGGTGTGGAAGGTGACTTGGAGGATAGACATGTCCCTCAGTAATGAAATATCTTCTACTGGAGTGATAAATCGAGGTTCAGGTCATGTGACCTAGTGATCCACCTATGGAACCTGCAGACACCAACCTCATGGATTCAAGCCCTTTCATGAGGCAATCAGCAATGCCACTAAGCCATAGTACTTCCAAGGGAGAAACCAGAGGGTCAGGCCATAACCCCTACTCAAAAAAAGCTGGCTAAACAACCCTCCTAGAGAGAAAAATGACCATGTCTCCCTCGGGCACCTTTGCAGGTGCTTTAGTACTGGTACCATGTAACAGGCATGAAGGTATCTATCAGTATAATGATTCTTTTTATGGTAGATTTGGTGAGACAAAGAGCCATCGTGTTGTCAAGTGACGAGGACATCTAGAAAGGGAAGAGATCTCTTTTGTTCAATTTCCATGGTAAATTGATTATGAGATGAGATACTATTTGGATGAATTAAAAAAAAATCAAGGGAGGATCACCCATGGGGCCAAATGAGAAAGGTAGCATCTACAAATAAATACCAACATTCAAGTTTTTGAGAATAAGAATTAATGTTGTTGGACATTGAAATTTAATTGTATTGGAAAAATAGAATAATTAACTTTTGGAACCCTCCTTTCAAGTTCATCATTAGATAAAGACTATTGTCATGATACAAAAAAAATGTAGAAAGCTATTATATTTAAATAAATACATGTGTATTCATGAGGCAAGTATACATTTAAAATTCATATAGATAAATATTCTAATTACAATTAAATATATACCCAACCTTATACACCCACCTATCCATAAAAATAAATTATAAAAAAGATGTTATAAATAAACAAGGAAATTATAAAAAAAATGTTATAAGTAAAAAACTAAATTATAAAAACAATGTTATAAGTAAAAAAGCCCAAATACATGGTAAAAATTTCCTTCACAAACCACAAGATATAGTCGTTATTCTAAAAACTACCTTCATAATAGGTTCATATGACAGAAACATTCCCTTCTAAATTTATACTCTTTTTCATTTATACGACAATGAAAATCACATTTTAAACTCTTTCTTTGTCATTTATACGACAATAAAAATCACATTTTAAACTTTTTCCATCATATGTGATATGATTGAAAATGTTTAATGCAATTCAACCAATTTATGATAACATAAATTTAGCAAAACTGATCTATATTTTAATGAATTGGAAATAATTATTATTATTTTCAAAATTTATTGTTGATCCAACTTATTAAGTCTATAAGCGTTTTCTACATGTCACTCAAGTATGCCCATTTTTTTAGAATACTCGACGGTGTTGTCAATAACCTCCTCCAGACTGTACTTATAATTGAATCCCAAATCTAATAATTTCTTAGATGAAAAGGTCCAGCCATCACGAGCAGCAAAAGAGTCGTCAAACCTGCATAAAAGGGCATTTAACAAATTAGAAAACCTTTAAATACAAGAGTAATCCGAATGACCTCATAGAATATGATTACAGTGTTTTCTTTGTAATGCTATATAAATATGGTATTACTGACTTTGCTTTGGTTGTGTACTGTGGACAGCGTTCAGAGATGAGATGTGCAATCTCTGGAATGGTAGTGGTGTGTCCGCTACAAAGATAACGTCCATTCGCAGCTGGGTGCTCCATCAGAAATAGATGAGCATTGCAGGCATCTTCAACATGGATCAGTGGGATGGAATTACCCACGAAACTGGGCAGTAACCGTGGATTGTCTGGCACCAACTTTATAAAGTCAAATAGCACATATATAATAAGAAATGGACCTAAGAAAATAATATTTCAAAACATTAATTCAAAGCATTATATCATTTCATAAAATTAAAATTCAACAAAGAAATTAGAGTAAGAAAATCTAAATTTCCAAAAAATAATAAAAAACAATGAAATAAATTTTTTCTATAAGAAGCAATCAAAGGGTTTTTTTTAATAAATAAGTAAGGTTAGAAGTATTTTTTTTAACAAATGAAAAAGGTAAAAAGAGAAAAAAGCTAACAATAAAAACACAATTTAAAAGTAATGAATAATGAAAAACGTTAACTCTTCATAAATAATAATCAAAGACGATAAAAAGAAATAATACAAAACGTAACACAATTTAAATAAAGAAATCTTAAAAGATGAAAATCCAATGGAAATAACGATATGAAAATACACGAAGCTACCTCCAAACGAAACGTAATGCAAACATATTATACCTATCAAAGAAAACATCATATTGATACTTAAGGGGACTGCGCTGGTGATGGAAGAACCTGCAACCGATGGTAGCACAATGCTCACCACGGCAAGGGGTGGGTTCTCCTTTCCAAACTGCAACGCAGCTTTCTCTGCAAGTGTTTTCGACTCCGTGTAGAACTGCAAAAGAACAAGAATATTAATGTATAATTTTAATTATCATTGTAATTCTCCTCTTCAATAAAATTAAGTTTACCCGCATCTGGCTACTCGTTTCCCTGATGACGTCCAATGAAGTCCAGCACGATTCATCTATAACAACTAGAGACCTGCCCAGCGGCAAGGCTGTAACGTAAGAGGAAGTGAAGACGACACGCCTCACGCTTTTAGCTTTCTTACACGATTTAAGAACGTTCAGACTTCCCTGGACTGCTGCTTGGATTATCTCCTTCTATTTATAGATATATACGCATTTAAGTTTGGTTAGCGCCTAAGGATAAGGATATGAAGAGTCAAAGCATGTAACACAAGTAAATATTTATCGATGTAATTATTTTTATGTTAACAAATATATACACAAGTAAATATCAAATTCTAACATAAATGTTAAATTCTAAGATATAAATATAGGTGTAATTACTTTTATGTTAACAAATATATACAACACTCACCTCAGGATCCTTGCATTCACCAAAAATCATAGGAGTAGCAACATGAAAGACGCCATGGCAGCCATTGATGGCAGAATCGAAGCTGCCTTCCTCGGAAAGATCTGCTGTGAAAAGATGAAGCCTCTCTTGGGCTCCGGGAAGTGAGCGAAGGAAGGTATTTTTTGATGGATCTCTGAGAGTTGCATGCACGGTGTACCCATTCTCCAGCAGAGTCTTGACGAGCCACGATCCGATATATCCTCCTCCTCCTGTGACGCAGTACACCTGACCCCGGTTCTCTAGTTGAGTGGGAAGATGATGGATATCCATAGGAAACGAATGGATGGATGCAGATGAGATGCGATCAGAAATCAAAGTACTTAGATGAGATGCGATCAGAAATGGGGCTTTTCAAATGTTTTTGTCTATGATAGATAAAAAATTATTTTGAACAATTTAATATATGATATGAGTTATCATGTATCAATTATTAGTTTTTCTTTATATTCTTTGTTTTTATTTCTCAATCAATTTAAAATCATTTTAGACCATATGTCATCCTCCTATAATCTTACAAAAATATATATCTTAAGGTAAGCTAATTTCTAAAATAAAAATGTTTATAAAAGTAATTAAAAATTTTTGATAAATATAATGTTTTGAATACTATGGTTGATTGATTCTATGTTATTGATTTTTAAAAATGTAAAAGTAAATTATTTATACTTAATAATTTTTTTATATATTTAATAATAATAAAGTTTATTAATATACAAATTTTGAAATTGTTTTTATATATTAACAATTATTATTTTATTGATAAAGCAATAATGAAAATGTACCAAGTCTGCATCGACCTGATTCACAGAATCGAAAATATATGTAGTTGGTGTCGAAAATGATAGAACTGTGCCTGGCCGGAAAAGTTATACTGAGACGATTTGAGTACCAGTTGTCACCGCCTTATTCCATATCCTCAATTTTCGTTTTATACCAAATATTAAATAACTATTTTTTATTTCTTCGTTTTGTTTAAATTAATACCTAACGCCAAAGCCTAACCAAACTACGGAGTACTATTTTTTATTTCTTTATTTTGTTTAAATTAATACCTAACGCCACAGCCGAACCAAACTACGGAGTATGCAAATGAAGTCAGTGGTCCTGCTTTTTTATCCCGAAAAGAACTTTAAAATGTTCCTAAGAATACTATAAGTAAAATGTTCCTAATTTTAATTATAATATTACAATGAGACAAACCAAACAAAAAAGGTCATGATGTATGCTACAACGAGACAAAAAAAACATAGGTTGTTATTTCAGTAGTGATGCTTTTGGAAGGATTTTAAAATGTAAATAATAATAATAATAACTATTTTAAACTTGATTATAAATATAATTTTATTTTACAGGAATGTCATGGATTACGTCCGTGATTCCTCAAACCTCTGTCATATTGATTTTTAAGGGATTTCCGATCCCACTACTGCACAACATGGAGCCTGGGGTCCCGGGTCGCTGTGGATTTCATGCATTCACGGGGTAAAATATTTGTGGGACTCCTCCCTTTCTGGTCTCTCTTTGGCCTCAAAAGAGAGTCTGGGCATTCAGTGCATCCAGAACTTGGAGCTGAGGGAAGATTTTACTAAAACTGTTGATGTAGCCATAAACCTCACTGTTAGAATGGTGCACTTAACAAATCCAACACTAAAGTGTATAGATTTTTATAGATTTTTATAATGCATGATGATTGTAAAGATGTAAATAGGTATTTAAATAAGGAAATTGAATGTGCAAAAATATTGATGATTAAGTAAGGAATCATATTGATGAGTCACTATAAAAAGGCACTTTTTCTCGTTTTAACATTCGACCTACTCGAGGAGTGATCAAAGTACCCCAACAATATCCGACCATGTGAAAACCCGAGCCCATGTGACCTAGCCTGATGTTTCCTAAGCTTCCTTCACCCTGATTCAATTCCCAATGCATGAACCATTGGAATTAACAATAATTTCCATATCCAAAACATTTTGAGTTTGATTGTTAATCATTTTCCACCCCATGGACACATTGTTTTACACTTCTTCATTGGTGGTGTATTATTCATCTTGTTCAAAGGGTATGTCTAGTTTGCTTTTTTATTCTTCAATGTAATCATCATGGATGATAATTCATTGTTGATCTTGATTTTTGATGTTGGTGTAAAAAATATTCTTCCTTCAATTCATTTCTTTCCTAGTTATTCCATTTTATCTATAAAAAAATGGTGAGTTTCGTTATGGGTCCTAGTAAATTAGCTTAGGAATAATGATTTCAAGTGATAGAGGTAAGTCTTTGTGGCCTTCTCCTCAACCAATTCTTTAGTAAAATTTTCACCATTCCATATATGTGGTCACGTGTACAACCTTTCATTCTTATTGTCTCTGAAGTACTTGTTAGTGATGGTGACCTAATGACATACTTATTTGATGGAAATTTTGTTGTGTACAAGTTTCCATAGGTCTATTGGTTGTTTAGGAAAAAATCAAAACCCATGTGTAGCTACACTCAACCATCTCAAACTAGTTACTCATTTCTTCATGATCCTTTGTACATGGGCCTTGAACCTTTTGACTGTATATTCGTATGGTTCATTGATCCCGAGATCTTTGCATTCTAGACTTATCATGGATTGAATTGAAAGAGCATGAAAATATATGAAATTGTGTACAATAATGAAAAGTACCAAATTGGAAGAACACACCATAAGCACATGAGAACACAAATTTGAGAATGGAATTCATTCGATGTGGACTACGTCTCTAGGCTTGCTTTTGCAATGGGAATGCCTCTCTATAATATCAACAAATTCTAGGCAAATACATGGCAATAATACATCAATACCTCAATGTTTGGAGATGGAGAGAATCTGCTATCGAATCCACAAATTGACTGCACCATCAACTTTGGATTACAAAGATGGTGAAAATCGACTACAAATATGCCCACCTTAGTGTAACATCCCCAAAAAATTCATTAAAATTTAAAACTTTCAAGTAGCATTTAAAGCTTGTATTTGTTGGGCAGAAGTATTGTTAATGTTAAATTTAATATGTCTAAACACTTTATCAATTAATTTCAATGACGACATCTTAAATAAAAGATTGTCGGTTGTTAAAGGTTAACGACACTTGAATTGCTTCTTGTTCAAAGTGCACATCATCATTAATTATTTTATATTATAAATTCGATGCTAGAGACTAACTGATCTTCTCATTGTAATGAAGGAATCCTTATGAACGCCCCGAGGCTTACTCAATTATTTATAGCTAAGGCTCTTCGCTTCTAAATGCAGATTATAGGTAAGAACTTGAGTTCAACTGAAGCATATCCTGATGTATTTCAATTTGGAACTTATTGTACAATGTTTATCCTTCGACATTATTTACGACAGTGTGGAGATATTGAATTTGAGTGAGGGTAAGATCTACCCTAGCTAGAAGTGTCGTACTCAGGATTTAATTATTTAAATATCAGCTATATGCATGTGTTTTTTGGTTAAATTCATTATCCGGTTTATTGGAATACTATGCATTTACTAAACTTATGCTATGGTTTAACATTCATAAAAGAAATACCCAGAATATTAAATTGTTATGAATAAAAGTCAAGGTTTTTGTTGTTAAACATATGCAAGGAAAATACCTATGTTTCCTAGTTAACTTCTGAGATGTCTACTGAAATAAGACAATATTTAAGTACTGAAACTAATATAGATTTATTTATGAAATCAAAACATTCGAATCTATTCATGCAATATATCATCATTTTGATCTATTTTAAATATTCTTCCCTGTACTAGAGTACGGAACTATAAACAGTGTCTAGAAAAATGCAGTGAAGCATTTTATTCAACATTCATCAATTTTACTTTTAACTATCTATTTAGCATTCCAGCGTGAATGATGTATGAATTTCCAAAGTAGATAAATTAGCAGAAGTAAAACATTTATCAACAATCCAAATACTTAGAAATAAACAGAAAGTTGATAATATAATACATTCACATCCTTAGTACTATTTTGACAGAAAATAAATAAGATAACAAAATTTGAAACTGGTAACTATAGAAGAAACAAACAACCAAAGGATCCCGTTCCACCTAACCTTCTCATTAAGACAGTGAAGTTACTTGCCTTAGGACCCCCAAGCCTATTCATTGAACCGCTAGGACAAAGATGTTGTGTGGAGAAATGGAATAAATTCCTTTGCAACTCAGCAGTAGCACTTAACAATGGTACTTCTTTCCTTTAGCAATATTGAACTCAGTAATGTGATTGCACTAGCTCACAATGCAGTATTAACTCACTCAATCACTTCTAACATTCCCCTCATCTAATCACTTCTAACAAGGCAATAATGAACAGCCTCTTGCTGAATTCAATGGGTAGATAAAAAGCATGCCTAGGTCTTTGGTCAGTTTATTTCGTAAATGAGCCACCTCCTCAGTTCAACTTTCTTGGGGAACATGACCATAAAAGTAGGGAAGTTCCCCCCTACAACAGTTAGATGTGAGTTGAGGATGCTTCCAAGTGTCAGTTTGCTCTTCACCCCAGTCCATTCCTCCTAGTTGTTCAGTGAACACTCATTCAAGAGTCTCCTTTGGATATTTGTCTCAAGTTTTATTTATTAATAATAAAATATTCAAAGTAATTAATTACAATCATCCTTGACCCCACTTGGTCAATAGTCATAACAATTTACAATAAAAATAAAACATAATGTTTTCTTGATGACATAAAATGTCTAGAACTTAGGTATGTGACAAACACCCCCTCTTAAGTTCAACATCGTCCTCGATGTTGCTTTATTTATCATCCTCCTATTCCTCTTGGAATAGCATTGGATATGCCACCCGCATATTACTTTCCAGTTCCCAAGTTGCTTCGTCCGGACTAAGGTGCTTCCATTGCACCTTTACCTGTCCAATGGTACGATTACGAAGCAAACTTTTCCTCTTGTCGAGGATACAATCCGGTTCCACCATAAAATCTCCTTCTGGTTCGACCTGTAGATCATTCCAATTAATCACATGAGTAGCATCATGCACATACTTTTTCAAAAGAGAGATGTGAACTACATTATGTACTTTAAGATTCGGTGGCAATGCCAACTGATATGCCATAGGCCCTACCCTGGACAGGATCTCGAAAGGTACGCAATACCTTGGTGCTAACTTAGCACAACTTCCTAACTTTAAGGAGCTCTTTTGGGTTTTACCTTTAAGAACACATGTTAACCAACCTAAAAATCCTTTTGAGTTCTTTGGAGATCTGCATGGATTTTCTATCTATCTTATGCAATTTTCAAATTGCCTTGAACCTGTTTCATGGTTAGTTCCATTTCTTTTAATAAATCAGGTCCTAGCATTAACCTGTCAACTGGATTGCTCCAAGAGATAGGAGTATTAAATTTTATGCCATATAATATTTCAAATCGATTGAGTTTTGTTGAAGCTTGGTAATGATTATTATAAGAAAATTCAGCAAGATGCAAATATTCCTCGCATTTTCCTAGTTGATCTCCAACATACATTCTTAACATATCTTCAAGAATATGATTGACTCTTTCAGTCTGTCCATCAGTTTGTGGATGAAATGTTGTACTGAAATTTAAAGTAGTGTCTAAACCTTTAAATAAATATTTCTAGAAATTTCCTGTAAACTTCGAGTCCCTGTCAGAAATGATAACTTTTGGAATACCATGCAAACGAAAAATTTGTTTCATAAAAATTTCAAAAATGTTAGCAGTTTTGTAGGTTGTTTTGATAGGTACAAAGTGGGATGCTTTACTAAGCTTATCAACAACTATCATTACAGAATCATTTTGTTTCTGATTTTTAGGTAATCCAGTAATAAAATCAATACTAATTATGTCCCACTTCCAACCTGGAATAGGGAGTGGCTGCAACAATCTAGCTTGGTGTTGATGTTCAGCCTTTATTTGTTGACACTCTATACACCTAGCAATATATTCAGCAACTTCACTTTTCATACATGGCCAAAAATAATCTTTTCTCAGCATAGTTATTATCTTTTGGTATCCAGTATGTCCTGAATAAGGTTTTCTATGCAATTCATTTAAAATCAGCAATTTAATTTCAACAACATTAGGCACATCAAGTCTGTTTTTATACAACAATAACCCTCTTTCATCAATTATGAAATCTGTTATTAAATTTTCAACATTATCTTCAACAGCCTTTTTAAGTAATTTTTTATATTTTTCATCCATTCCAATTCTTTCCTTAATCTTATTTTCCAGATCAGTTTTATAAGTACTGATTGCTGAAACAAAATTTATCGTAGCATTTCTGCTTAAGGCATCAACAACCTTGTTTTATTTTCCTTTAATGTGCTGAATATCGAAATCATATTCGCTAAGGAAAGCTATCCACCTAGCTTTCCTTGCATTCAGATTTGGTTGATCCAATAAACATTTAAAACCTGATTATCTGTCATTAAAGTAAAATTTCTTCCAATTAAGTGATGACGCCACATTTTTAATGCATGTATTACAACAACCAACTCTAAGTCGTAAGTTGTATAGTTCTTCTCATGAATCTTTAACTTCCTAGACTCATATGCAATCGCATGACCTTCTTGTGTTAAGACCCCACCAAGTCCATCATTTCATGCATCTGTGCACACTATGAAATCCTTGTTGGGATCAAGAATTTTAAAATGGGTGTTGTTGTTAATAACTCCTTTACTTTCTTAAATATTTCTTCACATTTTTTATTCCACACAAATTTCTTACCTTTCTTTTGTAAAGATGGTATAGGGTTCGCTATTCTAGAGAACCCCTCTAAAAACTTACGATAGTAACCTGTAATTCCCATAAAAGATCGTACACCAGTTACGTCTTTCGGGGCATGCTATTCATTAATTACTTTTATCTTGTCCGGGTCTATTGTGATTCCATCCTTGGATATCACATGCCCTAGGTACTATATTTTATCTTTGTAGAAATCACATTTGTTGAACTTAGCGTAAGGTTGGTGTTCTCTTAACACTTGTAAAATTATCTTTAAATGTTCATCATGTTCCTCTTTCGTCTTAGAATAAATTAGGATGTCATTAATAAATACTACTACAAATTTATCCAAGTATTTATGTAATAAATTGTTCATTAAACACATGAAAACTGTTGGGGCATTGGTTAACCCAAAATGCATAACCACGAACTCGTAATGTCCATAGCGAGTTCTGAAAGTAGTCTTAAAGATGCCCTCATCTTTAATTCTGACTTGATGGTACCCCGACCTTAAATCGATTTTAGAGAATATCGTTACACCGCGTAGTTGATCAAACAGATCATCAATGCGGGGCAAAGGATATATGTTCTTTTTGGTAATTTTATTTAACTGACGGTAGTCTATGCATAAACGCATACTTCCATCTTCCTTTTTAACAAAAATTACAGGTGCTCCTCATGGAGACACACTGGGTCTTATATAACTTTTATCAATCACTTCCTTAAGTTTTGATTTAAATTCATTAAGCTCCAGAATGTTCATTCTGTAAGGAGCCTTTGAGTTTGGTACTGCTCCCGCTACTAACTCAATGGTGAAATCAAGTTCCCTTTTCGGAGGTAGTCCTGGAATTTCTTCCGGGAATACATCAGAAAATTCCTTTAGAATGGCTATGTCTTCCAACTTTTACTTATATTCCTTAGTTGATTGTTCGTCATTAATTACATTTGCAGCAAACATCATACACCCTTTACGAATAGTGTCACATACCCCAATTTTGTAAAAATTATGTAATTATTTTATTATATTCCTGAGACATTATGATAAATTTAATGCTAAGTAGGAATTGATGACTCAGCAGAGTCACTAGAAATGGAATGTAATTCAGAATATTTTATTATTAATAAATAAATTATGGAGACAACAGCATGGGAGAGCTGTTAAAAAGAGGTTACGGGTCAAACTGGTGGATGGAACTAGGTGGAAAGGACAAAGACAAGTGGCAGCATCCTCAAACACTTCTTAAGTTGCAGGTGGCAACTTCCATATAATTGGTGTCATGATTCCCCAAGGAAGTGGAATTAGAGCAGGTGGCTCATTAATGACAGTTAACCCAACAAAGACTTAGGCAATCTTTTAAATAGTACTCAATGAACAGAGCTGGGGGTTCAAATTGTTCTGGAGGGAGAATGCATTCAGGTGAATGTTATTCAGAAGTCCCATTGAGGAAGAGGGAAATATACAGTAAGGAAGTAGTTTTGAGAGGAATGCTGCAGTAACTTGGTTCCAGTATAGTTGTTTGGGCTAAGTGAATTATTTTTCTGCACCTAGTTCCAGCCAGGGAGACCAGAGCAAGCTCGGGGGTCCTGAGAAGTGCTGTCTGGGCACTCTCCAAGAGTTGATAGGGAGGAACAGCCTCCCATTGCTGTTGTTGTCCACAGAAACAGGTTCTGCTATTTATTCCTTTATGATTATTAAGTATAAATGAATGTATGTTGTGTCTATCATCTATATGTCGGAATAGTATTTAGTTTAGTAAAAGTTAGCATCTCTGAATATCAGTAATAGATTTGATGAGAGTTACTGTGTTTCCAGCATCCCTTAGTATCATTATTACATTACTGATAAGGTATCTTTAATGTTTTCCATACAATAGTAATATTTAAAGCAATAGTTATTATTGTAATTTTTATCCTAGTTTAATTATGATGCTTGAGTAGAGAAGTAAGAGATACATATAAATTATTTATGCTCTGTGTATACAAAATGTAATAAACAGTCATAGGAGACAACAGTAATTATAACCATAAAAAAATTATATTTATTATATCTTGGTCGACAGACCTTACAGGAGATTTTGTAGTCATAGATAGGACCTTTATATCAGGGTCCAAAACCCTAGTCAGAAGATGATCAGCCCTAACCTATTAGTTAAATCATTACACAAACCCTAATCAAAATTTAACTAGTCCTTTCATAGCAACTAAATTATTGTGCAGAAACCTTAACAGAATATTATTACAAGGAATTATCAACAGTTTTAATAACCTAGTTATTAATTTAAAATAGTAGGGTTAGCAGTTTACTATCTAGCTCATTATCGAGCTTAAACATTATCATAATATCTTTCGTTTGACTCTCATTTATCGACAGAGTCTTATTCGTAAACCTAGTTACTGTTTAAATACCAAATGACTAGCAGAACAGTAATTTTTTCTCATTTATCGAGCTCAAAAGTTTAGTAATATCGTTCACTTGTTTCTCAACTACCAACAGAAGCATATTCATAACAATAGAATAAGCATCTAAACAAAAATTGTGACCGTGGAGTTCGATTTAAACCCTATCTTTCCAGTTTCTACAACATGAAATTACCAGCAGAGAAATAACCTAGTTATTAACTTTATAACAAAAGAAAACAAACAGAACAGTATTCTAGCTCATGGTCGAGCTTCACTATCATAATAATATCTTTTACTTGATTCTCAACTACCAACAGAAGAAAAATCGTAACTACAGAATCAACATCTAAACAAAATCACCACTGTCGTTTCGGATTGAAACCCATCATTCTAGACTTTACAAGTAAATAAACATTAATATTTAAGACAACGATTCACCTAAGGCCGCAGCCAAGGATCACTGTTTAAGTGATTTTAAAAACATAGAATTATAAATACATGCCACACACCAGCTCAAAATTTATAGGAGAAACTTTAATCAAGTTATTTTGTCAAACCGGGATGAAAACCCTTAATAATTTAAGAGCTTAGCAACAAAACAAAATCTAGGTATATAAACCCTGCAGTATTATTACACAAGAATTTATCAACAGAGTTGCATTGTATATGACAGCTTAAGCATTCAAACTGATTTTTCCAAAAGTAAAATAGTTCGGGTCAACCCGACCAGCCCCGTTTGAACAAGCAAAGCATTTGCTAAATAGTTAATGCAATGTTTTCACATATAGCCAAGTTACAAATCCACTGTATAAGTGGATTACAAACTTAAAATTTACTTACTGCTGAATATAACATAGAACTAAAATGCATGCGACGAACAAGCCCAAGGTACAAGCAAAAACTTTATAATAAGTTAAATTTCAAAACCCTGGGTAAAACCCTGAGCAATATTTTACGAGTACAGTATCAAAACCTTGAGGTCGTAACCTCATTTTTAGAGCAAGCTCACATCCTTTTCTTTTATACAATAATTCTTCTATAAACCCTAAATACTTCAAGAAAGATGATTAAATTACATATGACTGCAGCCATAACATTTCATGCACATCACAGGGTTAAACCTGTCCATGAACTTCGGTATCAAGCAGATAAAAGACACAACAGAACGGAGACAGTCACCGAACCGTCCCTTCATAGTCCAAACCCTAACTGCCCAAACAACCCACAAGGAGGAAAATGCCATGGTAAGAACCAGGCTTACCCGGAAACGCCTATTGCTGAAGGTTGTGCCACCCATCATGAAGTGGAGCTAGGACCTGCAAAGACAGAGTAGTATCTGTTAAAAACCTTAATTCATTTGAAAACAATTTCTTGTAACTGCAGATGCAAAGGATAAATACAGTAGCTTACCAGCATTGAAGGAGGCTGCAAATACAGTAAATATCCTGATAACCACGAACACAATATGTGTAAAAACCCTACCCTTTCCACCGAGTGACTAAGCTGGCAAAATAAATGGATATCTTCCACGATGGAAGCCTTAATAAAACCAAGCTGAGAGTTATGGTCACACTATGACAGGGTTACTTTGGACAACAAAAGTACAAACCCTAGATTCTTAACAAGCTACAGTTGCCAACAACAAAATTATAATGAGCTTCAACGATACCATGGACAAGCATAAAGAACTGTAGTAGCATGGGAGCTGTTACCAACAGCGCCTCAACAAAAATTCAGACCAGGAGGTTTCACAGAGCGACCAACCCGAAGGAAAGGGAGAAATGCCAAGTAGGATTTGGTCAACTGTTTTATATCATCAATACTTGGCTATGAAATAACCACGTAGCACTTTAATATTTCCCATGCAGTGGGTCGACTTCCCATAGTTCTACGACGAAGATTCCCATCATTGGTTGCCAAATAAAAATCATAACATGAATATCCATTTGGGTCACGGTACCATAGTATCACCTACCATATTTACAAAATCGAAGGGTTAGCACAAAAACTTGAACCTTGCATTGTAACATTTAGAACCTTGCTTTATAATTATTAAAAAAATCATGTTTGTAGATAGCATTCAAGATTATGTCTTGAAGTGCCGAAACATAGAGAATTTGACTCCTAATTATAAGAGTATGAGAACATGGGATTAATGATATGATATAAGTAGCTCATAAACTTATCACTAGATTTCCACTTCCTTTAGTCTCATGTGCACAGACCTGGGAGATAATAATTCTTTTATTTGTGCGATATTAAGAATAGTTGCTTAAAAATTCTACCACTAATGCTGTTGTTATAGCTTTTCACAGATGATATAGAACTTGTCATTCTTTCTTATGCAATTTTAACTTGTAGAACTAAAAGCTATATAACTCGTAATGTTGGATTAGGGTTACTCTAGTCCAATTCACTTGTAGTTACAGTAAATAACAATCACTTAATTATTTCAGACTTCTTGTGATGACAAGTAGACTCTTGTCATCCTTGAGATGCAATGAGTTTAATCAAGATGACTTATAGATCTTAATCCATTGTCGACCATAGAAATATGAATAGTTTTTAAATCTAAACAACCCCTAAAAATTTTAAGAGGAGACATGTAATTTACAGATTACCTTGTAATTGTTTGAGACAAGCAAAGTATATATATTGATATCTTCATATCCTTACAATTGAAGTTGCACATCAAATATTCTAACCCTAAACTTGGATTGGTACAATAACAATGGATGATTAGAAAATTTGGTCTGAAAATGATCATTCTGTAATGTTCTATAGTGCTAAGTTATAAAGTATGTTTGCATTACAATAATACAATCGAAGAACAAATATTCCATAGAGCTATTTTAATTCAATTGTTATCAAGAAAAATAGCGAACATTTTCTCTAGTAAATTTAACTATCTATCAGTAAGATCTGGAGGAGGTAATAGGCAGAGTGCTACCTTTAAACACTTGATAACATGGCTAGCATGTTTAGACTTTTTATTGAATGCTTTGGTACAGCTAATTGACTTATAATACTTTAAAGATTTAATTGCAGCGACCCGATCTTACATGTATATCTGTAAAGAGAAAGAAACCTGTTGCATTAGCTTGGAAGCTAAGTAAGCCCAGTCTGTCATAGCAATTCCCCCTTGTGGTTGAAGAAAAAAAAAATCAGCAATGGTAAAGAAACTCATACAAAAAAAAAAAAAAATTAAGAACGATGAAAGATCTTTTAGACACAGTTATGATCACTTAAGCTAATCAAACTGTTAAATCAATGCATTTAATAATATTACATGCTACTTTAAAAATTTTAAATTTTTCAGAATTTTTGGGTTTTGACATGTGGTATCAGAGCATGGTTCAAATACTAGGCCTTGATATGGCCCACCTAGTTTCCACAGAACGGTGACAATGAAAAGAAAATTTATATATATATATATATATAATGTACTAATTTGTATTTTTGTTTCATTTATACAGAGCAGAAAAATTTCCTTTTTCTGAATCTAACAAACAGGTATGGAAAAGCTAGGAGAATATGTTGAGGAGGAATCTCCAAACAGTAAGACAAGACAGATGTCTAGAGAACCTGTGATAGAGGAGGCAATTGCTCACTCCTCAGAGCTGATGCAGACTATAAAGGGTTTGAAGACTGAGATAGAATCAGTCAAGAAGGATAACGAAAGGATTCTGAAAACTCAAGAGCAGTTAAATCAAATTTTGATAGAAAAATTTCAGACTGAAGGAAGAAGCAAGAGAGCTGAATTTGAAGGAGCTAGTCATCAAAAAGGGTCTAAAAGGGTGAAACTAGTTAAATCAGACAGTAGTTCATCCTCTGAAGGAAGAAGGGAACAACCAAGCTATCACACTACTAGTGACAGTAGTGAGGCTGATTTGTATAACAGAAAGAAGAAGTTCAGGCCTTATGAAGAGATTTCTGGGGAGTTCAAGAAAATAAAACCCCCAACTTTCAATGGAGAATCTAAAACAGGAGAAGAGGCAGAAACCTGGTTATCCGGGATGAGAAAATATTTCCAGATATACAACTATTCAAATCAGATGAAGGCAAGAATGGCCATCTATAACCTTTCTGGAAAAGCGGACATATGGTGGCAAGACTTGAAAAGGGTCAAGGGGATCAAAGAAAAAGAAGTCAATTGGAGTACCTTTAAAAGGTACTTCAAAAAGAAATTTCTGTCTGAATAGTACTATGAAGAGAGGGCTAAGGAATTTTATGAATTAAATCTATGATCTATGACTATGAAGGACTTAAATAGCAAGTTCTTAAGTCTGTTAAGATATGTGTCGTACTTTGTTGAAGAGAAACCTAAAGTACAACGGTTTCTTAGATTCCTACCGTATCATATAAAGGACAAAATTGAATATGATAACCCCAAAACTCTGGAAGAAGCTATGCGAAAGGCTAATTTCTGTTTTGAACAGAATAAAAAGAAAGAAGGAATAGCCAACTAGAACGCTAAAAAGAACAGTAATCAGCTGGAGTACAGGAAAAAGGAGTTTGTACCCCAGAAAAATTTCAAGAATAACAAGAACATAAACCATTTTAATGGTAAAAACTTTCAGGGAAGCAAAAATGGAGCTGCTAATAATTCCAACAACTTCAAGGGCAGCAAGGAGGCTTCTAACAATCATGGAAATTACACTAAGAATTTTGAACGAAAGGAGCTTGTTAAGTGCTGGGAGTGCAATGGCCCACACTATGCTTTAGTTTGCCCAAATCGGAAGAAACTAAGCAGCAATATTCATACCATACAAGATGAAATGACTGTCGGAGACTTAGCAAGGACTATGCCCCGAATCAATGTAGCATTGGAGAACCGCCAAGCTGATTATCAAACTTCCATGGTGGAAGTAGGAGGTATGGTTAACAAAACCCCTGTAACTATTTTAATCGATCTAGGTGCTAGCCTTAGTTATATTTCACCGCATATAGTAGAAAAATGTAATCTAACTGTTGAAAGGTTTGATAACTCTTGGTCAGTACAACTATCCACTAGGGCAAAAAGGAAGGTGAAGTGTTATGTTAAAGAATGTACTTTAGATATGAATGATTTTAAAACTACTATTAAATTAAATGTTCTGCCACTTGGCTCGTATGACATACTTATCGGTATGGACTGGTTAGAACAGCATAAGGTAGTTTTAAACTGTTTTTACAAAACTTTTACATGTGTGAATAAACATGAACAGCCTGTAACGGTTAAGGGTATTCCTAGGAAAACTGTAATCAGGCAGATTTCTGCTTTACAACTTAAAAGAGCAGTCAGAAAAGGGTGCAAAGCCTATGCTGTAACTATTACAGATGAGGCAGTTAAATCTGATTTAAGCAAGATAAAAGTTGAGGATCTTCCTGTAGTAAATGAATTTATGGATGTTTTTCCAGAGGAAATTCCAGGATTACCTCCCAAGAGAGAACTGGATTTCACAATTGAACTGGTACCAGGTGCTGTACCCAGTTCAAAGGCTCTGTATCGTATGAACATTCTGGAGCTTAAGGAAATAAAAATACAGTTAAATGAGTTAATAGATAAGAATTACATTCGACCCAGTGTGTCCCCTTGGGGAGCACCAGTAATCTTTGTTAAAAAGAAGGATGGAACTATGCGACTTTGCATAGATTACCGTCAACTAAATAAGATGAAAATTAAAAACAGATATCTGTTGCCTCACATAGATGATCTATTTGATCAGCTACGTGGAGCTACGGTGTTTTCTAAGATAGACCTAAGATCGGGTTATCATCAGGTGAGGATTAAAGAAGAGGACATATTCAAGACAGCTTTCAGAACGAGGTATGGACATTACGAATTTGTTGTCATGCCATTTGCGCTTACTAATGCCCCAGCCGTATTTATGTGTCTAATGAATAACATAATGCATAAATACTTGGACAAATTTGTTGTCATATTCATCGATGACATTTTAATTTATTATAAAAACGAAGAGGAACATAAAGAACATTTATGGACAGTCTTACAAGAATTGCGAGAACAGCAGCTCTTTGCGAAGTTCAGTAAGTGTGATTTCTTCAAGGATGAAATCCATTACTTAGGTCACGTAGTGACTAAGGAAGGGATTTCAGTTGATCCTGAAAAGATCCGTGCAATCGAAGAATGGCCAATACCAAAAGATGTAACAGATCTTAGGTCCTTCATGGGAATTACCGGTTATTATCGGAGATTCATTGAAGGATTTTAAAAAATAACCAACCCAATCACTTCTTTGCAAAAGAAAGGCAAGAAATTTGATTGGAACTTGAAGTGTGAGGAAAGCTTTAAGAAATTAAAGACTTTATTAACAACTGCGCCTATTCTAAGAATAGAAAATCCTAATAAGGATTTCGTGGTTTGCACCGATGCTTGTAATGACGGTCTAGGCAAAGTGTTAACTCAGGATGGGCATGCCATTGCCTATGAGTCTAGGAAGTTGAAGATTCATGAAAAGAATTATGCCACTTATGATTTAGAATTAGCTAATTTTATTCATGCCTTAAATATGTGGCGACACCACTTAATAGGCAGAAAGTTTACTTTAATGACTGATAATAAGGGTCTAAAATACCTTTTAGATCAGCCTAACTTAAATGCAAGACTAGCCATATGGTTGGCGTTCTTAAGTGAATACGATTTCAAAATACAGCACATAAAAGGAAAGGAAAATAAGGTGGCTGATGCTTTGAGCAGAAATGCAAAGCTGAATTTTACAACAGCTATCAGCACTTACACCTCTGGTTTAAATGACAGCTGGCTAAAGGGATAAAATTGGATGAAATTTATTAAAATTTATAGGCTATAGCTAAAAGAGAACCTACAGAAAGTTTGATAAAGGGTTATAGTCTAAATAAAGATGGATTTTTATTGTTTAAAGACAGACTGTATGTTCCGAATGTATCTAAAGTTAAACTGTTAATTCTGGATGAAGTTCATAAAACCCCTTACTCCGGGCATCCAGGCTACCAGAAGACTGTCACCATCTTGAGAAAAGAATATTTTTGGCCTAATATGAAATCTGAAGCAGCTGAGTATATAGCTAGATGTTTAGACTGTCAACAAGTAAAAACAGAACACCAGCATCCAACTGGGTTATTACAACCTTTGCCTATTCCTAGTTGGAAGTGGGAAATAATCAGCTTAGATTTCATTACTGGATTACCCAGAAATCAAAATCAGAATGATTCAATTATGGTGGTAGTAGATAAATTAAGTAAATTAGCACACTTTATTCCTGTTAAAACCACTTACAAGGCTGCAAACATAGCTGATATATTTCTGAAGCAGATTTTTAGGTTACAGGTGTCCCAAATGTTATTATTTTAGACAGGGATCCTGAATTCACAGGAAATTTTTGGAAATCTTTGTTTAAGGGACTAAACACAACACTAAATTTCAGCACTTCTTTCCATCCTCAGACGGACGAACAAACTGAAAGAGTTAATCAGGTATTGGAAGATCTGCTAAGAATGTCTATTAAGGATCAACCAGGTATGTGGGAGGATTACTTATATTTAGCAGAATTTGCATACAATAACAGCTATAAATCGTTAGCTAAGTTCAGTCCTTTTGAAATTCTGTATGGGCGTAAATGTAACACTCCTATCTCTTGGAATAATCCAGTAGATAGATTAGTGTTAGGTCCTGAATTATTAAAAGAAATGGAACAAATTGTGAAACAAGTGCAGGAAAATTTGAAGATTGCCCAGGATAGGAAAAAGAGCCAAGCAGATTTGAAAAGAACTCCTAAAGAGTTCCAGGTGGGTGAGCATGTGTTCATAAAGGTAAGGCCAAAGAAGAGTTCCCTAAGATTGGGGAGCTGTGCAAAATTAGTACCATGTTACTGTGGTCTGTTTGAAATTTTATCTAGAATTGGTCAAGTTGCTTATCAGCTAGCATTACCACCTAATTTAAAAGTGCACAATGTTTTTCATATTTCTGTTTTGAAAACGTACGTTCATGATGCTACTCATGTTATTGATTGGAACATTATACAGGTAGAACAAGAAGGGGAAGTTCTGGTGGAACCGGATTGTATCCTAGGAAGGAGGGAAATTACTCTGTGGAACTACACAATTGGACAGCTGAAGGTGCAATGGAAGCACCTTAGTCCTGAAGAATCTACCTTGGAACTGGAAAGTAAGATGCGGGAAGCATACCCAAATCTGTTTCAGAAGGTGGATGAGAATGAGGAATAAGTAACATCGAGGACGATGTTACATTTTAAGGGGGTGTGTATGTCACATACCCCAATTTTGTAAAAATTATATAATTATTTTATTATATTCCTGAGACATTATGATAAATTTCATGCTAAGTAGGAATTGATGACTCAGCAGAGTCACTAGAAATGGAATGTAATTCAGAATATTTTATTATTAATAAATAAATTATGGAGACAACAGCATGGGAGAGCTGTTAAAAAGAGGTTACTGGTCAAACTGGTGGATGGAATTAGGTGGAAAGGAAAAAGACAAGTGGCAGCATCCTCAAACACTTCCTAAGTTGCAGGTGGCAACTTCCCTATATTTGGGGTCATGATTCCCCAAGGAAGTGGAATCAGAGCAGCTGGCTCATTAATGACAGTTAACCCAACAAAGACCTAGGCAATATTTTAAATAGTACTCAATGAACATAGCTGGGGGTTCAAATTGTTCTGGAGGGAGAATGCATTCAGGTGAATGTTATTCAGAAGTCCCATTGAGGAAGAGGGAAATATACAGGAAGGAAGTAGTTTTGAGAGGAATGCAGTAACTTGGTTCCAGTATAGTTGTTTGGGCTGAGTGAATTATTTTGCTGCACCTAGTTTCAGCCAGGGAGACCAAAGCAAGCTCGGGGGTCCTGAGAAGTGCCGTCTGGGCACTCTCCAAGAGTTGGTAAGGAGGAACAGCCTCCTATTGTTGTTGTTGTCCACAGAAACATGTTTTTCTATTTATTCCTTTATGATCATTAAGTATAAATGAATGTATGTTGTGTCTATCATCTATATGTCGGAATAGTATTTAGTTTAGTAAAAGTTAGCATCTCTGAATATCAGTAATAGATTTAATGAGAGTTACTGTG
Source organism: Larix kaempferi (assembly GCA_027924585.1). Taxonomy (NCBI): domain Eukaryota; kingdom Viridiplantae; phylum Streptophyta; class Pinopsida; order Pinales; family Pinaceae; genus Larix; species Larix kaempferi. The sequence goes on along the minus strand of BSBM01002476.1, from coordinate 126,277 downwards.
TTTCCAGCATCCCTTAGTATCATTATTACATTACTAATAAGGTCTCTTTAATGTTTTCCATACAATAGTAATATTTAAAGCAATAGTTATTATTGTAATTTTTATCCTAGTTTAATTATGATGCTTGAGTAGAGAAGTAAGAGATACATATAAATTATTTATGCTCTGTTATACAAAATGTAATAAACAGTCATAGGAGACAACAGTACTTATAACCATTAAAAATTACATTTATTATATCTTGGTCGAAAGACCTTACTGGAGATTTTGTAGTCATAGATAGGACCTTTATATCAGGGTACAAAACCGTATTCAGAAGATGATCAGCCCTAACCTATTAGTTAAATCATTACACAAACCCTAATCAAAATTTAACGAGTCCTTTCATAGCAACTAAATTATTGTGCAGAAACCTTAAGAGAATATTATTACAAGGAATTATCAACAGTTTTAATAACCTAGTTATTAATTTAAAATAGTAGGGTTAGCAGTTTAGTATCTAGCTCATTATCAAGCTTAAACATTATCATAATATCTTTCGTTTGACTCTCATTTATCGACAGAGTCCTATTCGTAAACCTAGTTACTGTTTAAAAACCAAATGACTAGAAGAACAGTAAGTTTTGCTCATTTATCGAGCTCAACAGTTTAGTAATATCGTTCACTTGTTTCTCAACTACCAACATAAGCATATTCATAACAATAGAATAAGCATCTAAACAAAAATCGTGACCGTGGAGTTCGATTTAAACCCTATCTTTCCAGTTTCTACAACATGAAATTACCAGCAGAGAAATAACCTAGTTATTAACTTTATAACAGAAGAAAACAAACAGAACGGTATTCTAGCTCATTGTCGAGCTTCACTATCGTAATAATATCTTTTACTTGATTCTCAACTACCAACAGAAGAAAAATCGTAACTACAGAATCAACATCTAAACAAAATCACCACTGTCATTTCGGATTGAACCCCATCATTCCAGACCTTACAAGTAAATAAACATTAAGATTTAAGACAATGATTTACCTACAGCCGTAGCCAAGGATCATTGTTTAAGTGATTTTAAAAACATAGAATTAAAAATACACGCCACACACCAGCTCAAAATTCATAGGAGAAACTTTAATCAAGTTATTTTGTCAAACCGGGATGAAAACCCTGAATAATTTAAGAGCTTAGCAACAAAACAAAATCTAGGTATATAAACCCTGCAGTATTATTACATAAGAATTTATCAACAGAGTCGCATTGTATATGACAACTTAAGCATTCGAACTGATTTTTCCAATAGTAAAATAGTTTGGGTCAACCCGACCAGCCCCATTTGAACAAGCAAAGCATTTTCTAAATAGTTAATGCAATTTTTTCACATACATCCAAGTCACAAATCCACTGTATAAGTGGATTACAAACTTAAAATTTACTTACTGCTGAATATAGCATAGAACTAAAACGCATGCGACGAACAAGCCCAAGGTACAAGTAAAAACCTTATAATAAGTTAAATTTCAAAACCTTGGGTAAAACCCTAAGCAAAATTTTACGAGTACAGTATTAAAACCTTGAGGCCGTAACCTCATTTTTAGAGAAGGCTCACAGCCTTTTCTTTTATACAATAATTCTTCTATAAACCCTAAATACTTCAAGAAAGATGATTAAATTACATATGACTGCAGCCATAACATTTCATACACATCACAGGGTTAAACCTATCCATGAACTTCGGTATCAAGCAAATAAAAGACCCAACAGAACGGAGACAGTCACCGAACTGTCCCTTCATAGTCCAAACCCTAACCGCCCAAATAACCCACAAGGAGGAAAATGCCATGGTAAGAACCAGGCTTACCCGAAAACGCCTATTGCTGAAGCTTGTGCCACCCATGACGAAGTGGAGCCAGGACCTGCAAAGACAAAGTAGTATCTGTTAAAAACCTTAATTCATTTGAAAACAATTTCTTGTAACTGCAGATGCAAAGGAGAAATACAGTAGCTTACCAGCATTGAAGGAGGCTGCAAATACAGTAAATATCCTGATAACCATGAACACAATATGTGTAAAAACCCCACCCTTTCCACCGAGTGACTAAGCTGGCAAAAGCAATGGATATCTTCCACGATGGAAGCCTTAATAAAACCAAGTCGAGAGTTATGGTCACGCTGTGACAGGGTTACTTTGGACAACAAAAGTACAAACCCTAGATTCTTAACAAGCTACAGTTGCCAACAGAAAAATTATAATGAGCTTCAACGATACTATGGACAAGCATAAAGAACTGTAGCAGCATGGGAGCTGTTACCAACAACGCCTCAACAAAAATTCAGACTAGGAGGTTTCACAGAGCGACCAGCCCGAAGGCAAGGGAGTAATGCCAAGTAGGGTTTGGTCAACTGTTTTATATCATCAATACTTGGCTATGAAATAACCACGTAGCACTTTAATATTTCCCATGCAGTGGGTCGACTTCCCATAGTTCTACGACGAAGATTCCCATCATTGGTTGCCAAATAAAAATCATAACATGAATATCCATTTGGGTCACGATACCATAGTATCACCTACCATATTTACAAAATCGAAGGGTTAGCACAAAAACTTGAACCTTGCATTGTAACATTTAGAACCTTGCTTTATAATTATTAAAAAAATCATGTTTATAGATAGCATTCAAGATTATGTCTTGAAGTGCCGAAACATAGAGAATTTGACTCCTAATTATAAGAGTACGAGAACATGGGATTAATGATATGATATAAGTAGCTCATAAACTTATCACTAGATTGCCACTTCCTTTAGTCTCATGTGCACAGACCTGGGAGATAATAATTCTTTTATTTGTGTGATATTAAGAATAGTTGCTTAAAAATTCTACCACTAATGTCGTTGTTATAGCTTTGAACAGATGATATAGGACTTTTCATTCTTTCTTATGCAATTTTAACTTGTATAACTAAAAGCTATATAACTCGTAATGTTGGATTAGGGTTACTCTAGTCCAATTCACTTGTGGTTACAGTAAATAACAATCACTTAATTATTTCAGACTTCTTGTGATGACAAGTAGACTCTTGTCATCCTTGAGACGCAATGAGTTTAATCATGATGACTTATAGATCTTAATCCATTGACGACCATAGAAATAGGAATAGTTTTTAAATCTAAACAACTCCTAAAAATGTTAAGAGGAGACATGTAATTTACAGATTACCTTGTAATTGTTTGAGACAAGCAAAGTATATATATTGATATCTTCAGATCCTTACAATTGAAGTTGCACATCAAATATTCTAACTCTAAACTTGGCTTGATACAATAACAATGGATGATTAGAAAATTTGGTCTGAAAATGATCGTCATGTAATGTTCTACAGTACTAAGTTATAAAGTATGTTTGCATTACAATAATACAATCGAAGAACAAATATTCCATAGAGCTATTTTAATTCAATTGTTATCAAGAAAAATAGCGAACATTTTCTCTAGTAAATTTAACTATCTATCAGTAAGATCTGGAGGAGGTAATAGGCAGAGTGCTACCTTTAAACACTTGATAACCTATCTAGCATGTTTAGACTTTTTATTGAATGCTTTGGTACAACTAATTGACTTATAATACTTTAAAGATTTAATTGCAGCGACCCGATCTTACCTCTATATCCGTAAAGATAAAGAAACCTGTTGCATTAGCTTGGAAGCTAAGTAAGCCCAGTCTGTCATAGCAATTCCCCCTTGTGGTTGAAGAACAAAAAACAATCAGCAACCGTAAAGAAACTCATACAAAAAAAAAAAAAAAAAAAATTAAGAACAATGAAAGATAATTCAGACACAGTTATGATCACTTAAGCTAATCAAACTATTAAATGAATGCATTTAATAATATTACATGCTACTTTAAAAATTTTAAATTTTTGGGAATTTTTGGGTTTTGACAAATAGCCTTTTTAACTTGTAAAGCATAAATTTGTCTAACAAATGTCTTTCTAGGAATCTCTTTTACTATTACAGTTTCACATGCATCATTCAAACAAGTAAAAGTGTTTTCAAATCAATTTACCACTACCCTATGCTTTTCTAACCAATCCATTCCAATCAGAACATCGTAAGAACCTAAAGGTAACACATTCAGCTTAACATGAGTCATAAACTGATTCATCAGTAATTAACACTCTTTTACATAATCAGTCACATTTCTTTTTCTTCCAGTAGTTAATTGAACCAACCATGATTTATCAAACTTATCTATTTTCAGATTGCAACAGTTAACTAAATCTGGTAACACATAGCTAAGACTTGCTCCTAGATCAATTAAAATAGAAATGAGTTTATTTTTCAGCATACCTTCCACTTCAACCATGGAAGTTTGATGATCAGCTTGTCTGTTCTCCAAAGCTGCATTTATCCTGGGCATTTCCCTTACTAAGTAACCGACAATAGCCTCCTCTTGTATAGTATGTATATTGTTTATAGTCCTCTTTCTGAGTGGGCAGTTTGATGCATAGTGAGGTCCCTGATAGTCCCAACATTTAACAGGTTCTTTCCGTTCATTATTTTTAACAAAAATTTTAGGTGGATCATTGTTTCTTGCAGCTGTAAATTTTAACTGTGTATTACTTACTGCATTATTGCCTTGAAATTTTATGTTGGATTAATTACGTGAATGATTATTCCCAAAGTTATGATTAAAAGAGAACTACTTCTTCCTTTGCTCAAAGTTGTTATGCCTTTTTGCTTTCCATCTTGGTATGCCTTCTCTTTTCTTATTCTGTTCATAACATATATTTTCTTTTCTCATGGCCTCTTCAAGGGTTCGAGGACCATCATACTCAATCCTGTCCTTTATATGAGAGGGAAAACAGCTTAGAAACCTTTGTACCTTAGGTTTTTCTTCAGTGATATAAGGCACGTACCTTAATAAATTTAAAAACTTGCTTCACAACTCCCTCATATCCATGGAACCTACCTTTAACTCATAAAACTCTTTAGCTCGTTCCTCATAGTACTGTTCTGACATAAACTTTCTTTTAAAATATTTCTTAAAATTACTCCAGTTTACACTTTTATCTTTAAAACCTTTTACTTGTTTCAGATCTTGCCACAAGATGTCTGCTTTTCCAGTTAGATTATAAATTGCCATTTTAGTTTTTAGATGACTTGAGTAGTTGTAAATCTGGAAGTACTTATTCATACCGGACAACCATGCTTCGACTATGTCACTCTTTTATTTTTCTCCATTAAAAGTTGGTGGTTTAATCTTTTTTGACTCGCCATAAATTTCTCCGTAAGGTCTGTACTTCTTCTTCTTAGTGTAGTAGTCACTTTCACTACTATTGTTGGAATACTTGTGCTTTTTCCGGCATACTTTTTCAAATTCAGAAGATGAATTGTTGTCATAATTAGTCAATTTTACCTTTTTATCATTACGTTGGTAGAACATAGTTCTAGATTCAAAATTATTTTTTGTTTCTTTATCTTGATCACTTTTATGAAAATTATTCAGCAGTATTTGATTGAGCTCCCCTTGAGCTTTCAGGATTCGTTCATTTTCTTCCTTAACAATTTTTATCTCAATTTTTAAATCCTTTACTATTCTTAATAATTTAGATGAATTATCATTCAGTTCAACGAATAATTTTTCTACATTATTGTTTCCTTGTTCATTATTATTCTATTCATTATTAAGGGACCTGTACTCAGCCAACTCTTCTAGTCCTTCCATATCTGTAAACTTAAATTTATAAAATGCTAAAACGAAAAACAAAATAAATAAAAATCAGTAGTTTGCAATTCTATCCTAAATTTATATTTGTGCGAGTGACCCACTTCAGGCCTAGTATTTGAACTTGCGCTCTGATACCACATGTAACATCCCCAAAAAATTCACTAGAATTTAAACTTTCAAGTAGCATTTAAAGCTTGTATTTGTTGCACAGAAGTATTTTTAGGGTTAACTTTAATATGTCTAAACACTTTATCAATTAATTTCAATCACGGCATCTTAAATAAAAGATCTTCGATGGTTAAAAGTTAACGACACTTGAATTGCTTCTTGTTTGAAGTGCACATCGTCATTAATTATTTTATGTTATAAATTCGATGCTAGAGACTAACTGATCTTCTCATTGTAATGAAGGGGTCCTTATGAACTCCCCGAGGCTTACTCAACTATTTATAGCTAACACTCTTCGCTTCTAAATGCATATTACAGGTAAGAACGAGAGTTAAACTGAAGCATATCCTGATGTATTTCAATTTGGAACTTATTGTACAATGTTTAGCCTTCGATGTTATTTACGAAATTGTAGAGATCTTGAACTTGAGCGAGGGTAAGATCTACCCTAGCTAAGAGTGTCGTAGTCTGGATTTAACTATTTAAATATCAGCTTTATGCATGTCTTTTCTGGTTAAATTCATTATCCAGTTTCATTGGAATACTATGCATTTACTAAACTTATGCTATGGTTTAACATTCATAAAATAAATACCTAGAATATTAAACTGCTTTGAATAAAAATCAAGGTTTTTGTTGTTAAACATATGCAAGGAAAATACATATGTTTCCTAGTTAACTTCTGAGATGTCTATTGAAATAACAAAGTATTTAAGTACCGAAACTAATATAGATTTATTTATGAAATCAAAACGTTCGAATCTATTCATAGTATATCATCATTCTGATCTATTTTAAATATCCTTTTATATACTAGAGTACGACACTATAAATAGTGTGTGGAAAAATGCAGGGAAGCATTTTATTCAACATTCATCAAATTTTATTTTTAACTATCTATTTAGCATTCCAACCTGAATGATGTATGAATTTCTAAAGTAGATAAATTAGCAGAAGTAAAACATTTATCAACAATTCAAGATACTTAGAAATAAATAGAAAACTAATAACATAATACATTCAGATCCTTAGTACTATTTTGACAGAAAATAAATAAGATAACACAATTTGAACTTGGTAATTGTATAAGAAACAAACAACCAAAGGAGCCTGTTCCACCCAACCTTCTCCTGAAGATAGCCAATTTACTTGCCTTAGGACCCTCGAACTTATTCACTTAACCACCAGGACGAAGATGCTGTGTGGAGAAATGGAATAAATTCCTTTGCAACTCAGCAATAGCAATTAACAGTGGTACTTCCTGCCTTTAGCAATATTGAACTCGATAATGTGGTTTCAATAGTTGAAAATGCAGTCTTAACTCACTCAATGACTTCTAACCTTCCCCTCATCGAATCTCTTGTGCTCATAAATTATCAAATGGTAATAATGAATAGCCTCCTACTGAATTCGATGGGTAGATAAAAAGCATGCCTAGGTCTTTGGTTAGTTTATTTAGTAAATGAGCCACCTGCTCAATTCCACTTTCTTGGGGAACATGACCATAAAAGTAGGGAAGTTGCCCCCTGCAACAGTTAGAAGTGAGTTGAGGATGCTTCCAAGTGTCAGTTTGCTCTCCACCCCAGTCCATTCCTCCTAGTGGGTCAGTAAACACTCATTCAACAGTCTCCTTTGGATATTTGTCTCCACTTTTATTTATTAATAATAAAATATTCAGAGTAATTAATTATAGTCATCCTTGACCCCACTTGGTCAATAGTCATAAAACTTTACAATAAAAATAAAACATAATGATTTCTTCATGACATAAAATATCTAGAACTTGGGTATGTGACACTTAGCCTTACATGAGTCACAACATTTCCTTCCTCTCTTTGCACATAAATAAGTCTTCATATAGGACTTGTGCCAATGGAATTTGGATCTCCAAGACACAAAATCTCCCAATCCATCCCCAAGAAGAATGATCTAACTCTACAAATCCTCTCTAAACATCTTCCCCTTACAAGTCCAATACATGGCCTTATAAAGTTTGGCAACACCCATAGTGGCATGTATCACATGGGTCATTTGTTGGCTCATTCATTGGACCCATAGTATTTGGTTACAACTTGTATTTACAAATAGCATGTTGGTTTTACTTAGTTACAACCATATGCTTACTTATAACTAGATATTTGTTTTAATGCCCTTTTGTTGCAATTATACATATAACTCCCACAATTTGATTATACCCACCATACTGCATATAGCATAATGTGTTAGAGGGCTCTACGTGACACATAAAATCCCATTGCATAACGTGGGCCATGTGGATCCACTACCAAGTTGAAACCAAGGGTTATACCCGACCCTTTTTGTGCCCATCAAAAAGCTCCAACACAATAAAACAATATTTCGCCATGTCGTTAACAAAGAACAAAGGTAGCTAGATTTGTAAATGTGCTTGGCTTGTACAAGGGAGGTAACTTGTTCCATGCCCATTAGTCATATTTTCTCCGCCAAATAGACTTTTTATGAGAGTTAAATATAATATAATTCATAGCCATACCAACACGCTTCACTTGGTCCAGTGGTTAGTCATTGGAGTGATCGAGCCGAGGTCACGGGTACGATCCCTGTCAACATAGGCATGTTTTATTCAAACCACCAACCATGCGAGCCAATGGGGGGTTTCTATGTGGAGGCCCCTCATTGTTCCACTTGTAAACTCATCAGGGAAAAATTTAAGAACCCCCCCTTAAATTTCTATGTATAATAAATGGGTGAATCCCCGTAATTTATAGGAAAATATAAACGCTATTTTATCAATGTCATATTATGTATATATCATTTTTTGGTGAATCTCTCACCGAATTATATAATATTGTAAAATCATGGAGAATCTTTCACGAAATTATAAAAATTTGTAAAATATTGGCAAATCTTTCACTAAATTATAAAACCATGTGAAGTTTTGATGAATCTTTTGGCAAGTTTCTCCTTGATAATTCATGCCCCCTGCATGTTAGGATATTTTAATACTCCAAGCTTGTCCTACATAGCATTATTTATTTTTCCTAGTTGTTGATAATGTCATTTTCACCCTAGTGGTGTGCAGATGTCATCCAAGATCCATCTACCACCTTTTCAGCCCTGCATGCATCATTTTAGGACCACTTGAGTTAGTTCCCTATTTTAAAGGAACCAACTTAGTGTTCCAGTGCAGTCCACCTGATTTAGCTGACTCTTATGGGGGTTAGATATCCGGATGCCTTTGATTGTGGCCTCATGCACCCATTTATTATTAACATGCATGAAAAAATCACTATTGCACCCTCCTTAGTCAATTAATTGGTTGTGACCTTAGTTAGATGAGTTTAGGTTCATTTTAGTTAATTTTGAGTCTTCCAGAGCACTCCAGTGGTGATAATACCTATGCTAGACCAACTCAGGTTCAAATTCTCTTGTGTGATTCAAATTTTTTCCATTGTAACATCATTGTTGATTATATTGATTATTTGATCATGTGACAATATTATGCTCCTATTTGAGTTCTGCTGCATAATTATTTCTCTGCTCTTTTTTACTGTAGTTTTCACTCTTATTCAACTTTTCTGCTCATTCTTTCTTTGTGAGGTATACTCATCTCTTATATATTCTATGACATAGAATTTCACACTGCATACCCAAATACACGGCTATGAGCGAAGTCACAACGCCTAGGCATGATGCCCCAAACACTAATTTAAAAAAATGTTATTTCTGCAGATCGCTAACTGCAAGCTTCACAATCCCGATGTTTCTTGGGAAGGATTTTGATCTAAGGTGATGGGATTTAGAACTCTCCTAGATGCAAATGGATCGAAATAAGACCTGATAGTAAATATCAACTTCCCTTCTCATGTAGACATTAAGAAACTTGCAAAATGATATTCGACCCATAACATATAGATAAATGTAACTCCAACTTTAGTTTCCATGATTGATAGAAAGTGAAAAAACCCCTAACAACAACCATTTTTGGAAATCAGGGTGAATGGGAGCTGCCTAGTGATTTTCGTAGGCGAATAGAGGCTTATATCCAGTTTTAGAGGGGCTAAACTGTTTTATCTTGGCTCCCCTTTTTAAATTCGTTGGGGATAAACTCCTACTCATTAAAAATAAATATATAAAATGTGGGCTAATCATACCTAACAGGTGTTTAATAAAACATTAGCCCATTAAAAATTTAAAACCCAAAAATTTATCCCATGGGCTAATATTATCCCCTAAAATTTTCCATGAAACTCATGATACCACGTGTCAAACAATAACTTGTCCACGCAAACCCTATCAAGTGCCAACTCACCTGCCAACTCATAAGTTCCAAGCCACGTGTCATCATGAAGTGATGCCACATAGGTTCCATATAGGCCACGTGGAACCCTTATGTGTTACCATGTGGCACCTTTCTTTTTCCATTTCTGCACAAAAAAAATTGTTTTGCCGAAACTTCAGAGTTGAATATCTTTCTCATCCAGAGTCTGATTGATATGAAACGAATGCCATTAGAATTTTCTCTGTGAGCGCTTCTCAATGGTACTATTATTTTTTATATTTGTTTATTTGTTTATTTTGGCCTTTTAAGATCTTTCTGGATCATCCATACATTCTATGACATTGGCTCATGATTTCCTTCTCCATGAGCAAATAGTGGTAGAAGTAGGGAGTTGGAAATAAGTCAGTCCACAATATATTGGGTATCTTTATTGGTGGCATAGATGCCACAACCATTTAGAGATCATAACTATAATAAAGAAATTGTTGCATGGACTTTTTTTACTTAAAAAAAATTGTGGTGTACATGGGAATCAATACTCATGGCCTAGTGGAGTGGAGCCTCTAAATCTAGTAGTATGAGAATAGGAAAATCCATTCTTTAGGTTAGGTTGCATCTTACCATCCACAAATATTTTTGAGCATCTAAATAAGTTCCTTACAAATTCCAATATTGAAAATATTATATGCCTTATGCATCATTGATCTCCATGGTGACTAACAACTTTTTGTAGCAAATGAACTAGGAATGAAATATTTTGACTTAATGGAGTAAGGATGTTTACATTATTGAAAAATAATATTATTAGTTGGAATCTTGAATACTTTGCATATGGTTGAGGTCGTGACCTTGAAATGGTGATCCTTGATTGGGTGTCTACCTCATGTATCATATATTCTACTACTATTACCTTAGGGATCCAAGTGATTAGAAATTTTACCTCAAATAGTCTTCTACCAGGATGCCCTTAGAAAATATGCACAACATTTATTTCCATGCAACCCAATGAGCTATAAACGAGGATGTAGTAGTAAAGCAGACTAGGAAGTTGAGGGACACATCTTTATTTATAGGTTTCTAGCCATGCTGGAACGACACATCCATGCATGCACTTTCCATCTATAGATAGGATAAGATAAGGTTATCCTTATATTTTAGTTCTAGAATACTACATGTCATTTCTAAGTTAAGCAAAAGAGAGCACTTGCATTTCATGTGTTGGTTTCATTTTATTAATTAGTTTACTAATTGTAGCTTAATTCTAACTTCAACGATAATGGGTTCACTTAGTAAACCTAATCCATAGTTCATGCATTCATGGGGCATTAAAGAATAAACATAAAAAAAATTTATGTCCAAAATATTTTATGTTAATACCCCATTCCAATAGACCTTTTAAATAAAATAAACCACTATTTTCATCCTATATTGTAAATAACATTAGTTTTAATGGAATTTTTTAACACCCCTTATTATTTCTATCCCTAATCATATGAACTAATCATCTACTTTATAAAATATTATTTATCATATGTTGCCTTAGATCTATGTCAGTATCATCAAACATGTTATTTGTGAATAAAGATACCATTTCATATTTAGATCCATTTATGAATGTTTTGTCATTTTCATTGCTTATTCAAAGACTCTCATGGTTAATGAGAACTTCTAAAATTGCTACAAGTACCAAAGATGTATCACCTTGTTCATCAATGGGATTGTTCATTTCCAATAAAAAGCGCATGAAGATAGATCTCCTCACATTTCTGATTTGTCTTCCAACCTCTTAATTATTCCAATTAGAAAATGGGTCAATAATTCAGTACTAGTACTTTCAAAATATGTAAGATTCCAATAGTTTCACTTACTTCTAACCTCTTGATTGTTTAAGCTAAAAAATGAATTATAACAACACAAAGAATTTCAAACTCTACGCAAATGTTTCCATTACAAAAACATTACCATGTGTGAACTCCATGCACATACCAACATTAAATTCAAGGTATTTTGACAAAACATCCTCTATTTAAATACCAATATGATAGTATCATCCTCAAGGAAGCAATTAAATATTTATGATTAAGTTTGAATATTTGTATTCAATACTATACTATACTGTACTATAACATTATTTTTAAATATCATAATATAACATATATATTATACTATACTATACTATATGTTTTTAATATCTGTATAGTGTACTAAAATATAATATTATTGTTAAATATCAATATTTTTAATTAAATAATAATATTTTATTATTACTTTGATAATAAAATTTTAATTAAATACCATTTTCATATAATACTATAATATAATATCTCTATCTATCATCAATTATATAATAATTTTGTATACTATAATATAACATTATTATTAAATATTAATATTTAAATGAAATACTATATTAAGTATAATATAGTATAGTATAATTAATTTAAAAATATTATTACTATATTATTTTTTTTATTATCATTAATTAATTAATATTATTTTATTAATACTTTGATTTTTAATATATTTATTTACTGTCATTATATTAATTTTATTTACTAAATTATAATAAAATATTATAATTGAATAATACTATTTGAATAATGTTTAAAGAATGTCATAATGTTACAACTTCATTTATAAAATAGAATGATTATTAAATATAATAATCGTTATATAATGTTAAATAAAAATATTATATATATTTTTAATATTATTAAATTTTAATAATTTATCAATACCTTCTTTATAATATCTTAATCAAATACCACATTTATATAATATATATTTCTAATATCGCAATTTAATAATATTTTTTAGTTAAGTTATAATAGTTTAGTTTTTAATATTCATATGTATTATCAACCTATATTAATTAAATTATAATAATATTTTAATTTTTAATATTTATATATATATTATAAGCATATATTACTTTATATTAGTTATTTTATTTTTTAACATTTATATATACCATAAATATAATAATTTTTATTTATATAGTAATTTTAATTTTTATTATTTCTCTTATTTTTTATTATAATATAATATTATAATTTAATTAAAACAATATTTAAATTGATTACATTAGTATATTTCATGAATTATTATAATATAGATAATTAAGTTTAATGTTATAGATATTTATTTAATCAATATTAATTTATTAATACTTTGGAGATATTTAATTCTTTACATATTAACATGATTTTATTAATTCTATTTAATTATTTAATTAGATGATATTATTTTTAATCAATTATTATATTATAATCGATTAAATTAATTAAAAAATATTAATTTATTAATACTTTGGAGATATGTGTATGTACCCATTCATTATTAGCATCAACTACATTAATAATATTAATATGTTTGAATACATTGATATGCGTAAATTGGGCACATACTTTTCATATTTCCCTATAGTACGTGTCCAATTTACACATGTATTCATACACATTAATGTGTTTATTGCTAGTATTATGATTAATTGGTTTTATGTTAGTAATTTTTTTAAATGTAAAACAAAAAAATTTGTAATCAATAATTTTTTTAAAATATATTTAGTGATAATGATTTTTATTAATATAAAATTTTAAAATTGTTAAAATAATATAAATGTTTTTATATATTAAAAATTATTCTTTTATTGATAAAGAAATAATGAACATATACTAATTCTACTTTGACCAAATTCACAAAATCGAAAATATGTGTAGGTTTTGTTGAAATAATGAAAAAAACATTACGAAAAGTGACAACAAAGTCTAAAGCCTTTAAGGGATTCCGACCTTTATAAGATAGTATAAGATACTTTGTTCCATACCCTCAGTTTTCATTTTATACCAAATATTAAATAACTATTTTTTATTGCTTTACTTTGTTTAAATTAATACCGAACACCAAAGCCTAACCAAATTACAGAGTATGCAAATGAGGTCAAATGAGGTCACTGGTAATGTTTTTTGGAAGAATCTTAATATATTAATATTAACAAGGGAGATAGAACCAGAGCTTGAAGTCCCTTCCAACTAAAAGCAAAACACGAGAAAGTTGCAATGCAACTAGCATAATTGTATATGCATGTTCAGTAAAATGGATTGCATTTGACTTAAGCCCTTATTGTCATTACAATTCTTAACGTGGATCAATTTTAACATGGATCACTGAATTGTTGGATTTTGGATACATTGAATAGTTTTAAAAGTGTCTATTCTAGATAAAGATATTGTTTAAATACAAATCAACAGGTAGACAATAGTGTACAAGTAAATATTTTGCATAGTTAAACTTACTATAAAAATTTATCTCTTATTTTGATCCCCTTTAAAGCTTTTCAATAGTTCAAGAATGCGACACCCCCCTGATGTGTACATGAATGTATTTGCTTAGGGCTCTTATGGTCGTCAATTTGTGGACATGGAAAAGTATAGTCAGAAAAAATTGTAAAACATTAATGTACAGAAGCATAACCACGTCATCGATCAGTTGAATAGCTTTATCCAAGTCTGTTGCGTTTGTAAGTTCTGTTTTGAAGAATGAATTCGAGTCAATTCTCTGCCCTCCATTGGATTCGATCCAATAACTTTTTCCATGCCATATACCATCTGAAATCTACATGTCCCATGCATCTTTCTGCCATTGATGAAGCTTCCTTATAAGCTTTAATGGTGTTCGTTTCCTAAGCATTAATGATTTTTTTGTATCTTTAATGGTATTTCTCGAGCAATACTAGTGTACATGCAGCGCTGTGAAGAAGATGGGGTATTTTTTTCAGGTCATGCAAAGTTTGATGGATAATGGAAGATATCTAAGAAAGAGTCTAGAAGATAACAGTTGTTTCAGCAAGTGATGCGCGGCTCTGGTGAAGGAAGAGCAGGCCAAGACCAAGACAAAGAAAGCGTGAGAAAGCGGGCTCGAGTAGACCAATGTTGCCTTCAAGGTATATATATCATCATTAAATTTTTAGGTACTAATATGATCTGAATGCGCTTTCTTCGGCATGGTAAGATTTTAAGAAAATTATAGTTTTTATCTTAATAAATAAAGTGGGATGGTCGAACTGTACTTACTTGGGACTAACGGGTGCATGCAATGGAGGTTGTAGGATTTTTAGCTCACTAAGAAGATGATGTCTGAAGAGGTATCCAAAATCATATGGGAAGAATGATAAAAGAAAGGTATGAGGCGCAAGTGAACCAAGATATATCAATTAAAACAAATAGCTTTAAGAATTGAAATGTTCATGTATGTGGGTACAACAACTACAAAATCTCATTTTTTAACCATATGTATAAATAAATATGAAATATTTTCCTAAGGCGCTAAGTTTTCAAATGTAATTCCCTCGGAAATGAAATCGGATCCTTCTAGTATCACAGTGTTGCAAAAAAATGTCCCAGTGCCAATCGTGCTCTTATCCTGAAAATCTTTATGAAAAAAATTGATTCTTCCTTACATGAAAAAGATGAATATTAACGACATAATTTTCAATACTTGATGATGTTAACTGGGCTTATTGGTCCTGTTATCAGAAGTTAACAAAGTCTCTTCTACACGAAATCCTCGTAGCGTGATGAGATTCTTTGTTTTGGGAATATAGACAAGCTATCTGTAAATGGGAATATAGGCAAGCTATCTGTAAATGCAAGGCATAATCTCGATTACCATTCGTTGCTTATTTCCAATAGAGACAACATCAATGGCAGCTTGGATGTCCTTGTATTGGGAGCTACCATATTGAGAAACTCTAAAACCGCCATTAATGCAGTTACAGGAACTTTACGATTTAATAAATATCTGAAACGCTTATGAAATATGAACACATCAAGCATTATATGAGTATTATATTAGTGATTTTAATGCTAAGATACATAGCATGCAACTTTCCATGCTCCTAGCCGATGTTGCACTTTCCTTGGCCTTGCTCGTTGCTTTCCACACTCCTGCATCATGCAACTTGCCACAATCCTATCGGTTTTCACACATGCCTTGGCCTTCCTCCAAGAGGATCTACCAGGGGTAGCAAGTCCTTGCTTGCAACTTGCAAATAAGGATTTAGCTTAATTGAAGGACAAATTATTATTGGTTCTTGAGTTCACCTTTTAAATGTTAGCACATTAACAAAACAACTACAAAATACATTTCATTTATGGAAGCTTGATTTGAAATTCATAGATAATTGAAAACATGTTTTGGTATTTGTAAATGCATTGATTGTACTTGATCCATCTCCTCCAATGAATCAATCTCTATATAAAATCAATTCTAATGAGCAAATAAATCTTGGAGAACACATTGAATATGCCCTCATGCAGGTGATTTGGAACTAAGAGTGTCTAAGGTTTTTATAGTGCCACCCTCAAAGTCATTTATGTTTGCTTTCCCTTTCCCATGACTATGTTAGGATATTGATCATACATGATCATTCTTCTCGTTGAATATTGAGAGAGAGAATTAGAATTGGAATCATGTTAGTGACTTGGGAAGAAAGAATCGAAACTCTAGAGAAGAAGGTTTTTCAACAAGGAACTCAGTGATTGGATACCAAGGATTTCAAAAATAGAAAGACATTCTTTAAAACCTAGCCCCCCATCTCCTTTGGACCAACCAACTTCTTCCATTTGACCAAAGGGATACCTCTCTTCTCATTGCAACCCGACCATAGGAATCTAAAACTCAAATTCCTTATAACCTCTAGTACCCCACTTGGAATACAAGACAACTTGCCATCCAACAAATCATAATAGATTCTAATACAACTTTTAGAAAGACAACCCTTCCCCCTTTAGATAACCAATTATTTGACTAAACATTTAATCTTTTTTCCACCTTTATTGTCAACCACCTTCAATATCTCTTCTGATAGTCATTACGCTTCAAGAAAAAACCCCAGGTGTTTATGTTTTTCATTTGAAAATGGATATTATGTAGCATCGTTACAATATCATTTATGAAAAAGAACAAAAAGGATACAAAATACATTAAAAAAAACATCTATAAGAATACAAAATATGGTGCTAATAAATTGCAATTTATACATTGTTTTCCGTTTCATTAAACAGTACTAATCATCATCATAAATTCCCCTACAATAATATACATTGTAGAAAAATGTAACAATGCATAATATATATATTTGATCATATTGAACATTAAGTATAATAATAAAAATATTTATTATAAAAATGATTTCAAAATGATGATGTTTATAAAGTGATAATATAAAATTGAGAAAATCCAAAAACCATTATAAATCTATAACTTTATTATTGAATTACTAAATTCAATTTTCACTTAATTATATGCACTGAAGTGAGTTGCACACTTTTAAAAACTAAGTTTACAATTACAATATAAACATAATTTTTCAATTTGGGAAAGAACATAGTTCATGTTATTACTTCTTAGTAATAGTATCTATGTAACTTGGATTGGCTATTGAAGTAAGGAAATCAAATTAATAATAATAACATGAAATGTATATACCAATAATTTTTAATGATATTGCATAGAATAACATTCAATCACCTACCCGTTCATCTCTCCTGCTAACTGCGGGCTATTCTTTCGAAGCCTTAACAGGGACCTGATACGTTACATGGGGTTGGAAGCCATGACAACGCTGACCTGGTGTGAACAAGGAACAACCCAATAGGGAGTATATTTTAGTTAGTATCCAAACCTAGCCACATCTACACTTATTACTTATGAAAAAAAAAATACTGGAGCAGCTAGCGAAACGATAATGATAAAAGGCGCAGTAAATATGATCCCATACATGGTTGTGCGAAGAACTGCAATGAAAGATTAGTAATTGGTAATTTCTAAAGTCGGTGAAAATAAACCAGGAATTTATGATAAGATTTCTAGGTAACTTTATTAAAAAAAGGAACGAGATTAGGGTAAATACATTACTCTTTGCATGTAAATGTGAGGGATAAGAGAACATAAAACATCGAAATGTTCGTTCGCCTGCTTTCTCCTGTTTCGAGATAAGAGCACTCTACGTACAACAATTTAATTGTTTAAAACGTGTCTTGTATGTGGATTACATGTGTAATATTTAAGGCAAGCAACTTTTGATACATTATGAATACATAATAATATGTATGTATTTAAGATATGTAAATAATTATATACATGTAATATTTAAAGCATGTCCAAGAATATATATATAATTATATATATATATATAAAAAAGCAAGCATTATGGGATATTCAATCTGAGAAATGTGAATATATGCAGGTTCACAATGAAATGTGAAATAAGAGCAGTTAGAAGCTTATTTATATATATGAAAAATATAATATAAATGTTAAGTTGTTTAGTATCTAATCTCCATATAACTATTTTCTAACCCCGTGGCTCTTAACATTCATATTTTCCTTTTTAAACAATACACATAATTATTTTATTTTTGGTCATTTTATTTTTAATCAATGTTGGATTTACGCCACACATACAGAACAAACTTGTGTCGAACTCACATTAAAGGTTTACCATATTCATCAATTGACTTCTTGTCACTTATCCAAAATAAGAGCACATTTAGAGTTAGCGAGCCATTTTATTTTTTTAGATTGATGTCTTGTAAACATAGAGTTTATATTTTAATTTAATGTAGAAGGTGATGCTTTAATTCAAGTAAAGTGAAAATACGAATATTCGAATTCTTAAACAAAAAGATTCTTAAATATGGAAAATGTGACATGTTGAACTATTGTTGAATTGGTGGATGACAAGAACGAATGGGTCAACGTGCATGTCATCCACATTAAAATCACGCATGTTATAGTTTTTTCTTGCACGGAGATCATTTTCAAAGAGAAATCTCAGATGGTGTAACCTGGATGAGGCACAACATTTTAGGATCCATGTTAGTGTTGTGGGTTCTTTGGACTTTCCTTGGAGAGGCTTGCCCGAATTGCAAGTTCCCATGGATTAAACATTGAAAATTAATTAGTCCATGTCTGTGGAACTACACTTTCCATGCTTGCCGACAGGTGTTGCTAACACTGTATCAGAACAATGCCACATGCCATGATTTTTGATGCGTGGTGCGAACAATGCCACATGCCACAAGGTATATTCCTGAGCATTGTCCCATCATAAAAATACAAAATGCATCTTGCTATCCCTTTCTTTGTTGTCTCCATTGATCAAATGGTGCAACCAAATTGATGCATTGTTGACTTTACCTTTGATTTGGAGAATAGGATTGAAGATTAGTTTTCATCTCTGTCTGATTAAGCTGCAGATCATGACAGACCCCCAACACTGCTGCTCTACCCATAAATCGCTGCCAGAAATAGTATTCAGAACAACCCTACTGATCAGCATCACAACTTGCTACAAGGGATATGCAAGGTCTGCCGATTTATAAAAAGAATCACTACTCCAAGCAACCAAATCATTTCCATAATAAAATCTGCCCCTTTGAAGGTATTTTGTAGCAACAAATATGAACATGAAGGTATATTTTCTTTATTCTGGGATATTTATAAATTGATCAATAGAGAATATCAGATCTTCCTGAGCAATACATGAGATATGACCTTTATTTACTCAAAAAGATGGATCATCAGTCAAGACAACAAAACACGGATAGTTGGAAAAGCAATCAAATAAATGGTCATATCTGCAACCCATCAATGGGTCTGGGAGGTAGAGATAATGTGCTGCTTGTATCTTTCATCCCTTTAGTTTTGTTTTGTAACCAGACTGAAAAGAACGCCTCGTGAAACCAATCAAAACACATCACCCCTTGCTAAAAAAATTTAACTTGGATACCCACACAAAGGTGCAAGAGGTTGACATAGAGACACCTGAATCCACTAAAATCCATGACCACGGTCTTCAACTTCCGAGTCTAAAACAATGGAGTGATAGGCTAATGGCGCATGTAGATGGCCTCCAAGTGGCCTTTGTATTCGGTGGCCTGCTTCCATTTCTTGCTTACAGAAGAATCCATGGCCAAAGACGCCACATCCAGATGGTTGAATATACTGATTTAACATGTCAATTTTTCTCGAGACCTCATCTTGGCATAGCTCTAGCCTCTTGTATTTGCACGTTGGGACTTGATCTCGCGACACTTCGTCCTCCTCGGCCATTACTTTATCAGTTAACCTTGATGACCCCTTCGTATCAAGAAAAAATACTTGAGAGCCAAAATGAAAAAAAAAAAACGAGAATGGAGAGACGATGGGAAGGCAATAGGAGTATCCCAATTAAGTGATAGAGACTAGAGAATCGATGCGTGCAACAAATCCGGGAGAGTTAGAGTAGGATTTTCAATTATAGGATGCCTGAAAAATTATATACATGGAAAAAAAAGAAAACAAAGGATTTTCATAATAATATAAAATAAATTCTTAATTAATATTTTTAATGATTCTTTGGAGAAAATAAATAGAATTAATAATTAATAAATAGAATTAATTATAAGTCAAGTCACGAGGACATCTAAAAAGGGAAGGACATCTAAAAAGGGAAGAGATCTTTTTTGTTCAATTTCCATGATAAATTTAAAATGTAAGATTGAGATAATATTTAGATGAATTAAATTTTTTTTGAAGAGAGGATCACCCATGAGGCCAAAATAACAGAGGTAGGTATCCACAAATCATACCAACATTCAAGTTTGTGAGATTAAGAGTTAATGTTGTTGGACATTGGAATTTAATTGCATTGGAAAAACAATAATAATCAACTTTTCGAACCCTCCATTCAAGTTCATCGTTAGACAAAGCCTATTGTCATGGTAAATTTGTATCATTTCATAAATATAAAAATGAGATATCAAATATAATAATTAGACATATATGATATTTAAATAAATACATGTGTATTTATAAAGTAAGTATACATTTAAAATTCACATGAATAAATATTCTAATTACAATAAAATATATACCCTACCTTATACACAGACCTATCTGTAAATTTTTTTTTATAAAAAACATGTTACAATTAAAAAAACCAAATAATAAAAAAAACATGTTATAAGTAAAAAACTAAATTATAAAAACAATGTTATAAGTAAAAAAAACCCAAACACATGGTAAAACTTTGCTTAACAAACCACAAGATATAGTCGTGATTCTAAAAACTACCTTCATAATAAGTTCATATGTCAAACATTCCCTTCTAAATTTATACTCTTCTCCTTTATAAGACAATAAAAATCACATTTTAAACTCTTTCCATTGAGTATAGAAGAACATGATCTGGATTGTTTTCTTTCAAATTCTAAAGAATTTGGGATATGATTGAATATGTTTAATGCAATTCAACCAATTTATGATAACATAAATTTAGCAAAACTGATCTATATTTTAATAAATTGGAAATAATTACTACTATTTTTCAACTTATTGTTGATCCAACTTATTAAGTCTATAAGCATTTTCTACATGTCACTCAAGTATACCCATTTTTTTAGAATACTCGACGGTGTCGTCAATAACCTCCTCCAGACTGTACTTATAATTAAATCCCAAATTCTAATAATTTCTTAGATGAAAAGGTCCAGCCATCACGAGCAGCAAAAGAGTCGTCAAACCTTCATGAAAGGGCATTTAACAAATTAGAAAACCTTTAAATACAAGAATAATTCCGAATGACCTCATAGAATATGATCACATAGTTTTCTTTGTAATGCTATATAAATATGGTATTACTGACTTTGCCTTGGTTGTGTACTGTGGACAGCGTTCAGAGATGAGATTTGCAATAGCTGGAATGGTAGTGGTGTGCCCGCTACAAAGATAACGTCCATTCGCAGCTGGGTGCTCCATCAGAAATAGATGAGCATTGCAGGCAATCTTCAACATGGATCAGTGGGATGGAATTACCCACGAAACTGGGCAGTAACTGTGGATTGTCTGGCACCAACTTTATAAAGTCAAATAGCACATATATAATAAGAAATGGACCTAAGAAAATACTATTTCAAAACATTAATTCAAAGCATTATATTATTTCATAAAATTCAACAAAGAAATTAGAGTAAGAAAATCTAAATTTCCAAAAAATAATAAAAAACAATGAAATAAGTTTTTCCTGTAAGAAGCAATCAAAGGGTTTTTTTTTAATAAATAAGTAAGGTTAGAAGTATTTTTTTTAACAAATGAGAAAGGTAAAAAGAGAAAAAAAGCTAACAATAAAAACACAATTTAAAAGTAATGAATAATGAAAAACGTTAACTCTTCATAAATAATAATCAAAGACGATAAAAAGAAATAATACAAAACGTAACACATCTTAAATAAAAGAAATCTTAAAAGATGAAAATCCAAAGGAAATAACGATATGAGAATACACGAAGCTACCTCCAAACGAAACGTAATGCAAACATATTATACCTATCAAAGAAAACATCATATCGACAGACTAAGGAGGCTGTGCCGGTGATGGAAGGACCTTCAACCCACGGTAGCACAATGCTAACCACGGCAAGGGGTGGGTTCTCCTTTCCAAACTGCAACGCAGCTTTCTCTGCAAGTGTTTTCGACTCCGAGTAGAACTGCAAAAGAACAAGAACATGAACATGAACCTGAACCTGAACCTGAATGTATAATTTTAATATTTTTTTTATATATTTAATGATAATAAATTTTATTAATATAAAATTTTTGGAATTTTTTTATAATATAAATGTTTTTATATATTGAAAAATATTATTTTATTGATAGAGAAATAATGAAAATGTACCACGCCTACATCGACCTGATTCACTGAATCGAAAATCGAAAATATATGTATTTGGTGTTGAAATAATGAAAAACCATTACGAAAAGTGAAAAAAAAAGGATTCTGACTTTTATAGGATAAAAGTATAAGATACTTTGTTCCATACCCTCAGTTTTCGTTTTATACCAGATATTAAATAACTATTTTTATTTCTTTATTTTGTTTAAATTAATACCTAACGCCATAGCCTAACCAAACTACGGAGTATGCAAATGAGGTCAGTGGTGATATTTTTTTGAAGAATGTTGAAGTCTTATTAAAGTCTTAATAAGACTAAGATTAATTGACTATAAAGAATTTTAAAATGTTCATAAAGGAACTATAAATATTGTATGTTATATATAATATTACAATGAGACAAAGAAAAAAAAGGTCATGATGTATAAAAAAGAAAACATAGGTTGTGATGTCATCAGTGATGTTTGTGGAAGGGTTTTAAAATGTAAATAATAAAAATAACTATTTTAAACTTGGTTATAAATATAATTTTTTTTATAGGAATGTCATGGATTACGTTCATGATATAGATACAATCTTTGCTACAATACATTTTATTTTTATTTTTTAATTCCTCAAACCTTTGTGATATTGATATCGTGTTGTAAATTTTGGCTAAATTTTTATTTTTTTAAATAATTATTGTTTTGTTCAACTACATATAAACCATTATAAATTTTTTTTTTTAAATTTTAGATTTATCAAGTGTAAAAATAATCATTTTTTTTAATATGATTTTTTTTATAATGCAATATTTTTAAAAAAATATATATAATTTATGAAAATAAATCTCAATTAAATTTGGAATTGGAATTAAGATGGATGTATTCCAATTTAATTTATTATAATAATTATTTTTATTATAGTTTTAACCATTTATGTTATTATTCCGTGTAAGGTAGGGTATATACTAATGGATAGATAATCAAACTATTTTGACCTACTTTAATTTGTATTTTTTCACAAATACTTTTACAAAGTTTTCTATAGTTCTGTAAAATTTTATTATTAAACATAATAATCTCAAAAATAAAAATAATTATAATAATTTTTTAAATTCAATATTTTTATTTTTTTATTGGTGTAGTACACTCTTGATGGGACTTAAATCCCTACACGAGTGGTTACAATTTTCAATATTTAAAAATAAATAAAATTAATTTATAAAATAAAAAATTCTAACAATAACACATGTCTTGTCCTATGTACCGATACAATATTCCATGTCTTGTCATGTTGTACTAATACAATACTCTAGAGTTGACATGTGGGGAGGCAAAGCAGAGCTGCGAGCAAGCTACGGACTCTTCCTTATATCAACGCCGTCTGAATTGACATGTTGAAATGGGTCAAAGTGCGCCATCTCTCGAGATCTTGCAGGATCCCCGCATAATGAATATGATCACCCTCGAAGTTAGTGGTTGTAAATGAGGTTTCTTCATTTTGTTCTCCTACATCAACAGTAGTGGTTGTAAATAATTTCATACTGGATAAACGATCAAGACTAGTTTCCTTTTCGGCCCACCCAAATGGAATTTTTGGCTCCCAAGCCCTCCCTTCCTAGTTTGGGCATGTTGATGAAGGTGAAGAGAAGGAGAAGGAAGACGATGTGTGGGAGTCCCCATTGATAGCTGAGGGGATAAGAGCAGTCACTGGTGGGGTGGAAAGATGGGAGGGAATGATGTAGTCGATATCAAGATCAAGGTTACCTGTAGAAACATGGAAGGAGTCTTGGTTCCAAGGAAGAGATGATGCACCAATTTCACCAATTGAGGCAATATAATGTCATTTAAATCTACAAACATAGTTTTGATCGGGCCTTTATTCTCGATGTTGGATTCCAATAATACGTCTGTGTGGGGTATTGCAATAACTAAAGAAGCATAAGGAAATTATGTTGTTTCATTAATTCATGACGCTGGATTTGCACTCTGCTATGGTCTATATCAGAGTCACGAGTGACCCACAGAATGTTAGACTGAACCTTAGCATCAGATTCTCTAATTAGGGCTACATGAAGTCGAACAAAGCTTCAATTGTGTCTTTAACTCTTCTACAATGTGACAATATAAGAAAAATACTCATAAGAATTCATTTTTTATTTTCTCTGGATTTTGGAGAGTGAGTTTCAATAACCGAAGCATCAGGAAGAAATCACAATTCTCCTGAGTCAGATTTGAAGACTAGTTCAAGGAACATGAAAGTAATCTTCTGCTACAAGAAAAGATCATTATCAAACTTCCCTCTGCAATGTGAAGCTAGTCATTGAACGGGGCTTTGGATATTCCATTACTTTGGGTAACAATGACAAGAAAAATACTCATTGAATGGGCTTGGATGGGTTTTCTTTAATTTCCCTCTAATTTTAGTGTATTGTGTGTATCAATAATTGAATCGTTGTATGTCAATTATTGCAGAGTAAAGTTACATTGTAGGTTTTTGTCTTACTAGAAGAAAAAGCACCTGGATTGTGGTGATGGTTCACATGGGTTAGAGTAGAAGGTACACATGCCAGATTGAGAGAGGTGCCTAGGGTTTAAAACAGATTGGATAGATTTTTTATGCTATAGGGTCGTGCTTCTTTTTATTCTGATGCTCATGCAATTGTTTGGTGGTTGGGCATTGAGGCCACTTGAGTCCAACAGAAGGCCAACGAAGAAGAAAGCTTCCTAGAGGTGCTGCTGCATTTGCATTTACACTCAGATATCCTTCGATCGGTAAGTGTCCATAAACATAGTTTGAGCTTTAGTTTTATTGATATAGCCTGCGATTTTGAAACTTTGTTGTCTTTTTGGAATGTTTTGATACGAACTGTTACACCAAAACCTCGAGATGTTAGTGAAGGCCATCCACTAGGATCTTAAAATCCCACCATGCTCCACAGTCCAGACTCTGGGCTAGATGTGCGCCCGTACGGTGGTGTCCCCTTTGAGCCGTACGAGCCTCGGGTGAACACTGCAATGCCGACGTTTCTACCCGCTCTGTGACTTGAACCTGGGTGGAGGCTCTGATACCAAATGATACGAACCGTTACACCAAAACCTCGAGATGTTAGTGAAGGCCATCCACTAGGATCTTAACATGTTTTCTCTAATAATTACCGAGAGTAACTTCTGGCCATAAATTTGTTTGAGATATTTGTATTCTCTGATATTACTTTCTCACCTTTATCTATTAAATGAAATCAACCGAGTCAATTAATTCGCTTTCACTTTAGTATTTGCATTAGCGAATATTAACCGAAACAACAACGTTGAGCTTCCTTAACAGATAAAACACATAAGTAATTATGCAATTAGGAGGGATAGTGGGTCAAATTGCACAACCAATTGAAATTCAAATTATTAGTGTTTTCAAACTTCTATAAGATAGATAGAGAAACACATAGAAACTTAAGTAAAAGTCCCTGAATATGGTTTTAATGAGGAGATAAACTGGGGAAGGGAGAAAGAATAGGAAGAGAAAGCACTTCGATTACTTTTAAACTCCTGTTTGGTTGGGGAAATGGTAAAAAATCGCTGCTTCTTTTCCCATTCAGATCCAATCACTCATTCAATGTTGTCTCTAGTAAAAGGCACACGAAGGCTGCAAAGTGCTGCTATCAGTTTGGGATTTCCCACCCTTCAAGAGAATCAATCCAGATGAAGAAGGTTTCCTACGCACCCATGATGAAGAACCTTCAATTACTTCAAATAAAGAGAGTCAATTGTCTTTTTTCACCCGGAGATCAACGGATTTTGTTTTCGCACCAACCAAAAAATGCAGTAGAACATGACCTCAAGCCACTACAAAAGAATAATTATTTAATTTCTCGTGGGCTTGAGCTCTGCGATGGTCGCTAGATGATAAGGAATTTTTCTTTTAACATGATAAGGAATTTAATTGTGTTATCTCACATCATGACTAATGAGCATTCAATGTCAATAGTGCCATTTTATTTGGTGCCCTAAATACCCTTTTGTAAATATCAAGAAAAAGGAATTCAATGTTTTATGTATCCATTCATCTCAATGTAAACCATGTGGAAACTTTTGTATGCTCATGATTTTGATTTTTTTCAATGATAACTTTTAAGTAGATTTATATCAGTTGTAGTAGGCATATAACAATTTATTTTTGGAACTAGAAAAATAATGCATTAATATTTAATTTAATAGATTGTCAATATAAAAAATAAAATTCACATCAATATAAAAAAATCACATGTTCACATTTACTCATTTTCATTTTCGCATTTAATAACCATCATATATCATATATAATCTACGTAAAGGTAACATCAAGGAAACTTTCATCTAAAAAGTAATAGGGTTAAAACATTTTTACACTAATTTTTATTTTTTTATTATGTTTTAGATGTTTATGTTATTATGTTTATCACCTTTCAATTTTATTGGCTCCATTTTTTAAGATAAAATGAAGGTCTTGAACTTCGAAAATACAAAAATTATGTAGATTCTAACTAAGTCATTTTCAAATTGGTCTCTCCCAAGTGTAGCAGCTGTTGATGTATTTGTAACTTCAGAAGATATTCTTCTATGTATTACACTTGTACTTTATTATATTCATGATGGAGATGTATTATTCCTCCAATCAGAAGTGTCGTCATTTGTATTTGTAAGTGTCGCAAGTATTATTGTAAGTGTCGCAACTTGTATTTGATGGCTTATTAGACCACCGGTGTGGGGTCGAGCTTGTATGTGACATGTGGATGGGTTATTAGGCTTCCTTAGGAATTTCAGCCCTGTTAGAATTAAAGGCAGGTTAAGTTGTGTATAAATAGAGAGTGCGTGTCTCTCATTCTATTCATTCACTCACTCATCCAACTCGCATTAGTTGAGAGAGGAGTGCGCACAAGTGGAGGAGGAGTAGCTGCTGGAGTCATCTATCTTTTGAGGATTGATCTTTGTGATCTTTGTATTGGGGCTTATTCTATCTCTGAGGAAGTTGTGGGGTTTTTCACCTTCTTGGTTTTCCCCGAGGAATCTCTGTGTCTCTTGTATTTGTGATTGTTATGATGTGCATGTTGTTCTCTTAGTAGGATCCTAGATAATGTTTGAATGAAATTATCAAAAAATTAACATGGAATCAGAGCCGTGCTAAGAAGAAGACACTGTGCAGCTACAGAAGCTAGGGATTCTTAATATTTGGGTTCCTCTCCTCAGATCATCAAAGGAAAGAGGCTAGAATGACTCTCCTTGCAAGGGCGCATCTTTCTATCGAGACATAATTCAATTCTGAGCACTTTCAATTTTTGGCCCATCACTACTGCGGGAAATTAGGGTTTCAGATAAAGTTGGAAATTTTGGAATCTGAGACCACGGCTGAATGCTCCTCAAGAAAATAGAAATTTAGAGACCAAGATCAAACTTTTTGGTTGGAAAGAACCCGGGGCTCCATCAAACCCAAGTTCGGGATTTTGATCGAAAAGGTGAAAAATTAGGGTTTCTGCAAAAGTTGGAATTTTTGAAATTTGAGACCACGGTTGGATGCTCCTCAGAAAACTCGAGGTTTAGATCACAAGATTTAAATTTTTGGCTAGGAAGAACTCCAAGCATTATCAAACCCTAGTTCGGGATTTTGACGAGAAATCTAGAAAACCAGAAACTGCAGATCCGAAAGTTTCAAAAGCAATTTTGAGGGGTCAATTTTGAGGGAACTACAACAAAAACAACAACACCAAGAGCAACAAGAAGAGATATCATGCTCATGCTGCCAAGGATGATGAACCTCCCAGGAAGAAAACTAAGGTAGAAAGTGAAGACTCTTCAAGTGACAATGAATATGTTTTAATCTCTGCTCTCACAGGTACTGTTAAACATGGGTGTAATTATTGGCTTATTGATAGTGGGGCTTCTAAACATATGACAGGATTCAAAGTATCTCTTATAGAGCTCTCTGAACATGATTCACCTTATAAGGTGAAACTTGGGGATGACTATCAATACCCTATAAAAGGAAGTGGTGAAGCCTCCTACATGTTTGACTCTGGGAATTCTTTAAAGATGCAAGATGTTCTATATGTACCTGGACTCAAGAAGAATCTTCTTTCCATATCATCTTTGGATGCAAAGGGGATGAGAGTTGCATTCATGGATGGCCAAGTACTTATGTGGCCAAAAGGTAAGACCATATATGATGCAGTAGTGAATGGAAATCAAGAGGGATGATTGTACAAATTAAAGGGACAACCTGAACATGCCATGGTACATGAATCCATGGATCCAAGTGAACATTGGCAGAGAAGGCTTGCACATGTGCACTATAGAGCACTACCAATTGCAACCAAAGTAGTAGAAGGTCTTCCTGAAATCCAATCAAAGCATGAAGGTGTTTGCAAAGGGTGTGCAAAAGGAAAGAACACGAAGAAGACATTTCCAAGCAGTGAAAGAAAAGTAAAAGGAATCTTGGAAATTGTCCACTCCGATGTATGTGGACAAATGTCATCCAGTTCTCTGAGTGGGTATGTATATTATGTTTCTTTCATTGATGATTTCTTTAGGAAGACTTGGGTTTATTTCTTGAAGAACAAAGATGAAGTGTTTGATAAGTTCAAGGAATTCAAATCCTTGATAGAAAATCAAACTGATAAGAAGATCAAGATCTTTAGATTCAACAATGGCAGAGAATTCACTTCAGGGGACTTCGAGAAGTTATGCATTGATTTAAGGATTAAGAGGGAGTTGACCACTCCATATAATCCACAACAGAATGGGGTTGCAGAAAGGAAGAATAGAACTATCATGAAAGAAACATGGGTAATTCTTCATGACCAAGATCTACGCATGCACCTATGGGCAGAAGCAGCAAGAACAGTGGTAGATGTACAAAACAGAACACCACACAAGATACTTGACAACGAGACACCAGAAGAAGTTTTCTCTGGTAAGAAACCAGAATTTAGCCATCTCAGAATATTTGGGTGTCCAGTATATACACATGTTCCAAAAGAACAGAGGAAAAAGTTAGATCCTTCAGGAAAGAAGGGTATATTTGTGGGCTACAGTGAAAGCTCGAAGGCATACAGAATCTACTTTCCAGAGTTCAAGAAGATTGACATCAGTAGGAATGTGACTTTTGATGAAAACTCAGCATACATCAAATCAAGGAAGACACCTGTTGAAGACAATGAAGAACCAAGGATACCCAAAACACAAGACACCACCATGAATGAAGCAATACCAGAAGTGGATCGTGAAATAGAAGATCCATAAGAACCTGTAGATCCACCTTGTGAGAAGAACTCTCACAAGAGGAAAATTGCATGGGCTAGAGAAGATGTAGAAAGGTATGGTATTCCAGAGGAGGAACACAAAGAAATAAAAAGGACAAGACCACACACCAACTATGTTGCCTTACTCTGTGACATTATGAACAAAGAACCTTCCAGCTATGAAGAAGCAGCGGAAAAGAAAAAATGGAAGGATGCCATGGCCGAAGAATACCAGTCGATCATGAAGAATGATGTTTGGGATGTAGTCCCAAGACCAGAAGGGAAGTCTGTTGTGACTTCCAAGTGGATCTATAAGATCAATCATGCTGGAGATGGTAGCATAGATAAATACAAGGCAAGATTTGTAGCTCATGGCTTCTCCCAGAAAGAGGGGATAGATTATGAAGAGACATTTTCTCCTGTAGCCAGATACACTTCCATCAGAACAATACTTGCTCTAGCTGTAGTGATGAAATGGAAGATACACCAGATGGATTTCAAGACATCTTTCTTGAATGGTGTAGTCGAAGAGGAAGTGTATGTGGAGAAGCCACTTGGTTTTGAGACACATGACAGGGAGTCATATGTGTGCAGATTGAATAAATCCTTGTATGGCTTGAAGCAAGCACCTAGGACATGGTACGACAAGATAGACAGCTTCTTGTCTAGTTTGGGATTTACCAAGAGTAAAGCGGATTCCAACCTTTACTACAAGGTTGAGGAAGGCAATCCAGTGATACTCCTACTGTATGTGGATGACCTGTTTTGTGACATGTGAGGATAGATTGATTTCTGACACGAAGAGGAAGCTTGCTGTCTAGTTCAAGATAAAGGACTTGGGTATGATGCATTACTTTCTAGGTATGGAGGTGTGGCAGAGTGCAGAAGGAATCTTCCTTCGACAAGGGAAGTATGCAGTAGAGATCCTGAAGCGGTTCAACATGATGGACTGTGAGGCCATGGCCACACATATGGAATCGAACCTGATGCTATTGAGTGATGCTTCATAAGAGTCGTTTGATGCCACGATGTATCGTCAGATGATTGGATCCTTGATGTGCCTAATGAACACGAGACCAGATATTTGCTCTACGGTGAACACTTTGAGCCAGTTTCTGACAGATCCTAGACATGTTCACTTGATTGCTGTAAAGCATATTCTGAGGTACCGAAAGGGTACAATTGATTATGGGCTCAAGTATGATGTGAATCAAAAGTTTAACCTATAGGGTTATGTTGATTTAGATTGGGAAGGCAGTGCTGTAGATAGGAAGAGCACTTCGGGGTGCTGCTTCAGTATGGCATCAGGTGTGATCTCTTGGTTTAGCAGGAAGCAATCCTGCGTAGCATTGAGTATAGCCGAAGCAGAGTATGTCGCAGCTTGTTTGGCTAGTTGTGAGGCAGTATGGCTAAGGAAGTTACTGTATGATTTATTTGATCTCCAGTTGGATGCTACCTGTATCTATTGTGACAACCAAAGTTGTGTGAAGTTGTTAGAGAACCCGGTGTTCCATGATAGGTTGAAGCACATCGAGATCAAATGTCGCTATATCGGGGATATGGTGCAGAGAGGAGTAGTGAAGCTCCAGTATGTTGCAACAGATGAACAGATTGCAGATGTGTTGACCAAACCAATAGCCAGAGTGAATTTTAAATACTTCAGAGAGAGGCTTGGTGTTCTTCAGATAGAATATACTTCGAGGAAGAAGTGATGGGACATATTTGCTGGAGCGGGGTTTTTCACCTTCTTGGTTTTCCCCAAGGAAAATCTGTGTCTCTTGCATTTGTGATTGTTATGATGTGCATGTTGTTTTCTTAGTAGGATCCTAGATAATGTTTGAATGAAATTATCAAAAAATTAACATGGAATCAGAGCCGTGCTAAGAAGAAGACACTATGCAGCTGCAAAAGCTAGGGCTTCTTAATATTTGGGTTTCTCTCCTCAGATCATCAAAGGAAAGAGGATAGGATGACTCTCCTTGCAAGGGCACATCTTTCTGTCGAGACATAATTCAATTCTGAGCACTTTCAGTTTTTGGCCCGTCTCTACTGCGGGAAATTAGGCTTTCAGAGAAAGTTGGAATTTTTTGAATCTGAGACCACGGCTGAATCCTCCTCAAGAAAATAGAAATTTAGAGACCAAGATCAAAATTTTTGGTTGGGAAGAACCCTGGGCTCCATCAAACCCTAGTTTGGGATTTTGATCGGAAAGGTGGAAAATTAGGGTTTCTGCAAAAGTTGAAATTTTTGAAATTTGAGTCCACGGCTGGATGTTTCTCAGAAAAATAGAAGTTTAGAGCCAAAGATCGAACATTTTGGCTAGGAAGAACCCCAGACATTATCAAACCCTAGTTTGGGATTTTGACTAGAAAACTAGAAAACCAGAAATTGCAGATCTGAAAGTTTCAAAAGCAATTTTGAGGGGTCAATTTTGAGGGAACTCCAACAACAACAACAACAACAACAAGAGAAACAAGAAGAGATATCATGCTCATGCTACCGAGGATGATGAACCTCCTAGGAAGAAGACTAAGGTAGAAAGTGAAGACTCTTCAAGTGACGATGAATAGGTTTTAATCTCTACTCTCACAGGTACTGTTCCACATGGGTGTAATGATTGGCTTATTGATAGTGGAGCTTCTAAACATGTGACAGGATTGAAAGTATCTCTTATAGACCTATCTGAACATGAGTCGCCTGATAAGGTGAAACTTGGGGATGACTATCAATACCCTATAAAAGGAAGTGGTGAAGCCTCCTACAAGTTAGACTCTGGGAAGTCTTTAAAGATGCAAGATGTTCTATATGTACCTGGACTCAAGAAGAATCTTCTTTCCATATCATCTTTGGATGCAAAGGGGATGAGAGTTGCATTCATGGATGGCCAAGTACTTATGTGGCCAAAAGGTAAGACCATAGAGGATGCAGTAATGATTGGAAATCAAGAGGGAGGATTGTACAAATGAAAGGGACAACCTGAACATGCCATGGTACATGAATCCATGGATCCAAGTGAACATTGGCAGAGAAGGATTGCACATGTGCACTATAGAGCACTACCAATTGCAACCAAAGTAGTAGAAGTTTTTTTGAAATCCAATCAAAGCATGAAGGTGTTTGCAAAGGGTGTACAAAAGGAAAGAACACAAAGAAGACATTTCCAAGTAGTGAAAGCAAAGTAAAAGGAATCTTGGAATTGTCCACTCCGATGTATGTGGACCAATGTCATCCAGTTCTCTGAGTGGGTATCTATATTATGTTTATTTCATTGATGATTTCTCTAGGAAGACTTGGGTTTATTTCTTGAAAAACAAAGATGAAGTGTTTGATAAGTTCAAGGAATTCAAATCCTTGATAGAAAATCAAACTGATAAGAAGATCAAGATATTTAGATCCGACAATGGCGGAGAATTCACTTCACAGGACTTCGAGAAGTTATGCAGTGATTCAAGGATTAATTGGGAGTTGACCACTCCACATAGTCCACAACAGAATGGGGCTGCAGAAAGGAAGAATAGAACTATCATGAAAGCAGCATGGGTAATTTTTCATGACCAAGATCTACCCATGCACCTATGGGAAAAAGCAGCAAGAATAGTGGTATATGTACAAAACAGAACACCACACAAGATACTTGACAACAAGAAACCAGAAGAAGTTTTCTCTTATAAGAAACCAGAAGTTAGCCATCTCAGAATATTTGGGTGTCCAGTATATACACATGTTCCAAAAGAACAGAGGACAAAGTTAGATCCTTGAGGAAAGAAGGGTATATTTGTTGGCTACAGTGAAAGCTCAAAGGCATACAGAATCTACTTTCCAGGGTTAAAGAAGATTGACATAAGCAACAATGTGACTTTTGATGAAAACTCAACATACATCAAATCAAGGAAGACACCTGTTGAAGACTATGAAGAACCAAGGATACCCGGAACACAAGACACCATCATGAATGAAGGAATACAAGAAGTGGATTGTGAAATAGAAGATCCATAAGAACCTGTAGATCCACCTTGTGAGAAGAAATCTCGCAAGAGGAAACCTGCATGGGCTAGAGAGCTCATCCAAGATGTAGAAAGGTATGGTATTCTAGAGGAGGAACACAGAGAAATAAAAAGGACAAGACCGCACACCAACTATGTTTCCTTACTCTATGACATTATGAACAAAGAACCTTCCAGCTATGAAGAAGCAGCGGAAAAGAAAGAATGGAAGGATGCCATTACCGAAGAATACCAGTCAATCATGAAGAATGATGGGATGTGGTCCCAAGACTAGAAGGGAAGTCTGTTGTGACTTCCAAGTGGATCTATAAGATCAAGCATGCTGGAGATGGTAGCATATAGAAATACAAGGCAATATTTGTAGCTCGTGGCTTCTCCCCGAAAGAGGGGATATATTATGAAGAGATTTTTTCTCCTGTAGCTAGATACACTTCCATCAGAGCAATACTTGCTCTAGCTGTAGTGATGAAATGGAAGATACACCAGATGGATGTCAAGACAGCTTTCTTGAATGGTGTAGTCGAAGACGAAGTGTATGTGGAGCAACCACTTTGTTTTGAGACACATGACAGGGAGTCATATGTGTACAGATTGAATAAATCCTTGTATGGCTTGAAGCAAGAACCTAGGACATGGTACGGCAGGATAGACTGCTTCCTGTCTAGTTTGGGATTTACCAAGAGTAAAGTGGATTCCAACCTTTACTACAAGGTTGAGGAAGGCAATCCAGTGATACTCCTACTATATGTGGATGACCTGTTTGTGACATGTGAGGATAGATTGATTGTCGACATGAAGATGAAGCTTGTTGTCGAGTTCGAGATGAAGGACTTGGGTATGATGCATTACTTTCTAGGTATGGAGGTGTGGTAGAGTGCAGAAGGAATCTTCCTTGGACAAGGGAAGTATGCAGTAGAGATCCGGAAGTGGTTCGGGATGATGGACTACGAGGCCATGGCCACAACTATGGCAACGAACCTGAAGCTATTGAGTGATGCTTCATCAGAGTCATTTGATGCCATGATGTATCATCAGATGATTGGATCCTTGATGTACCTAATGAACACGAGACTAGATATTTTCTCTACGGTGAACACTTTGAGCCAGTTTCTGATAGATCCTAGACATGTTCACTTGATTGCTGTAAATCATATTCTAAGGTACCTGAAGGTTACAATTGATTATGGGCTTGAGTATGATGTGAATCAAAAGTTTAACCTAGAGGGTTATGCTGATTCAGATTGGGCAGACAGTGCTGCAGATAGGAAGAGCACTTCGGGGTGCTGCTTCAGTATGGGATCAGGTGTGATCTCTTGGTTTAGCAGGAAGCAATCCTGCGTAGCACTAAGTACAGTCGAAGCAGAGTATGTCGTAGCTTGTTCAACTAGTTGTGAGTCAGTATGGCTAGGAAGCTACTGTCTAATTTATTTGATCTCCAGTTGGATGCTACCTGTATCTATTGTGACAACCAAAGTTGTGTGAAGTTGTTAGAGAACCTGGTGTTCCATGACAGGTCGAAGCACATCGAGATGAAATATCGCTATATCAGGGATATGGTGCAGAGAGGAGCAGTGAAGCTCCAGTATGTTGCGACAGATGAGCATATTGCAGATGTGTTGACCAAACCACTAGCCAAAGTGAAGTTTGAATACTTCAGAGAGAGGCTCAGTGTTCTTCAGATAGAATATACTTCGAGGAAGAAGTGATGGGACACATTTGCAGGAGCCATTCCAAGCATATGGTATAAAGAGGATCCTTCCGATGGCTGTGGATGTAAGCATTGTGTGATGAACATGAGGACAATGCTCCGGATGATGTTCTACATGATGATGATCAGGATGATCATGCGAGTATGATATGCATTAGGATGATGTTATGACGATGATCAGGATGATCATGCGAGTATGATATGCATCAGGATGATGTTGTGATGATAATCAGGATGATCATGTGATGATGATGTACATCAGGATGATGTACTGTATGATGATGATCAGTATGATCATGAGCATCAGGATGATGCTCTGTGTGAGGATGATGAGGTGGATCGTGAGTGTTAGGATGATACTTTGTGGTCATGGACAGGTTGTGGGATAAGCATATAATCTTTCCCTGGGATATTTGCAGATACTCTTGCGAGGTTTTTCCTAAGGCATATAATAGCCCCCTAAGAGATCTGGCAAATGCTCTTTCGAGGTTTTGCTTGGGAGGACATATAATCTTTCCCTGGGAGGTTTGCATATATTCTTGTGAGGTTTTTCCTATTGCATATAATAGCTTCCTTGGAGATCTGGAAAATGCTCTTTCAAGGTTTTTTCCTGTGGCATATAATATTTCCCTAGGAGATCTGATAGGTTGAGCAGTGAGCTCGTATCTGATAGGTTGAGCAGTGAGCTCGTAATCAGTCCTGGGATGCTCTTTTGAGGTTTTTCCAGACCACTTGTAATCAGTCCTAGAGATCCGATATGTTTTGCTAGGCACGTAAAAGTCCTGGGATGTGTTGATGTATATGTAACTTCGGAATGTATTTCACATATATGTATATTGTATTCCTATAGAGATGGTATTATTCCTCTATAAGGAAGTGTCGTCATTTATATTGTAAGTGTCGTAACTTATACTTGATGGGTTATTAGACCACCTTGTTTGGGGTCGGCCCTGTATAAGTCATGTGGGTCAAAGGGTTATTAGACCACCCTATTGGGGGTCGGCCCACTCAGCATTATGTTATGTGGTTAAGTTCGAGCCTACATGAGTTAGGTAAAAAGGCAAGTCAATTCAAGTATAAATAGAGTGCGGGAGGCACTCTATTTACTCACTCACTTCTCACTCATGCACTCAAGGAGGAGTGGCGCACCTATGGAGGAGGAGGATCTGCTGCTAGGTTATGTCTATCTCTCATGGTTGGTTGTATCATTGCTCTATCTATCTCTGAGGAAGTTATTGGGGTTTTTCACCTTTATGGTTTTCCCCAAGTAAATCTTTGTGTCTCTTGTGTGCTTGCATTATTGTCTCCATGATTGATATGCTGTAGATATGCTATACATGTTGTTCTCTCAATTAAGATCCTAGATCAGATTGAAGTAAATTCTGAAAATTTAACATGGTATCAGAGCTAGCCTGAAAGAAGGCATGATATGGCATGTATGACACTTGTTGCACTTACGATGCTAGGGCTTGATATAACAAAAACCAGTCATCGTAGCACTTTCTCTATAAATACATTTTGGCGAAGTTTTCAGATCTGAAATTGTTACAGGACGAATATTAAATCTCTAGGTACCTTGTGTCCAAAGGAAAACCTCTAATTCGTTGTATTTTGTGATTTATGATCTGTGCAATATAGGGTTTCTGCCTCTTCCAGATCTGAGTCAAAATCAGGTGACCTTGGGAAAAAGGTCATAACTTGGGTTAGGAAGCTCCAAATGAAATTGTGTAAAAAGTGACAGGTAGTACACAGACTGCACTATCTCAGAAAACATTTCCAGAGGCCGAAGTTGAACCAGTGACATGTGGCACGCCGTACAAGTTCGCTCTCCTGTATTATCCCATAAATAGGTCACGTTGCGACACTTGGCATAACTCTCTCTCCGAGAATACAATTGAGGTCAAACCTGTCAGGATGGAAAGATAACAGGTAGAGATATCTCAGGAAAAGTTTTCAGAGGCGGAAGTTGAAATAGTGACACGTGGTACACCGTACAAGCTCGCACTCCTGTATTATCCCAAAACAGGTCACGTTGCGACATTTGGCATAACTCTCTCTCAGAGAATCCAATTGAGGTCAGACCTATCAGGATGGAAAGGTAACAGGTCAGGCTATCTCAGGAAACATTTTTCAGACCCTGTGGATCAAAAAGTTTGGATTTACACTAGAAACAATCAGGTACATATTTCTGTCAAAACAGAATTATTTTTTAGTACCTTTATTCATGGCTTCCGGAATTTAGGGCTTTGAAGAAAGTTGGAATTTTTGTAATCGGAGACCACGGCTGAATGCTACTCATCAAAATAAAAATTTAGAGACCAAGATCATATTTTTTGGTTGGGAAGAAGGCCGAGTTTGATCAGACCCTAGTTCGGGTCTTTGATCAGAAAAGTGGAAAATTAGGGCTTCTATAAAAATGGGAATTTTTGAAATCTATGACCACGGCTCGAAGCTCCTCAGAAAAATAGAAGCTTAGAGCTTTGGTTCAAACCTTTTGATTGGGCAGAAGAGTGGGCTTCATCAAACCCTAGTTTAGGGTCACGTCCAGTGAATCCGAAAGTTTCAAAGGAAAAATTGAGGAGTGAAACTTTGCAGTTTTCAAATTCTAAATATACTAGCTTGATCAGCTCATCGAGGCGCATATTTCTATCCTTTCAGAAGTTTGAAATTCAAAGTTTGAATTTTTGGGGTTTCTCTGACAAACCCATATCCAGCTCCAGGTCCAGCTTTTGCAAATCAAGTGGATTGGGTTAATCCTAGAAGAAAATGGACTGGTCACCTGCATAAGTGAAGGAGTTCCTGTTTCAGAGGGAGATGAGGCTAAGGCTTTACATAAGGAGATTACAAGCGATCTCAGCAGGTATGACTCATCGAGGTATATTTTGAGATTTGTTCATGATTAAGTTGATGGTATGTTTGTCTTCATGTTATTACGGTTAGTACAATCTTGATTTTAGACTTGTCATATCACCTTAATAAAACTATGAATGCACAATAGAAAATATTCATTGATTAGGGTGTTGACACTTATGATTGTACTAATGCATTATGGTGTTGTATGAGGTTTATGTTGTCTACTAACATGAAAGGTACACCAAGAAAGACAAATCATGTTCTGGTCCAAGAACATATGGTCATGATAACATGAGGACAAAGATTCATCCATTGTCATGGATCTCATAGAAGATCCATTTACGAGGTATGTATAACTTGGTTTTGTAATGGTTAACATATGAGACATGCAGGTTACTAGCACAAGTCACTGAAAGAGAACCAGAAGACATTATGCAGGTATGTTAGACATAAATAGCTAGCATGCTAATCCAGGTATGTTTTTCCTATATCAAGCTAGAATCCTACCTTGGGTTAGGATCTTATACTGTTGTGTTGTTGATAATGATTATTCATGAAGTCATAGGTTTCAATAATCATGGTTGTATGCATATTATGTTTCTTACCATAATTGATGATATGACTAACCAGAAGAATCATGAAGGCATAGGTTTGAATAATCATGGTTGTATGCATATTATGTTTCTTGCCATAATTGATGATATGACTAACTAGAAGAATCATGAAGGTATAGGTTTGAATAATCACAGGTTTTATGCATATTATATCTCTTATATTGATTAATGATTCAACTAACACGAAGAGTCATAGGTTTGAGTAATTATAGGTTTAGACATGTTATGCTTCTTATGATTTGACTAACCATAAGAATCCTACATAAACCTTGAATGCTAATGCTTATTATTTCTGTTTGAAATGATCATGACTATACATGCTTGAGATTATCGTGTTTTAATAGTATGCTAAAGAATGTATGATTTTATATGAGCTCACAAGGATAACACAATCATGATACTAATAAGCATGCATAGGGACCAAGGATGAATATGAGTTCAAAGACAGGTAATCCAGGAAGCAAAGATCAAGAGGGAGTACACTCCAGTGGTTTATGCAAGGATGCAGATATTCAGAGGGAGTTGACCATCTCTCTCTACATTCCACAACAGAAAGGTGTAGAAGAAGCTACTTCAGAT
The DNA here is from genome assembly GCA_027924585.1 of Larix kaempferi. NCBI lineage: Eukaryota > Viridiplantae > Streptophyta > Pinopsida > Pinales > Pinaceae > Larix > Larix kaempferi. The sequence continues at coordinate 86,399 of BSBM01002476.1, read as the reverse complement.
TAGGACTCCAGCAGCTCCTGCAAGGAAGCAAAGACTCAGAGGGAGTCCACCCAACGAACAAACAAAGATAAGTATTTTAAATAAAATTGTTCAATGATGTATATGCTCATGTTCCTAGACTTAGGATATGTATTGTGCATATTAGAATAGTTGCATTGATGAACAATATACTACTAATATACATGGGTAAGTGGCCTATGGCACTGTACAACATTCCATTGCTACTTATCTAGAATGAAACCTCTTTGCTGACATGTTGGGAGTTGTGCGCACTCTTAACAATGTTCTGGTAGAGATTGGAAGGCATCTAGAAAGTTACGGGATATGGATAAATGTTGTATTGAAGCATTGGCAAAGATAATTGCATGACTGTATGACATATTTCTTTATGTGTAAGAATTTGTTCTGAAAACTATGAGATGTTTTCTAATCATGCAATTTAACTTGTTGTGTAGGAAAGATCGTATGCCATCTCCTACAAAAGAAGATCTACAACATTTGTTCCAGCAGCAAAGATATCTATTGAAGATATTGAAGTTCCCAGGATCTGGGATGAAGAAATGAAATGCCATGATCCGTCAATCATGAAGAATGATGTTTGGGATGTAGTCCCAAGACGTGAAGGGAAGTTTGTTATGATTTCCAAATGAAACTATCAGATCAAGCATGTTGCAGATGGCAGCATTGAGAATTATAAAAGTTATGAAATAGAAGATGCACTAGATGGATTTCAAGACAACATGGTGTAGTCATATATATGTGCAGAACTTGGTATGGTAGACAGCTTTCTATCCAGTTTGGGCTTTACCAAGAGTAAAGCGGATTCCAACCTTTTCTACAAGGTAGAGGAAGGTAATCCAGTGATACTACTTTTGTATGCGGATAACCTGTTTGTTACAGGTGAAGATAGATTGATTGCCGACACGCAGCGGAAGCTTGCTACCGAGTTCAAGATGAAGAACTTGGGGATGATGCACTATTTGTTTTTGGCATGGAGGTGTGGCAGAGTGCAGATGGAATCTTCCTTGGACAAGGGAAGTATGCAGTAGAGATCCTGAAGAGGTTCGGGATGATGGATTGCAAGGCCATGGCCACACGTATGGCATCGAATCTGAAGCTTCTATGTGATGCTTCATCTGAGCCGATTGATGTCTCTATGTATCGTCAGATGATTGGGTCATTGATGTACCTGACGAACACGAGACCAGACATTTGCTTTGTTGTGAACACATTGAGCCAGTTCCTGACGGATCCGAGGAGTGTTCACCTGGTTGCTGTAAAGCATGTTCTGAGGCACCTGAAGGGTACAACGGATTATGGGCTCAAGTATGAGGTGAATCAAAAGTTTAACCTACAGGGTTATGTTGATTCATATTGGGCTGGCAGTGCTGCAGATAGGAAGAGCACATCTGGGTGCTGCTTTAGTATGGGATCAGGTGTGATCTCTTGGTTTACCAAGAAGCAGTCCTGTGTAGCATTGAGTACATCTGAGGCAGAGTATGTTGCAACCTGTTCAGCTAGTTGTGAGGCAGTATGGCTACGGAAGCTACTGTCTGAGTTATTTGATCTCCCGTTGGAGGCTACTGGTATCTTCTGTGATAACCAGAGTTGTGTGAAGTTGTCCGAGAACCCAGTGTTTCATGACAGGTCGAAACACATAGAGATCAAATATCACTATATCAGGGATATGGTGCAGAGAGGAGCTGTGAAGCTTCTGTATGTTGCGACGGACGAGCAGATTGCAGATGTGCTGACGAAGCCACTAGCCAGGGTGAAGTTCGAGTACTTCAGAGAGAGGCTTGGCGTTCTTCAGATCGAGGACACTTCGAGGAAGAAGTGATGGACACATTTGCTGAAGCCATTCCAAGCATGTTGGAAGGAGGATCCTTCACATGGCTGTGGATGCAAGCGCTGGATGATGAGCATCAGGATGATGTTCTGGTTTCTGCTTGGATATGATCAGTTGGATCATTTTTATGTATATATGTACGCATCATGTTGATGCTGGATATGATCAGTTGGATCATGTGTATGTATTTTGTATATGCATCATGTTGGATGCTTGGACCATGTATCTGTATATGTATCAGGTGGATACATTGTATGATCAGGTGGATCATGTATGGTGATATGTATCATGTATTTGTATTTGTATCAGGTGGATACATTGTATGATTAGGAGGATCATGTATGATGATATATATCAGGTAGATACTTGGTATGCATCAGGTAGATGCATTGATGATCAGGATGATCATGGATGACGAGCTTCAGGATGTTGCTCTAGATGACATGCAGCAGGATGTTGCATTGATGATCAGGATGATCATGGATGACGAGCTTCAGGATGTTGCTCCATATGACATGCAGTAGGATGTTGCATTGATGATCAGGATGATCATGGATGACGAGCTTCAGGATGTTGCTCCAGATGACATGCAGCAGGATGTTGCAGTGATGATCAGGATGATCATGGATAACGAGCTTCAGGATGTTGCTCTAGATGACATGCAGCAGGACGCTGCAGTGATGATGATCAGGATGATCATGGATACATCAGGATGATGTATGATGAGTATCAGGTTGATACTCTGTGGCCGTGGATCAGGTTGTGCAAATGAGCATGTCTGGGAGATCCTATAGGTCGGAGTTGTGTACCCGTAACAGCCTGGGATGCTCTTTCGAGACATTGCTCTGGGAGGACATGTAATTTTTGCCCTGGGAGATTTCAGGTCGGAGTTGTGTACCCATAACATCCTGAGATGCTCTTGCGAGGTTTTTTCCTATGGCATGTAATTTGTGCCCTAGGAGATTTCAGGTCGGAGTTGTGTACCCGTAACATCCTGAGATGCTCTTTCGAGGTTTTGCCATGACCACATGTAATTTGTGCCCTGGGATATTTCAGGTTGGAGTTGTGTACCCGTAACATCCTGAGATGCTCTTGCTAGGTTTTGTGGTGACCACATGTAATTTGTGCCCTGGGAGATCCTTCAGGTTGGAGTTGTGTACCCGTAACATCCTGGGATGCTCTTTCGAGGTTTTGTGGTTGGGTCACATGTAATAGCGCCCTGGGAGATCCTACAGGTCGGAGTTGTGTACCCGTAACATCCTGGGATGCTCTTTCGAGGTTTTATGACGCACGTAATAAGTCCTGAGGATTCCACAGTATGGCCAGTGATGATGAAGACCTGCAGGTGGTGGGCCTACATCCAGTATGAAAAAGGACTGGCTCTGTAGAACTTCCTATGACGATTAGATTCAGAGATTGATTGAGATAGCAGCAGCAGTGACGATGATGATGACTCGATGACGATTATCCAGTGACGATGATCCCGAGAAGATGACTTGTGCTAGAAGAACTGTGCTGAGAAATACTTTCCTAGTTAAGAGGGAGTGTTGATGTATATGTAACTTCGGAATGTATTTCACATATATGTATATTGTATTCCTATAGAGATGGTATTATTCCTCTATAACGAAGTGTCGTCATTTATATTGTAAGTGTCGTAACTTATACTTGATGGGTTATTAGACCACCTTGTTTGGGGTCGGCCCTGTATAAGTCATGTGGGTCAAAGCGTTATTAGACCACCCTATTGGGGGTTGGCCCACTCAGCATTATGTTATGTGGTTAAGTTCAAGCCTACATGAGTTAGGTAAAAAGGCAAGTCAAGTCAAGTATAAATAAAGTGCGGGAGGCACTCTATTTACTCACTCACTTCTCACTCATGCACTCAAGGAGGAGTGGCGCACTTATGGAGGAGGAGGATTTGCTGCTAGGTTATGTCTATCTCTCATGGTTGGTTGTATCATTGCTCTATCTATCTCTGAGGAAGTTATTGGGGTTTTTCACCTTTATGGTTTTCCCCAAGTAAATCTTTGTGTCTCTTGTGTGCTTGCATTATTGTCTCCATGATTGATATGCTGTAGATATGCTGTACATGTTGTTCTCTCAGTTAAGATCCTAGATTAGATTGAAGTAAATTCGGAAAATTTAACAGGATGCTCTTTAGAGTTCTTGTCGGTCGTGCTATGCATATAAACATTGCTGGGACACTCTTTTAAGGTTTTGTGGTGGTCACATGTAATAGCTTCCTGGGAGATCCGATAGGTTGAGCCGTGTGCTCGTAAAAGTCTTGGGATGCTCTTTCAAGGTTTTGTTGACGCACGTAATCAGTCCTAGGATCCACAGGATGGCCAGCTCATAGAGATGATGAAGACCTACAAGAGGATAGGCCTACAACTGGCATGAAAAAGGGCTGGCTCTGTAGAACTTCCTCTAACGAGAAGAATATAGATATAGCCCAGTGATCGAGATGACCAGTACAATAGCAGTGACGATGATGCTCCGTGATCCAGTGACGATTATCCAGCTCTAGAATTGAATACTTGTGTCAATATGTATTTATGACCTGTGTCCAGAGAATACCTTCCTTGTTAAGAGGGAGTGTTGATGTATTTGTAACTTCGGAAGATATTCTTCTATTTATTACACTTGTACTTTATTATATTCATGATGGAGATGTATTATTCCTCCAATCAGAAGTGTCGTCATTTGTATTTGTAAGTGTTGCAAGTATTATTGTAAGTGTCACAACTTGTATTTGATGGGTTATTAGACCACTGATGTGGGGTCGGCCCTGTATGTGACATGTGGATGGGTTATTAGGCTTCCTTAGGAAGTTGTCCCTGTTAGAATTAAAGGCAGGTTAACTTGTGTATAAATAGAGGGTGAGTATCTCTCATTCTATTCATTCACTCACTCATCCAACTCTCATTAGTTGAGAGAGGAGTGCGCACAAGTGGAGGAGGAGTATCTGCTAGAGTCATCTATCTTTTGGGGATTAATCTTTGTGATATTGTATTGGTGCTTATTCTATCTCTGAGGAAGTTGCAGGGTTTTTCACCTTCTTGGTTTTCCCCGAGGAAAATCTGTGTCTCTTGCATTTGTGATTGTTATGTTGTGCATGTTATTCTCTTAGTAGGATCCTATATAATGTTTGAATGAAATTATCAAAAAATTAACAGCAGCAGCAAGTGGTGCCCATTCCATTTTACAAACCACTTGTGATGGAGGTGAAGAGAGTTGGAGGCGATCGAGGAGCATTGCTTTCTCCAACAAATCTAGAGATAGGCTCTCTAGGTTTTTGTATGTGTTGTATGTGAATCCAAAGGAACTTGATTAATGTGTATCATCAAGAAACAATCACTTCGATACCTATGTAGTGGGATTGCATATGTAAAACAATGGAGAAGTTAGGCTCCTAGAAAAACACAAAATACCACTACATAAAAACATAACCTTATTAGAATCAATTTTCAAAAAACCTTTGGAATTATCTAAGTAGAAGCATTGGGTGTTTCTTCAATAACAAACAATTTGTTGGGATAAAATTACATAATTCTATTGTTTACATAGGAGTATAATTCCATCTTTTATAGAGAGAAAAGATCAAGGCCAGTAATTCTTTAGGTAGCATTCTTCATATATCTAAATTCATCTCTATTTTTATTTTTATTGAAACACTTCTTCGCGTGCATAAACATAAGACTCCTCATGAGTCTTGACTAAGGATGATAAGCATAATTGTTGGTTTTATATAGTAAAATCAAGCTTTTGTCATCTCTCTTTTTAAAAAGGTTTCTTAATGATGTTTTCGTATATATATATATATATATATATATATATATATATATTAGTAGTAGTTGTAGTAGTATTATAGTCTCTTATTTTTTATGTGGGAAGGGATCATTTTTCTTATATTAACAAGGGTGAAAGTTGCAAGCAGCTAATTCCCTGCCAACAAGAAGGTGCATCCTTGGAACACATGATATCGAAGGCACCGTTCATAACAGGAGGCGCAGTATAATTTTATAGCTTTGAGATGGTGTGTAGCGAAGGGAAGAGGGAGATATATGAATTAAGAACCAACATGTAATATATCGAAGCCAAAAGATATTTCAGTAGTCGAGGAGAGAATAAATTTGAAGCATATAAATCTAAAATCACTGAAAACGTCGAGAAGCTAACCATGACTAACATCCATGGAAGAATAAGTAGGAGTTTTGGGACGAGATGCATGAAAATGATTAAACAAGTCATGAACCCAAAAGCCCCTATTTTTCGCATCCATTTTACCTTTTGGATTATCTATTAGCCTATGGACGTTTTCAGTGCTTTTGGATTAATATGCATCAGATTTCTTCTCTTCTTCACCACTGAAATATCTTTTGGCTTCAATATATAGGTGCTCTCTTAAGTGTTGGTTCTCAATGCATATATCTCCCTCTTCCCTTCGTTGCACTCCTTCTCAGAGCTTTAAAAGTATACTACATATCCTGTTATGAGACGTGCTTTCAATATCATGTGTTCCAAAGATGCAGCTTCAAGTTGGCAGGGAATTAGCTGCTTGCCACTTATTTCTAACTAAATCATGTAAACTATATTTTAATTTATGATTTTTATAAATGTCTTCTCTTTTTTTTTTTTCAGTTTTATAGTTATTATGGTAATTGTTTTTTAAATTTATTTCACTTTTTAAAGATTTAATTTCCCATTCAAGTACAACATATCCCATTCAAGAGGTAGACTCGTTTCCACTTCTCACCAAGAGTTATATTTCTATATATATCCACTCAAACAACCTCCCCCACCACGAAATGCCTCTACCATTTGCGGACCTCCCAACCTAACGTGCAATAGCTTGTGTACAACTATTGAAACCGCCAACTAGCCTATTGGAACTGGCTAAGATCGATTGTTGAAACCGCCAACTAACCTGTTCGAACAGACTAAGAGCAACTGTTGGAACATGGTAACCTGTTGGAATCAGAACTGGTTGAGGGAAATTGTTGAAACCGCCAGCTAACTTGTGATCGAAGGGGACAGACCACTAAGAAAGTGCAGAGTTATTTTTATCTTCAATCACCGGGTATTTGGTTCTTTCATTTGACATCTTGTAAAACATTTTTCTAAATTTTGATTGCTAAAAGGAATTTGAACCTCTGTGAAAGAAATTTAGGTGATTAAAGGAAGGATTAAACTATTAATTATAATGCTCCTTTAAACCTATTATTAATTTTTTATTGATCAATGGTTGAACATTAAGCCTTATTTAGTACTAGATGGTAATACTAACCTATTAAGAATTCAACATTTAATTATCGAAAATTCATCAAAACTTGCACTAATTTAACCCAGGAAACTTGCAATAGTTCTAATTTGTATAAATTCTCATTTTTAGAATCCCCATGAACCTGCTTGAAGCAACAGAGCTTCAAAATGAGATTTCCATGGTTCATCTGCTTTATATCCAATTGTTCCTGCTCAGATATCTTCTTATCTTTCTTCACTTCCTCCTTTTTAGGGGAACCTTGAAGCAATGAAGCACTTTTCTCAAATGTGACTCTTTGTTGAGCATAAATCTCGGGCCTTGGGACCTCCCCATATGTATGTGATTTGTGGGGATGAGGAGAAGGGATTTATCATCCCACTACTATAGGAAATGGAGCCTGCGGGTCCTGACTCTTTGTGGATTTCATGCATTCAGGGGGTAAAATATTTGTGGGACTCCTCCCTTTTTTATCTCTCTTTGGCCTCAAAAGAGACTTTGGGAATTCAGTACATCCAGAACTTGGAGTTGAGGGAATATTTTACTAAAACTATTGATGTAGCCACAAACCTCACTGTCATAATGGTGCACTTAACAAAGGCAATACTAAAGTCCCAGGTGTATATGCAAACTGAATCCCGTAAAGTGTATAGATTTGTATAACGCATGGTGATTGTAAATATGTAAATAGGTATTTAAATAAGGAAATTTAGTGTGGAAAAATATTAATGATTAATTAAGGAATTGTATTCATGAGTCACTTAAAAAAAGGCACTTTTCTCATTTTAACATTCGACCTGCTGGAGGAGTGATCAAAGTACCCAACCATATCCAGCCATGTGACAAACCTAGCCCATGTGACCTAGCCTGACGTTTCCTAAGCTTCCTTCAACCTGATTCATTTCCCAATGCATGACCCATTGGAACCTGAATTAACAATAATTTCCATATCCAAAACATTTTAAGTTTGATTGTTAATCATTTTCCACCCCATGGACACATTGTTTTACACTTCTTCATTGGTGGTGCATTATTCATCTTGTTCAAAGGTTGATGTCTATTTTGATTTTTTATTCTTCAATGTAATCACCATGGATGATAATTCATTGTTGATCTTGATTTTTGATGTTGGCATAAAAACCATTCTTCATTCAATTCACCTCTTTCCCAGTTATACCTTTTTATCTATAAAAAAAATGGTGAGTTTCGTTGCGGGTCCCAATAAATTAGCTCAGGAATAATGATTTCAAGACATAGAGGTAAGCCTTGGTGGCCTTCTCCTCAACCCATTCTTTAGTAAAATTTTTGACCATTTAATATATGTGGTCACTTGTACAACCTTTCATTATTATTGTTTGTGAAGTGCTTGTTAGTGATGGTGACCTGATGGCATACTTATTTGATGGAAATTTTGTTGTGTACAAGTTTCCATAGGTCCAATGGTTGTTTAGGAAAAAATTGAAACCCAAGTGTAGCTACACTCAACCATCTAAAACTAGTTACGCATTTCTTCATGATCCTTTGTACATGGGCCTTGAACCTTTTGATTGTATGATCGTATGGTTCGTTGATCCCAAGATCTTTGCATTCTAGAATTATCATGGATTGAATTAAAAGAGAATGAAAATATATGAATTGTGTACAATAATGAAAAGTACCAAATTGGAAGAACACACCATAAGCACATGAGAACACAAATTTTATAATGGAGTTCATTCGATGTGGACTACATCTCTAGGTCTGCTTCTGCAATGGGAATGCCTCTCTATAATATCAACAAATTCTAGGCAAATACATGGCAATAATACATCAATACCTCAATGTTTGGAGATGGAGAGAATCCGCTACTCAGATCCACAAACTGACTGCACCATCAACTATGGATTGCAAAGATGGTGAAAATCGACTAGAAATATGACCACCTTATCCTTACATGAGTCACAACATTTCCTTCCTCTATTTCCACATTTAAATAAGTCTCCATAGAGGAGTACTTGTGCCAATGACATTTGGATCTCCAAGACACACAATCTCCCAATCGATCGCTAAGAAGAATGATCTAACTCTACAAATCCTCTCTAAGCATCTCCCCCTTACAAGTCCAATACATGGCCTTATATAGTTTGGTAGCACCCATAGTGGCATGTTTCACATGGGTCATTTGTTGGCTCATTCATTAGACCCATAGTATTTGGTTGCAACTTATATTTACAAATAGCATGCTGGTTTTACTTGGTTACAACCATATGCTTAATTATAACTAGATATTTGTTTTAATGCCCTTTTGTTGCAATTATACATATAGCTCCCACAATTTGGTTATACCCACCATACTACATGTATCATAATGTGTTAGCGGGCTCTACGCGACACATAAAATCCCGTTGTGTAACGTTGGCCATGTGGATCCACTACCAAGTTGAAACCAAGGGTCAGGGAGTTATCCACGACCCTTTTTGTGCCCATCAAAAATCTCCAACACAATAAAACAATATTTCGCCATGTCGTTAACAAAGAACAAAGGTAGCCAGATTTGTAAATGTGCTTGGCTTGTACAAGGGAGGTAACTTGTTCCATGTCCACCAGTCATATTTTCTCCACCAAATAGACTTTTATGAGAGTTAAATATAATATAATTCATAGCCATACCAATGCGCTTCACCTGGTCCAGTGGTTAGTCATTGGAGTGATCGAGCCGATGTCACGGGTACGATCCCTATCGACACAGGCATGTTTTATTCAAACCACTAGCCATGCGAGCCAAGGGGGGGTTTGCATGTGGAGGCCTCTCATTGTTCCACTTGTAAACTCATCAGAGAAAAATTTAAGAACCCCCCCTTAAATTTCTATGTGTAATAAATGGGTGAATACTTGTGATTTATAGGAAAATATAAAGGCTATTTTATCAATGTCATATTATGTATATATCATTTTTTGGTAAATCTCTCACTAAATTATATAGTATTGTAAAATCATGGAAAATATTTCACTAAATTATAAAAATTTGTAAAATATTGGAAAATCTTTCACTAAATTATAAAACCGCGTGAAGTTTTGATGAATCTTTTAGCAAGTTTCTCCTTGATAATTCATGCTCCCCTGCATGTTAGTATATTTTAAACTCCAAGCTCGTCCTACCTAGCATTATTTATTTTTCCTAGTTGTTTATGATGTAATTTTCACCCTAGTGGTGTGTAGATGTCATCTAGGATCCATGTACCACGTTTTGAGCCCTACATGCATCATTTTAGGACCACTTCACTCAGTTCCCTATTTTATAGGAACCCACTAAGTGTTCCAGTGCAGTCCACCTGATTTAGCTGACTCTTATGGGGGTTAGAGATCCGGATGCCATTGATTGTTGCCTCATGCACCCATTTCTCATTAACATGCATGAAAAACTGACTATTGTGCCCTCCTTAGTGAGTTAACTGGTTGTGACTTTAGTTAGTTGAGTTTAGGTTCAGTTTAGTTGAGTTTGAGTCTTCCAGAGCACTCTAGTGGTGATAATACCTATGCTATACCAACTGAGGTTCGAATTCTTCTATGTGATTCAAATTTTCTCCATTTTAACATCATTGTTGATTATATTGATTATTGGATCATGTGACAATATTCTTCTCCTATTTGAGTTCTGCTGCATAATTATTTCTCTGCTCTTTTTTACTGCATTTTTCACTCTTATTCAACTTTTCTACTCATTCTTTCTCTGTGAGGTATACTCATCTCTTATATCTTCTATTACATAGAATTTCACACCGCATACCCAAATACACATCTATGAATGAAGTCCCAACCCCTAGGCATGATGCCCCAAACACCAACAAAAATGTTATTTCTACAGATCGTTAATTGCAAGCTTCACAATCCCCATGTTTCTTGGGAAGGATTTGGATCTAAGGTGATGGGATTTAGAACTCTCCTAGATGCAAATGGATTGAAATAAGACCTGATAGTAAATATCAACTTCCCTTCTCATGTGGACATTAAGAAACTTGCAAAATGATATTCGACCCATAAAATATAGATAAATGTAACTCCAACTTCCATTTCTATGATTGATAGAAAGTGAAAAAAACCCTAGAAACTACCATTTTTTGAAATCAGGGGTGAATGGGAGCTGCCTAGTTATTTTCGTGGATGAATATAGGTTTATATCCATTTTTATAGGGGCTAAATTGTTTTATCTCGGCTCCTCTTTTTAAATTCGTTGGGGATAAACTCCTACTCATTATAAATAAATAAATAAAATGTGGGCTGATCATACCTAATAGGTGTTTAATAAAACATTATCCCATTAAAAATTTAAAACCCCAAAATTTAATCCATGGGCTAATATTATCCCCTAAAATTTTCCATGAAACTCATGATACCACGTGTCAAACAATAACTCCTCCATGCCAACCCTATCAAGTGCCAACTCACCTACCAACTCATAAGTGCCAAGCCATGTGTCATCACAAAGTGATGCCATGTAGGTTCCATACAGGCCACGTGGAACCCTTATGTGTTACCACGTGGCACCTTTCTTTTTCCATTTCTACACAAAAAAAATTGTTTTTCCCAAACTTCATAGTCGAATATCTTTCTCATCCAGAGTTTGATTGACATGAAACGAATGCCATTGCAATTTTCTCCACGAGTGCTTCTCAATAGTACTATTATTTTTTATATTTGTTTATCTTGAAATTTTGGCCTTTTATTATCTTCTTGGATCATCCGTACATTCTATGACATTGGCTCATGATTTCCTTCTCCATGAACCAATAGTGGTAGAACTAGGGAGTTGGAAATAACTTGGTCCACAATATATTGGGTATATTTTTTGGTCACATAGATGCCACAACCATTTAGAGATCATAACTATAAATAAAGAAATTATTGCACGGATTTCTTTTTACTTAAAAAAATTGGTGGTGTACATGGGAATCAATACTCATGGCCTAGTGGAGTGGAGCCTCTAAATCTAGTATTACGAGAATAGGAAAATCCATTCTTCAGGTTAGGTTGCATCTTACCATCCAAAAATATTTTTGAGCATCTAAATAAGTTCCTTACAAATTCCAATATTGAAAATATTATGAAAATATTATATGCCTTATGCATCATTGATCTCCATGGTGACTAACCACTTTTGTAGCAAATGAACTAGGAAGGAAATGTTTTGACTTAATGGAGTAAGGATGTTTACATTATTGAAAAATCATATTATTAGTTGGAATCTTGAATACTTTTCATATGGTTGAGGTGGTGACCCTGAAATGGTAATCCTTGATTGCGTGTCTATGATAATATTTTGTTCTAAACATAGGAAACCCCACATGAAAATGTAAGAATTCTCGACATTTCGGGATGGGTAGTTCAACCCATCTTCAGGAGATACTATTCAGTTTCTCAACTTAATCTTTCAGTTGGTTTCTTTATTAATAATGTATCCTAGCCTAATATTTGAAATATGTCGGCCCTTGGAAACATTATTAAGATGTTGTTTTATTATTTTTTAATTGGTTAATGATAGGAGCCCATGTCCTGCTGAGTTTCCATCCGTCATCCTGATTGATATTGAGCGAGCATTTCTCAATATCAATCACTTCTCTTAGTCACATTCTTGTGTAATGGTCAATGTTGGCGATGACTTTGGTGTCTTCCATGAGAATGTGGTGTTTGGATGTTATGGAGTGCTCTGCTAATGCGGAATTATTTATCTGTCCATGAATGATGTCCGCGCTATGTTCTTTTAATCTTGTTAGTACAGAGCGACCAGTTTCTCCAATATACACCTTACCGCAGCCACATGGGATCGATTACACACCTTTATTCTTCTTTTCTTCCTCAGTATGTTGGCTATTTTGTCTATTGTCCCTTGGATGTAAGAAAGATTTATTGATTTTATAATCTTGTTTTGATTCTTTTCCTGCCTTGCTTCCTGGGACCTCTTCATGGTTTTTCTGATTAGAGCTACCTCATGTATCATATATTCTACTACTATTACCTTAGGGATCCAAGTGATTAGAAATTTTACCTCAAATAGTCTTCTGCAATACTAGGATGAACTTAGAAAATATGCACAACATTTATTTCCATGCAACACAATGATCTATAAACGAGGATGTAGTATTAGAGCAGTCTAGGAGAGGGACACGTCTTTATTTATAGGCTTCTAGCCATGCTGGCATGACACATCCATGCATGCACTTTCCATCCATAGATAGGATAGAATAAGGTTATCCTTATATTTTAGTTCTAGGATACTACATGTCATTTCTAAGTTAAGAAAAAGAGAGCACCTGCATTTCATGTGTTGGTTTCACTATATTAACTAGTTTACTAATTGTAGCTTAAATCTAACTTCAACGATAAGGGGTTCACTTAGTAAACCTACTCCATAGTTCATGCATTCATGGGGCATTAAAGAATAACCATAATTTTGTTTTTATGTCCAAAATATTTTGTGTTAATACCCCATTCCAATAGACCTTTTAGATAAAATAAACCCCTATTTTCATCATATATTGTAAATAAAATTAGTTTTCATGGAATTTTTTAGCACCCCTTATTATTTCTATCCCTAATCATATGAACTAATCATCTACTTTATAAAATATTATTTATCATATGTTGCTTTCGATCTATGTCGGGATCATCAAACATGTTATTCAAGAATAAAAATACCATTTCATATTTAGATCCATTTATGAATGTTTTGTCATTTTCATTGCTTATTCAAAGACTCTCATGGTTAATGAGAACTTCTAAAACTGTTACAAGTACCAAAGATGTATCACATTGTTCATCAATGGGATTGTTCATTTCCAATAAAAAACGCGTGAAGATAGATCTGCTCACATTTCTGATTTGTCTTCCAACCTCTTAATTATTCCAATTAGAAAACAGGTCAATAATTCAGTACTAGTACTTTCAATCTATGTAGGATTCCAATAGTTTCACTTACTTCTAACCTCTTGATTGTTTAAGCTAGAAAATGAATTATAACAACACAAAGAATTTCAAACTCTATGCAAATGTTTCCATTACAAAAACATTACCATGTGTGAATTCCATTCACATAAAAACATTAAATTCAAGGTATTTTGACAAAACGTCCTCTATTTAAATTCCAATATGATAGTATCATCCTCAAGGAAGCAATTAAATATTTATAATTAAGTTTGAATATTTGTATTCGATACTATACTATACTATACTATACTATACTATACTATAATATTATTATAATATAATATTATTGTTAAATATCATAATATAACATATATATTATACTATACTATACATTATCTAAAATATAATATTATTGTTAAATATCAATATTTTTAATTAAATAATAATATTTTATTATTACTTTGATAATAAAATTTTAATTAAATACCATTTTCATATAATACTATACTATAATATCTCTATCTATCATCATTATAATAATTTTGTTTACTATAATATAACATCATTGTTAAATATTAATATTTTTAATTAAATATTAATATTTAAATTAAATACCATATTAAGTATAATTTAATATAGTATAATTAATTTAATAATATTATTATTATATTATTTTTAAATTATTTTTTATATTATAATTAATTAATTAATATTATTTTATTAATACTTTGATTTTTAATATATTTATGTACTATTATTATATTAATTTTATTTATTAAATTATAATAAAATATTATAATTGAATAATACTATTTTAATAATGTTTAAAGAATGTCATAATGATACAACTTTATATATAAAATAAAATGATTATTAAATATAATAACCATTATATAGTATTAAATAAAACTATTCTAATTTTTTTTAATATAATTAAATATTAATAATTTATCAATTCATTATAATATTTAATCAAATACCACATTCATATAATTTATATTTCTAATATCGCAATTTAATAATATTTTTTATTTAAGTTATAATAATATTTTAGTTTTTAATATTCATATGTATTATCAACCTATAATAATTAAATTATAATAGTATTTTAATTTTTAATATTTATATATATTATAAACATATATTACTTTATATTAGTTATTTTAATTTTTAACATCTCTATATACCATAAATATAATAATTTTGGTTTTGATCTGTCTCTTTCTGTAATCTGTCACTGTCATCAGGTGTCCTGCAGTGTACGGGGAGGGCGACTATTGGCGATCTCGTGGTGGGAGACACCTTTCTCCTTGTCTGGACAGGTGGTAGTATTCACCGGGTGAACCGGTCCCGGTTTCATGAACTCTCTCGAAGGTGGGGTTTTACCCCATACTTCCTCATTGCGTGTGGAGGAATCGGTTGTTCGTCCTGCAGGTTCTTCCCCCTCACCTCGCCGTTCTGGTCTAAACCCTAACTTATTTGGCACCTCTGCAAAACACAGGCGGAAGGTGAAAACTCTTAAAGCTCGAGAAAAGGTTGATCGTTTTGTTATTCCGGCATGCGCAAATCTGGACAGGGTTCAAATGCTAGCGGATAGGGCTCTAGTTGGCCGACTGGAGTTCGCTTCGGGGTCGAAAGGCGAAATAGTGGAATGGGTTAAAAGTTTCTGGACACCTATTCTGGGAGATACACCAAGGATTAACCTTCTGGTTAATAAATGGATTCTATTTATTTTCTCTTCGGCGGAGGATAGAGAGCGGATTCTTAGAGGTTCTTGGTGTTTTAAGAACGGTTCATTAAACCTTAAGCACTGGCATTTAGCATTTGATCCTGTCCATGAAAGACAGGGTATTCGTCATGTTTGGATGATTATCCCTGGCCTCCCTATCGAAGTCTGGATGGAAGAGACTGTGTCGGGGATTGCAAATTTGGTGGGGAAGTGCATCAGGGTGGATAAGAACTCTATTTATGGCATTGATAGACATTTTGCTAAGGTATTAGTGGAACTTGATTTGCGGTTGGGGTTGCCGGAAGCTGTTGAAATTGTTTGGGGAGAACGCAGTTGGAAGTAGGTTTTGGATTACTATAGAATCCCATTCCGCTGCTACGGTTGTCGATAAGTTGGCCATGTACTGACAAAGTGCCCTAATCACCGGTCCGATTTAATAGATATGGTTCGTGAGGTTTCGTTGGATCCCTTGATTCATGCGACGGTCTCTCGGGATTTTCCCTTGCCGAAGACTCCAGCCCCGGGTTTAGTTCGTGAGGTTTCTTTGGATCCCTTGCTCACTGCGACGGCCTCTCGGGATAAGCCATCGCCGAAGACTCCAGCCCCGGGTAAGTTAAAACTCCCTCCTGAAGCTGCATATTCTGATCTGACAAAGGAGGATTTTGAGTTTATATCTGATAAAGAAGGTGATTTAAATAGACGTATTTCAATGGGGGTAGTTCAGCTCTGTCATGGTTTATCCCCCCCGGGTGTTAGAAATTGAGTCGAATAAGTTAGGTTTTGGACATGGTTCCACCTCGGGTGTTGGGGATTGCTCTACCCTTTTAAGCCCTAACTCTCCTACGGTTCTATGTGAAAGTGGGGGTCTGGATTTACCTATTACCCCTGTAGCTGATTCGGCAGTTGGATGGCCTGATAAACTTGTGGACATTGTGGTTTCTGAATGTTTGAAGGATAGAGGACAAGAGGGGATACAAAATTTGGTCCCACTTGATATTTTTTCTAAAAACCCATCTGGGGATTCCAGTGTTTTGCCAATTCCCCCGATTTTTCAGAACGTTACCATCAGAAAGGGGAAAAAGAAGAAGAAAGAACCTGAACCTGAGTCTGTGAATTTTGATAAAATTGGTGATGGTATTGGTGAGTTGTTGGAAGATGTTGGTCTGGGTCTTAGAGCACAGCTACCCGGCGGGGAACTCCCTTAATGTCTGTTGTAACTATGAATGTCCGTGGGTTGGGTGGGGTTTTGAGGGCTAGGGCCCTATCCAACCTTATTTTGGCTACTAGACCTGGGTTAGTTTTGATTCAAGAATCTATGTGTCCTGCTTCCATTGCTGTTTCTAAACTTGGAAGCATATTGCCTTTCTGGGAGATTTCAGCGGTGGATGCTGATGGTCGTTCGGGAGGTCTGATTGTTGCTTGGGATCCACAGTTTTTTTCTTTCAAAGCTTTCAACACTGATTGGGGTATTCTTCTGAAAGGTTATTGTATTGGCTTAAATATTCAGTTATCTGTTGTCAACTGCTACGCCCCTTATTCAAATAGATTGGACTTCTGGGAATCATTTAAGAGGTCTGGGATCTTGGATGATGATGGTCTTGTCCTGGCTGGAGATCTGAACTTTACAAAATCCCCTTCTGAAATATGGGGGAAAAAGGCTAGACCTGATACTCAGATGGAATATTTCTGTAGATTTATTCAGGATCTCAATTTCATAGATGTTGAACCTGCTAAAATCTGTCGTACCTGGAGCAACGGTAGAGGGGGTGAAGAAGGTGTTCACAAACGACTGGATCGTTTTTTGATTAAAGCATCATTGGTGGATAAGCTAAATTCCTATCGATCATGGGTTCATGATCATAAGGTGTCGGATCATTGGCCTGTCTTTTTTCAATTTGACAACTATGGAATTAAATCCAATGTACCTTTCAAGTTCAATCATTCCTGGTTAAAAGAGGAGGATTTCTGCAAATTGGTGATTGATTTCTGGTCTTCTGCTACATCTGTTGGTGAAAATCCTGTAGTGCATTTCTGTAACAAAATGCGCAGTCTTAAAAAGGTGGTGATTGGATGGATTAAGCAAAGGAAGGAGGAGGACAAAAGAGCTCTGGCTGATCTTGATGATGAGATCCATTTGTTTTACAAAAGGAATATTGAGGGTCACTTGGGAATTGACGAGTTTGAAAAGGTCAAGGAACTTGAGAAAAAAAGGGCAGACCTCCTTTTACAGGAAGAGATGGAGTGGAGGCTGAAAAGTAGAGCCTTGTGGATCAAACATGGGGATCTAAACACAAAATTTTTCCACACATTTGTCTCTGCTCGTCGAAATCAGAATACTATTTGGGAATTGTCTGATAAGGATGGAAATCTTTGTACGGGTGTTGAGGCTTTAAATTTAGAAGTTGTTAGACATTTTGGGGAGATTTATAAAGATGATGGTTCATGTGAGCTGATGGAACAGATAAAAATAGCTGAACTTTTTCCTCGTTTCTTCAGCGATGAGGATGCAGCTGTTCTTGGTAGTGAGGTTACACTTGAAGAGGTTGAAAAAACTTTAAAACTTTTTGCCTGTGAGAAAAGCCCTGGCCCGGATGGATGGCCAGTGGAGATATACTTACACTTCTTTGACATGATGGGTCCTGATTTGCTGCAAATGGTTGAATTCACTAGATTAAATGGCCTCTCTTATGGTGCTCTTAATTCATCCTTTGTCACTCTGATATCAAAGAAAGGAAAGCCTGAAAATTTTGGAGATTACAGGCCCATAGCACTGTGCAATCTGGCTTACAAGCTGGTGTAAAAAATTATTGCTCAAAGGTTAAAATCTGCACTTTCTGATCACATCACTTCAGAACAGTTTGGTATTTTGCAGAATAGACAGATTCATGATGCCATTGGGGCATCTCAGGAACTTCTTCATTCCATTAAGAATCGCAGACTCAGTGCCCTGCTGCTCAAACTGGATTTGGAGAAGGCGTATGATTGGGTTAATTGGACATTTTTAAGGCTTATATTAATCCAGATTGGGGTTCCTCCATTAGTTTTAAACTGGATTATGTCCTGTGTTACTTCTGCTAGTATTGCAATCTTGGTTAACGGCTCGCCTTCAAATTTTTTCCAGTGTTCGAGGGGGGTAAGACAGGGTTGTCCTTTATCCCCGTATTTATTTCTTCTGATCATTGATGCACTCAGCAGAATGTTAAATTATGCAAAGCAGGTGGGTTTACTCAAGGGTATAGAATTGGAGGTGGACTGTATTATTTCTCATTTGATATTTGTGGACGATGTGCTTCTGGCTGGTTTGGCTACTGTGAGTGAATGGAGGGTCATTAAGAATATCTTAAATTGCTTTGGCCGCGTATCAGGGATGAAGATTAGCCTATCAAAATCATGCTTTTATTATCACAAGGTGGATGATATTGTTAGAAGGGAAATTGCCACTGACCTACCTTTTAATTGGCATCCTATGGTAGAGGGCTTAAAATATTTGGGTTTCTTCTTGAAACCTAACAACTACCAGATAAAGGATTGGTGGTGGTTAGTTAGAAAAGTGGAGGTACGTATTGCTCACTGGTCTTTCCGTTCGCTATCTGCGGGTGGTAGATTAACACTGCTTAAGGCGGTTCTGTTGGGAATACCTATTTATTGGTTTTCACTGCTGGAGATCCCTGCTTATATTCTAAAGGTTACCAGAAGAATGATGTTCAACTTCCTGTGGGCTGGTGGTTTAGAAAGAGCACCTCTGGTGATGACGGGATGGGAATCGGTATCCAAACCTGAGCGTTATGGTGGTTGGGGCATTAAAGATTTACAATATTTCAGCATGGCTCTCAGAGCAAAAAGCCTGTGGAGATGTCTTTTTAATTATAATCTTTGGTCTAAAATTTCCTTTGCAAAATACATAAATTCAAATCTGGTCGATTGGCTCCGTTGTAACATGCCTGCGAAAACAGGTTGCTCAGTTCTTTGGAGAGGTTTGCTAAAGGTATCTAGCTGGATCATTGATGATCTACAATGGCATGTTGGGAATGGAAGGTGCATTCGAGTTGGAAAAGACTCGATCTTGGGCATAACAAACCCGGTGAGACTCTCCCCAGTGATTCTGGATTATTTAAATATTTATGGTTTGAACACTTTAGATCGAATCAGAAATCCTGTTGGCCAGTCTTACTGGTATAAATCTTCTGATTTTGGGTTTGTTGGAGATGATGCCTGCTCCTGGGATTCATATGTCCAATCTCTTGGATCTGCTGGTGTGATTTTATCTGAAAAGGCAGATATTTTGAAGTGGAATGGAAACAAAAAATCAGGTTGTGTCACAGCAAAGACAGCATATGACAGAATGTTGCAGGGTCTCTACATCTTTCCACAGCATTGGTGGTATAAGAAGATTTGGACATGGAAGATGGGTTTAAAACACAAATGTTTTTTATGGCATGCTCTTCAAGGCACCCTGAAAACCTGGGACAATCTTACTAAGCGTGGATGGTATGGACCTAATCGGTGCATCTTATGCAAGGACAGTGCTGAATCTATTGACCATTTGTTTATTTATTGCTCCTTTGGGAAAAAAGTTTGGGAATTTTGTTGTACAAAGCTAGCTGCTTCTCATTCATTGGAGGAAGTTGGTTTTGGTGAGGCTTTACTAAGATGGTCCCAGAGATCTTTGGACACAGTGCAGATCCCTATTTTCATTTCTTGGGCACTTTGGTTCACCAGGAATTCCTCTATCTTTCAAGATATGGAACCTGATATAACCTCCTGTGGTTTCCTGGCTTTGAAGTTACTACAACATTATCCTGTAAATTCCTCAAGTTCTGTTGAGAGAAGTATCAGACAGTTTACTTTTATTGTCAATCAACCAATTCTCTTCTTTGATGGGGCTGCTCAGAATGGGTACTGCGCAGCAGGAGGTGTTATTTATTTGAATAAGGAACACTATTTTACTTTCCGCCTCAATTGTGGACTGGGCAGCAACACGAAAGCAGAATTCCTCGCACTATGGTGTGTTCTAAGATGCGCAAACAATTTTGGACTTGTTAACATCAGGGTTTTTGGTGACTCAAGGGTCACAATAAAGTGGGCATCTAATGAATTTGAACTAAATGTTATTGACCTTTCACACTGGTGTGAGAGGACGAGGATGGAGATTGACAAGCAAGATAATATTCTATTTGAACACATCTACCGTGAATTCAATACCCAGGCTGACTCACTTTCAAAACAGGCATTCCTGGGCTCTGAAGGTTTTTTGGTTTGGGAAGAATGGATGGATTCCAGTCTACTGGAATGTGGGGAGATTTTCTTTTTGTAGGATACCATTTGGACAGTATGTGTTGCGGATCTAATTTGTCAGTCATATTTTATGATCCAATGTATAGCACCTTTTTTGAATATATATGATGATGTATATGGAAGAAAAAAGCCATAGAGGGCTGAAACTACCTTTCGCAGGAAAGGTGACAATATTTTGTACTATTTGATTTTAAGAATAACAATAGTACGTTTTTTTTTCGGTTGAAAAAAATATATAATAATTTTAATTTATATAGTAATTTTAATTTTTATTATTCCTCTTATATTTATTTAATCAATATTAATTTATTAATACTTTGAAGATATTTAAATAGAATATTTAATTACTATACAATAATTAATTAAATATTGTATTAATACTTTGGTGAAATTTAAATATAATATTTAATTATTATACAATAATTAATCACTCAATATTACTTTATTAATGCTTTACATATTAATATCATTTTATTAATTCTATTTAATTAAATGATATTATTTTTAATCAATTATTATATTATAATTGATTAAATTAATTAAAAGTATTAATTTATTAATACTTTGGAGATATGTCTAAGCACCCACTTATTATTAGCAACAACCATATTAATAATATTAATGTGTATGAATACCTCATAGACCTAAATTGGGCACATACTTTTCATATTTCCCTATAGTATATGTCCAATTTACACCTATCCACATATTCAGGCACATTAATATTATTAATGTGTTTGTTGCTAGTATTATGGTTGATTGGTTTTATGTTAGTAAATTTTTTTAAATGTAAAAAAAATAAAATTGTTATTAATAATTATTTTTTAAATATATTAAGTGATAATGATTTTTATTAATCTAATTTAAAAAAAATAAAAATTATAATATAAATGTTTTTATATATTAGAAATTATTCTTTTATTGATAAAGAAATAATGAACATATACAAATTCTACATTGACCAGTTTCACAAAATTGAAAATATATGTAGTTGGTGTTGAAATAATGAAAAAACATTATGAAAAGTGACAACAAACTCTAAGGCCTTAAAGGATTCTGACCTTTATAAGATAGTATAAGATACTTTGTTCCATACCCTCAATTTTTCGTTTTATACCAAAATTAAATAACTATTTTTTATTGCTTTATTTTGTTTAAATTAATACCGAGCGCCAAAGCCTAATCGAATTACAGAGTATGCAAATGAGGTTAGCCTAACCAAATTACAGAGTATGCAAATGAGGTCAGTGGTGATGTTTTTGGAAGAATCTTAATATATTAATATTAACAAGGGAGATAGAACCAGAGTTTCAAGTCCCTTCCAACTAAAAGCAAAACACGGGAAAATTGCAATGCAACTAGCATAATTGTATATGCATGTTCAGTAAAATGGATTGCATTTGACTTAAGCCCTTATTGTCATTACAATTCTTAACATGGATCAATTTTAACATGGATCAAGTAATTGTTGGATTTTGGATACCTTGAATCATTTTAAAAGTGTCCATTCTAGATAAAGATATTATTTAAACACAAATCGACAAGCATACAATAGTGTACATGTAAATATTTTGTATAGTTAAACTTACTATAAAAAATTATCTCTTAGTTTGACCCGTTCAAAGCTTTTCAATAGTTCAAGAATGTGACGCCCGCTAATGTGTACATGAATGTATTTTCTTAGGTCTCTTGTGGTCGTCAATTTGTGGACATGCAAAAGTACAGTCAGAAAAAATTGCAAAAGATTAATGTACAAAAGCACAACCACGTCATCGGTTAGTTGAACAGCTTTATCCAAGTCTGTTGCATTTGTAATTTTTGTTTTGAAGAATGAATTCAAGTTAGTTCTCTGCCCTCCATCGGTTTCGATTCAATAACTTTTCCATGCCCTATACCATCTGAAATCCACATGTCCCATGCACCTTTCTGCCATTGATGAAGCTTGCTTCTAAGCTTTAATGGTGTTAGTTTCCTGAGCATTAATGATTTTTTTTGTATCTTTAATGGTGTTTCTTGAGCAATACTAGTTTACATGTAGCGCTGTGAAGAAGATGGGGCAGTGTTTTTCCAGTCATGTAAATTTCGATGGATAATGGATGCTATCTAAGAAAGAGTCCAGGAAGATAATAGTTGTTTCAGCAAGTGATGCGTGGCTCTAGTGAAGGAAGAGCGGCCCAAGACCAAGACAAAGGAAGCGAGAGAAAGCGGGCTCGAGTGGATTGATGCTTCCTCCAAGGTACATATATCATCATTAAGTTTTTAGGTACTAATATGATCCGAATGTGCTTTCTTTGGCATGGTAAGATTTTAAGAAAATTATAGTTTTTATCTTAATAAATAAAGTGGGCTAGTCGAACCGTACTTACTTGGAACTAACAGGTGCAGGTAATGGAGGTTGTAGGGATTTCAGGTCACTGAGAAGATGATGTCAGAAGAGGTATCCAACATCATATGGGAAGCATGATAAAAGAAAGGTACGAGGCACAATTGAACCAAGATATATCAATTAAAACAAATAGCTTTTAAACAATTGAAATGTTCATGTAGTGGGTACAATAGCTACAAAATCTCATTTTTTAACCAGTTGTATAAATAAATATGAAATATTTCCTGAGGCGCTAAGTTTTCAAATGTAATTCCCTTGGAAATGAAATCGGATCCTTCTATTATCAAAGTGTTGCAGGAAAATGTGCTAGTGCCAATCGTGCTCTTATCCTGAAAATCTTTATGAAAAAAATTGATTCTTCCTTACATGAAAAAGATGAATATTACTGACATAATTTTCAATACTTGATGATGTTTAATGGGTTTATTGTTCATGTTATCCCAAGTTAACAAATTCTCTTCTGCACGAAATCCTCGTAGCGTGATGAGATTCTTTGTTTTGGGAATATAGACAAGCTATCTGTAAACTCAAGGCATAATATTGATTACCACTCGTTGCTTATTTCCAATAGAGACAACATCAATGGCAGCTTGGACATCCCTTTATTGGGAGCTACCATCTTGAGAAACTCTTAATACCGCCATTAATGCAGTTACAGGAGCTTTACCATTTAATAAATATCTAAAACGCTTATGAACTTTGAACATATCAATCATTATATGAATATTATATTAGTGGTTTTAATGCTAAGATACATAGCATGCAACTTTCCATTCTCCTAGCCAATGTTGCACTTTCCTTGGTCTTGCCCATTGCTTGCCACACTCCCGCATCATGCAGCTTGACACAATCCTAGCCGTTTTCGCACATGCCTTGGCCTCCCTCCAAGAGGAGCTACTACGGTAGCAAGTCCCTGCTTGCAACTTGCCAATAAGGATTTAGTTTAATTGAAGGATAAATTATTATTGGTTCTTGAGTTCACCTTTTAAATGTTAAATGTTAGCGCATTAACAAAACAACTGCAAAATACATTTCATTTATGGAAGCTTGATTTGAAATTCATAGATAATTGAAAACATGTTTTGGTATTTGTAAATGCATTGATTCTACTTGATTCATCTCCTTCAATGAATCAATCTCTATATAAAATCAATTCTAATGAGCAAAGGAAGCTTGGAGAATACTGTGAATATGCCCTCATGTCGGTGATTTGGAACTAAGAGTGTCCAAGGTTTTTACAGTGCCACCCTCAAAATCATTTATGTTTGCTTTTCCTCTCCCTTGAATATGATAGGATTTTGATCATACATGATCATTCTTCCCGTTGAATATTGAGAGAGAGAAGTAGAATTGGAATCATGTTAGTGACTTTGGCAGAAAGAATCCAAACTCTAGAGAAGAAGGTTTTTCAACAAGGAACTCAGGGATTGGATACCAAGGATTTGGAAAATAGAAAGACATTCTTTAAAACCTAGCGCCCCATCTCCTTTGGACCAACCAACTTCTTCCATTTGACCAAAGGGACACCTTTCTTCTCATTGCAACCCGACCATAGGAATCTAAAACTCAAATTCCTTATAACCTCTCGTAGTCCTCTTGGAATACAAGACAAAGCAACCCAACAAATCAGAATGGATTCTAATACAGCTTTTAGAAACACAACCCTTCCCCATTTGGATAACCAATTATTTGACTAAACATTTAATCTTTTTTCCACCTTTACTGTTAACCACCTTCAATCTCTCTTCCGATAGTCATTAGGCTTCAAGAAAAAGCCCTAAGTGTTTATGTTTTCCATTCGAAAATGGATAATATGTAAGCATCGTTACAATATAATTTATGGAAAACAACAAAAGGATATAAAATACATTTAAAAAAACATCTATAAGAATAGAAAATATGATGCTAATAAAATTAAGCATAGATTGCAATTTATACATTGTTTTCCAGTTTCATTAAACAATAGTAATCATCATCATAAATTCCCCTACAATAATATACATTGTAGAAGAATGTAACCAATTCATAATAGATATATTTGATCATATTGAACATTAAGTATAATAATAATAATAAATTATTATAAAAATGACTTCAAAATAATAATATAAAATTGAGAAAATCCAAAAATCATTATAAATCTATAACTTAATTATAAATTTATAACTTAATTATTGAATTACTAAATTAAATATTGACTTAATTATATGCACTGAAGTGAGTGGCACACTTTTAAAAACTAAGTTGACAATTACAATACAAACATAATTTTTCAATTTGGGAAACTAAATAGTACATGTTATTACTTCTTAGTAATAGTATCTATGTAACTTGGATTGGCTATTGAAGCAAGGAAATCAAATTAATAATAATAACATGAAATGTATATACCACTAAATTTTAATGATATTGCATAGAATAACATTCAATCACCTACCCGTTCATCCCTCGTGCTAACTACGGGTTATTCTTTGGAAGCCTTAACAGGGACCTCATACAATACATGGGGTTGGGAGCCATGACAACCCTGACCTGGTATGAACAAGGAACAACCAAATAGGGCTTATATTTTAGTTAGTAGCCAAACCTAGCAGCATATACACGTATTACTTATGAAAAAAAAATACTGGAGAAGCTAGAGAAACCGTAATGATAAAAGGCGTAGTAAATATGATCCCATACATGGTTGTGCCAAGAACTGTAATGAAGGATTGGTAATTTCTAAAGTCGGTGAAAATAAACCAGGAATTTATGATAAGACTTCTAGGTAACTTTATTAAGAAGAAGGAACGAGATTAGGGTAAAGACATTACTCTTTGCATGTAAATGCGAGGGATAAGAGAACATAAAACATCGAAATGTTCGTTCGCCTGCTTTCTCCTGTTTCGAGATAACAGCACTCGACGTACAACAATTTAATTGTTAAAACGTGTCTTGTATGTGGATTACATGTGTAATATTTAAGGCTAAAACTTGTCTTGTATGTGGATTACATGTGTAATATTTAAGGCAAGCCACTTTTGATACATTATGAATACATAATAATATGTATAGATTTAAGATATGTACATAATTATATACATGTAATATTTAAAGCATGCCAAAGAATATATATATATATATATATATATATATGAGCAAGCGTTATGGGCTATTCAATCTACTGAGAAATGTGAATATATGTAGGTTTACAATGAAATGTGAAATAAGAACATTTAAAAGCTTATTTTTATATATATGAAAAATATAATATAAATGTTAAAGTTGTTTAGTATTTAATCTCCATTTAATTATTTTCCAACGCCGTGGCTTTTAACATTCATATTTTCCTTTTTAAATAATACATATAATTATTTTATTTCTAATCATTTTATTTTTAATCAATGTTAGATTTACACCACACATACAAACTTGTGTCGAACTCACGTTGAAGGTTTACCATAATCATCAATTGACTTTTTGTCACTTATCCAAAATAAGAGCACATTTAGAGTTAGCGAGCCATTTTATTTTTTTAGATCGATGTCTTGTAAACGTAGAGTTTATATTTTAACATTTATATTTTAATTTAATGTAGAAGGTGATGCTTTAATTCAAGTAAACTGAAAGTATGAATATTCAAATTCTCAAACAAAAAGATTCTTAAATATGGAAAATGTGACATGTTGAACTATTATTGAATTGGTGGATTGCAAGAACGAATGGGTCAGCGTGCATGTCATCCACATTAAAATCACACATGTTATAGTTTTGTTTTGCATGCAGATCATTTTCAAAGGGAAATCTCAGACAGTGTAACCTGGATGAGGCACAACATTTTAGGATCCATGTTAGTGTTGTGGGTTTTTTGGACTTTTCTTGGAGAGGCTTGCATGAAATGCAAGTGCCCATGGCTTAAACATTGAAAATTAATTAGTCCATGTCTGTGGAACTACACTTTCCACGATGGTTGATAGGTGTTGCTAACACTGTATCAGAATAATGCCACATGCCATGCTTGTTGACACGTGGTGCGAACACTTCATTGAAAAGATGCGACATGGCATTGCTGAAGATAGGCATGACATGAGGTATGCCAAGGCAATCACTAGGCAATCACTATATATTGAGAACATGTTTAAATATAGATGTTTTCCATAAAGCCCTGAAAATGTTGAGAAAATGTTTTATAGGTATGTTTTATAAAGACCTGGAAGATGCATGCCCAATATTATATTACATGTTTTAAATTATATTAAATAGAATGAAGCTTGAATATATTATAAAAGTTTTCCTTTCAAATTTAATTAACTAGTTCCCAGATATTTGAAGCCTACTGGAGCACAATGCCAAATCGTATTTAGCTATAAAGAGTTTCAATATTTGGCTATGGTCGAATCGACCTCTTTAACCAAATTTATAAAAAATGCACATTTATGTTTTGATAATATTCTGAGATATTAAAAAAAAATTGTAAATCAAACTAACATGTTCGTAGGTTATTATGTTCTACCATGTAAACGAAAATCAACTCAACAGGCTTCTCTTATCAGTTTAATCTCCTTTTATATTCATAGTTTGGTTAAGGACTGAAATATAATTAAGTGACAAATCCTATTAAACAAGGAAGAATGGAACAACCCTTTCGCTAGGGTTACCATACCCTCTAACCTGACTACGTAAACAAGAAATGAAATAATGCATTATAACTAAAACATAACTAAACGTAGACTGTATCATTTGAAAGACAATTTTTAAACTAAATTTATAACAAAAATCTCTATGATGATTCAAAGAAATCTTCATAAATTCATATATTTTTAAGTATGTAAAATTGTCTTCAAACACAAAGGAGAGTAATTCTCCATTCACGTTGAACTGAATATCGTTCAATACCTTAAGGAGAGTAATTCCCCATTCACATTGAACTGAATATTGTTCAATACCTTTAAGTAAATATGTCAAAATATTACATAATACCTTAAAGGGTTCATTCTAAAAATTCTAGACAATAAATAGTTCATTTTGTCTTAAAAATCCAGTGGCTTGGCTTGATGGCCTGAAGAAAATGAAGAACTTACAATTCCTAAAAATATGCAATAGTCAGCAACCATCGCAGAAAGAAGGAACAACAACATAGTGCACAACAATAAGCATGTGGAAGAACATTGCAAAGATGAGTTAAAGCTCTGGAATCTAGAAGCATTATTTCTGGATTGCTCTTCTAATTAAGTAATGTACTAGAACTCGAACAAATGAATCCACTGAGAAGTTGCTCAAATAATCCTCAGTGGAAATGGATAAAATTTCACAAAGCTGTGTGAAAGCGTCAATCTGAAAACCAATCTATGCCTTGGCCCTCAATCCCAACAATATTCCCTTCAATATGATGCTGTGAGAGGAAGGCATAAGATCATCTCGCCTAGACACGAGTTTACTTAAAAGGCCCTCTAGTGCACTGCTTGCAGAATTCATATTCTTCTGAAGACTGCTCGCACCTACCTTGGTCTCTGCTTTCCACTTTTTGCAGATGCCTTGGCCTCTCTCCCTGGTTGCCATGCTCCCTACAGCTTTCCATCGACTCACTTGGCCTTGATATGAAGTCAAATAAAGGTTGAAAACAATGGATTGGTGGTAAAGGAAAATCATACCAAAAATAAGTGTTCAAAACAATGGATTGGTGGTAAAGGAAAATCATACCAAAAACTTAAGATAAATTGCCTAGAAAACCATTTGAAACTAATATAATTTCACCAAATTGATTTCTATAGTCCCTGTTGCGCCTCGACACAGACTAATAAAACTAAGATTATTTAACTATAAATAGTTTTTATGCCTATATGTTTAGAATAATAGGAACTATAAGTATTGTTTATCTTCGATAGGACCTAGACATGTCATGGATGATATATATTACAATGACACTTATTGTTTATCTTTGATAAGACCTAGACATGTCATGGATGATATATATATATAGACCTAGGTCGTGATGTTATTAGTGATTTTTTTGGAAGGATTTTAAAATGTTAATGATGATGATAACTATTTTAAACTTGATTATAAATATATATATATATATATTTTTTAAAAGGAAAGTCATGGATCATGACCATGATATAGATACAATATTTTCTACAATACACCTTTTACTATTTTAATTCCTCAAAACTTTGTGATATTGACTTTTAAAAACTTTGTGATATTAATTTTTAAAAAACATTTTATTGTAGATTCACTTGAATTGAGTCGTCATATTTATTTTAAAAAAAATGTAAATTTTGTTATTCTTTGTTTTTTTTTAAAATAGTTATGATTTTATAAGAAAAAATATAAAGCATGATAAATCCATTTTAATTCTAGAGTTAACAAGTGTAAAAAAGAATCTATTATTTTTAAATATGATTTTTTTTATAATATGAACCCTTTTTTATAATGCAATACTTTGAAAAAATATTTACATTTTATGAAAATAAATCTCTCTTATATTTGAAATTAAGATAGATTTATAGCAATTTAATTTATTATAATGGTTTAAATTATTTTTGTTATTTTAATTATGTCTTTTTTTTCTTTACTTTTAAATAAATTATGTAAACTATATTTTAATTTATTGTTTTTATAACTTTTTTTTATTTACCTTACTCATGTGTACCTAATTTAGTGTTGCACTAGTGCATCTTCTATTTGTGGCAAACCAATGAACTTCTAGTTATAGAGAGCATTGCTAGGTTATTATTAGGAAGTGTGTTGTAGTAATAAGTTACGCAATAATGTGTTTTTTTAACGCATTGGTATGCTCTATTGGAAAAATTAAAAAAAATGGTTCTTTCCTAGTCAAGGATGGGATTTTTTTACATGAAGTGATGTGTTGGATTGCAAAATGCATCAGTGTGTCCATGTCATTCCCACACACCAAACAATCTTGATAGGAAAAATAAATTAAACATATATTTACAAATTGCATTAATCTATTTCGACTTCAATGCTCTTGCAATGGTGCATAGATGGTTGTTTTGCACTGGGGTTGCTAGGTAGATAGGGAGGCCATTCATTTTTTGTTTCTTTTTAAATAAGAATATTTTTTTTGTATTTTAATCGGTGCATTTTACTTCCTCATGCCCAAGTGCATTTATGTCCTTCCCATGCACGAACATGTTTTGCCGACAAAAAAAACATATTTTTTAAAATTGGATTGAGTAATTTTCACTTCGGTACTCTTCATGATTAGGCGCCCCAGTGCCTTGGTGTTGTTGGTGAAGCGGAGTGATTAGCTAGATACGGAGCACCATTCATTTTGTGGTTTTAAAAATCTATGTTTTGTGTCTTTTAAATAGTATGTTTTACTTCCTTGCACCCTGGCATTAGAGCATATTTGGGGTCTAAAATGGGCCTTAAAATAAAATAATCCATTAATGCATTGGAATTCGAGAACCAATAGAATTTAAAGAAAATGAGTCAACTATAATGGTTGACTTGGAATATTTGTCATAAAATAATCTACTTTTTTAACTTGTATATTCAACTTACTATTGGAGTATTAAAAAACCCACCTATACCCTTTTAGACTTAGGATAAACTAATTAATCATTTATGACTAATTTCCTGAGTTTTGACTAGGTAAATAGGACCAGTTTTGTCTTTTAGTGGACCACTTGCCATCGTAAGTCACTAGGGTGCACTCGAGGAAATTATGGATAAGATTTCATTGGATTCTATCTGATTTCTTTCCATTTTTGGTTTAGAAGGTGCTTTCCTAATTTAGTTAGCTTTGTCCTGTTTTTTCTGCTTTCTAGTGGAAAAGGTAAAGCTAATTGACTTAGAAACTTTTTCCACTTGACCAATTCGACCTCCACATCGTATATTCTCTCCTAAAGCCACGAATACATTCTATTTACATCACTCATGAGCTGCCATACCATACTTAGCCAATTCGTGAGCCTCTAGGACAGTTTTGGAAACTGCTTTTGCCACCTAGGGGTTTTTTTGTCTTATCTAAGCCTTTTCTTTTTGTCCTTTCCAAATTGCCTCCAAGGCATTCGATTTTCTCAATGGAATATGTATTATATATTATTATCATATTGATTAATGACATATAGAGTGATTTACACAATTTATCTTCTCAATTCTTCTTCTCTCATTATCTGAAATATTCCATGTGAAATTGTCTTATGAATCTAGATCTAAGCTATTGAAAATATCACATGGTATCAGAGCTAGATTGATTCAAAACATTTTCCAAGAGTGTTTTTTGCAGGTGTTACCATCACCAGGAGCACATCAGTATGGATAAAAAACAATCCAAAGGCGTGACTCTCACTCCCTTCAACTTATTTGACTGGAATGTGCATATGATCATCCAGCTTCAGAGCAAAGGATTGTATAGAGTCACTATGGGGATTGAAACTGAGCCAAGAACTGTTGCATCAAAATCCAAATGGTTCAATATGATTTATAAATCTTATGGGTTAATTTGTATCTCTGTATCTCCAAATCTTCTATTCCATATTGATTCTCTATCCACTCCAAATCAAGTGTGGACAAATCTAGAGTCTCTCTTTGGAAAACAGGATGAGCTCAGAGGTCATTTATTGGAGATTGAGTTGATCTCAGTTAGTCCAAGTAATTTCGATTCAATGAAAGAGTTCATCTCAAAATTCAAGAACCTAGTGTTTCAACTCAAGCAATGTGGCATAGATAAGAAGGATGAGCAGTTAATCCTTACCATTATGTCAAAATTGAGCTCTGAATACTCGGTATTTTTGTCTACTTTTCATACCACAAGACTTGCAGTTCCCAATTGGAAGATTCCAAGCTTGGATGCATTCATTGATTTGCTCACTAAGGAGAAGGGAAAGCTCATCCAAATGGGGGATATAACACCCTCCAAGGAATTTTTACTTCCTTCTCATGGAGCAAAGAGTTTCAAGAATGACAAATCCAAACAAAAGATGTTGTCAGATGAAGAGGATTTTGATGAAGATTCCAAATCCAAGAAGATGAAGAAGGATAATCCCAAGTGTTCTTATTGATGCAAAGGAACTCATCCCGAGAAATATTGTTTCAAAAATAAATTGGACATCATAGCCAAGATGCTTCAAGAGAATAACATAGATGTTCTTGACTTTGCAAGAAAAAAACACAGCAAGCTTGTTATAGAACAAGAACATTGTTTCCAAGCCTCTCCCAAAGGTAATCATGCTAATTATTTGATCACTAGAGTGAAAGATAATTCTTATGTCTCTTATTTTGATTCACATTCTGATATATCAGAATCAGAAACATCCACCTCTTCCATGGTACAATATTCATTTAGTTCATCCAAGTCTACTCTCAAAACTAGTCATTTTTTACTAGCTTCGAACTTGTCTTCTGAAAGGTCTTTCCACCTCCACTCAAATATTTTAGATTCTGATTTTGAAGATGATATACAGTATGATATGCAGGTCATGAAACCTCCCACGTCATTTTCCCAACCATTGGATGCCCAAAAGACCCTACAACCCCCAAGTTCTCCAGTTAGGAAACTACACAATTCCATGTTTTCCTACACTATGTCACTTGCCTCTGTTGCTCTTATGTCTTTCATATATTTCATTGGTTGGATATCCATGTATTTGGCCATCATTGGAATTATATTCCACACATCTGTACCTGACCCTATCACTCATGGTTCAAAATTCAAGTCCTCAACCTCTCCAGGCTCGCTCAGTAGTCAGGATGACCTAGTTTCTCACACTTTTCCTACTGAAACTCTATTTGATCATGGAGACTCCACATATATATTGGATGCTTCTTCATATGACTCAAATTATGATATTTCAGAGCTATATGATCTCCTATAAAATATCATAAAGGTTCTACATCAGTTTGAGAAGAAGGCACAAGAACTAGTGCACCACATTGCAGCTATAGAAGAAATTGATCATGTCGATTTCTTTGATTCTCCTTGGGAAGGAGTTTGCATAGATATTACTTCCATCATTGATTATGTTTTCAAATTTGATTATATGTGTTACAACAACAAAAAAAAATCATATGATGGTCCTCCATCATCAGAATATGAGCTTCATGGAGCCTCTACACATGATTATTCCTACACCACATTGATGCACTGATGCATGATCATGACATCCACAATCTCTTCATCAAGTCTGTTAGTCACAAGAAACCCAATCAGCTCATTCAGATCCTCCAAATGAGCAACAAGACAGTATGAAGACATCCAAGCATGTCCGTTTTTAAGGGAGGGTTTTGTTCCCATGAGTTTTTCCATGTTTCCTCGTTTTACATGGACTAGTTATTTTTGTATTGGGGTGACCATAAACCTTGTTGCTTGGGCCCTATATTTATGATATTTTTTTGATTTCCATCACATAAAGTCGGGATTAAGGGGGGGTGTTGGAGTATTAAAAAACCCACTTATACCATTTTAGACTTAGGATAAATTAATTAATCATTTATGAATGATTAATTTCCTAAGTTTTGACTAGGTAAACAAGGCCCGTTTTGACTTTTAGTGGACCACTTTCCATCCTAAGTTACTATGGCACACTTGAGGAAATTATGGATAAGATTTCATTGGATTCTGTCTCATTTCTTTCGATTTCTGGTTTAGAAGGTGTTTTCCTAATTTAGTTTAGGTTTGTCCTGTTTTTTCTGCTTTCTAGTGGAAAAGGTGGCACAAGGTAGGTCGGGTCGGACCCTCTTTCTTAATGATAACACACAACAACAAACATGTGCTCACACAGACTAGATGTGAACTGAATGCTAGAAGATGACTTCTATTACTTGAATCAAATTACAATGTGAAATACATATTAAATGAACTAGTCGGCCTTAGCCTGTTACAATATACAGAACAAAACTCTATGCCTTAGTGTATTTCTCGACTGTGTGCAATATTCCTCCCTCTCACGATCTTCTGTTGAATTCAAGAACTCGATGAACAATGGATGAACAATCTGTCTTCTAGCGTCCATCCCTTCTTCTGTGCCTTTTCATTACTCTTCTACCCTTCTCTGCTGCTGCTCCCAAGGTCACTCTATTCCCCGAGACGTCCCTCCATTGTTCGCCAAATTCTCCCTAATCCTGCAAACCTACAGTTGTCAGCGCCCCTCTGCCATGCTGCACAAACTCATCCTGTGGTGACATTTGGAGTGATCCCAACAACGTCCATAACTTCCCATAACTTCCTCAACAACCTCCAACGGCTATTAAGTACATCTCCTTGACTTTTGCACTTCTCTGACTCTACTACTATAGTTAGCCCCATATCTCAACCATACTGCACTTCGTCACCTTCGGCCTTACTTATTGGCTTTACTTAATCTCTACGGATTCCAATCTACCTCGTCCTCCATGCTTGGCCTTCGCCGCAATCCGTCGATGTCGTTGTTCAATAACATGTCGACTTACGACTCCTTCGCTTCTATTACCTATCGCTGTTGACATCAGACTTGTAGACTCTCAACCTTTCTCCTTCCGGTCTCCTATCTACAGCTTCTTCTTGACTACTTGGCTTCAATATCTAGTCTCCCTTTCACACCAATGGTCGTCGATAATCCCCCTGGTCAACTTCTCCTATCGATCAACTTCAACTATTTCTCCTAGACAACGATGCTCCTGCATCAAACTCCCTAGGTGAAAAAGAACTCGACTGCTTCGTCAGTCTCCTGTATTCTTCTTTTGAAATCCATGTCATCTCCTTCAATTCACCATCTCTCCATCGAACTAGATATTCTTTCTTCTGCGAACTTCGCATGCGTATGACTTCGTGTTCCTCCAATACTTCAGTGATCTCTTCCTTGTGTCAATCTAGAATTTTCCCTGTCCAGTTAATGTTCGACACTTCCATGTTGTTTTTGGTTGAACCTTCCTCATACTTGTACCGATCTGAGACATTAAACGTAGGAGATATGTTCAATTCCTTCGGCATCTCCTACACATAAGCATTGTTCGAAATATTCTTAAGAATCTTACATGGTCCAATATTCTTTAGCTTCAGCTTGTTGTATGTTCTTGTCGGGAACATCTCTTTCCTCAAGTGCACATAAAATAATTCTCCTTCACTGAAAGACTGTAACCTCTTCTTCCTGTCGGCTCTCAACTTGTATAATGCATTGCTCTTTTCAATGCACTTGCGTACATATTAGTGCACTTATTTCATATGCTCTGCAAATGATTCTGTATCTACACTCTTTCTGATTTCTGTCGGTATCTCGACCAAATACACCACTCCAAGTGGGATTCGTCCTTGAACAATTTGGAATGGGCTCATACCTGTCGACTGATTCACAGATTTGTTATACACGAATTCTACTTGCGCCAACACGTTATCCCACTGCTTGGGTCTGTCGGCCATCAAACATCTCAGAAGATTTCCCAAACTTTTGTTTACCACCTTGGTATATCCATCAGTCTGTGGATGGTATGCCGAGATAAAATGCAACTTCATGTCCAGTTTCTTCTATAGGGTTCTCCAGAAATGACCCATAAAATTAGTATCTATGTCCAACGTTATACTCTTCGGCAACCCATGCATTCTGACTATCTCCTTGAAGAATAGTACAACAATTTTTGTGACATCACTTATCTTCTAACATGGAATAAAGTGTGCCATTTTCCAAAATCTTTCGACTACAACAAAGATTGAGTCGCTTCCTTGCTGCATCTTTGGATATCCTAGCACAAAATCCATGCTTAGTTTCTCCCATGGAGTATTCGACACTGATAATGGTGCACACAACCACGTATTCTAACTTCTTCCTTTGTCCAACCGACAAACTCGACACTATCGTACCCACTTTTTGACAACTGTCGTCATTCCTGGCCAATAATACTTTTCTTCTACCAATGCCTTGGTCTTGGTGATGCCAAAATGGCCTACTAATCCACCACTATGCAACTCTCGGATTAGGTTCTCTCTTATGGATCCTATGGGAATACACAACTGTTGTCCCTTGAATAGGTACCCCTCTTGGATAAAATAATCCAATTATGGAGTTTTGTCTTCACCGACTCTATTCATGTTTCCTGGACAGTTGTTGTGTTCAGCAGTGCAACTCTTTGACTCAGCGCGTTGGAAACCTTGTTCGACTTGCCTGACTTATGTCACAACATGAAGGTATATACCTCTAGGAATTTGACCCACATCATGTGCTGCTAATTCAACTTTGACTGAGCGTTCAAGTACCTCAGTGCTTGGTGATATGTGTACAACACAAATTCCTTGGGAAACAAATAATGCCTCCACTTCTTCAATGCTTGGACAATAGCATAGAACTCCTGGTTGTAGACCAAATATTTTCGCTTCGCTTCATGCAATTTCTCACTGAATAATGCAATTGGTTGTCCCTCCTGGCTCAACACTGCGCCAATTTCCATTCCACTCGTGTCGCAATCGACTTGGAAAACTTTGTCGTAATTCGGGAGCTCTAATAATGAGCTCTTCGTCACTTTCTTCTTTAACTTGTCGAAAGCTTTTTGGGAAGCTTCTGTCCACTTGAACTCTCCTTTCTTCATGCACTCTGTCAATGGTGCACATATCTGACTGAATCCCCTGATGAACTTCTTGTAAAAACTAGCAAGTCCATGGAAACTTCGCACTCCTGTCACACTTATCGGTTCTGGCCAGTCCAATATAGACTTCACCTTCTCTGGGTCCATCACTAACCCTTTACTCGAGATTACAAATCCCAAGTACACCCACTCTTCCTTAATGAAGAAATATTTCTGTAGGTTCACCATCATCTTCTCTTCCTGCAGCTTCTGCAACACTTGTCGAATGTGCTCCAAATGTTCAACTTGGTTCGACTAAATATCAATATGTCGTTGAGTTACACTATGACGAACTTTCCCAAGAATGGTTTCAGTGCTTTTTTCATCAACCACATGAAAGTACTAGGTGCATTAGTCAATCCAAATGGCATGACTAACCACTCATACAACTCTTCCTTTGTCTTGAAGGTTGTTTTCCATTCATCGTCTTCTCTGACCCTGATATGGTGAAAACCACTTTTCAGGTCAATCTTGGTGAAGTATCTTGATCCACTCAAACAATCCATCAAGTCATCCATCCTTGGCAATGAAAACCTATACTTGATCATGATCTTGTTGATAGCTCTGGAGTCTGTACACATCCTCCATTCTCCACCCTTCTTCTGTGCTAATACTGCTAGTACAACGCACGGGCTCAGACTTTCTCTGATCAATCCTCTATCCAACAACTCTTGGACTTGTCGATTGAGTTACTGACCCTCTACCCGAGTCATTCTATGTGGTTCCTTGTTTGGATAACTCAATCTTGGAATTAAGTTGATTTGATGGGATATGCTTCTTGTCGATGGAAATCCCGTTGGTGCTTCATTGACTACTATGCTCCGAAAATCGTCGAGCAACTCTTCGACTTCAACCAAAATATTCCCCATTATCAACCTTTCAACAAACGATCCTTTTGAAATGATGGATAAACATCTCGATTGTTTCTCCTCCTCCGCAAGGAATTCCTTGGCTAAACTCATCACCATTCGCTTCTCCCAATAGTTGCTTTCACCCTGCTTGCAGTCGGCTTTATCCTTATGAAGTTGAGTGCAACTTGTTAGGAGTTCGCTGCAAAATCAAACATCCCAAGGGATGCGTAGTTGAAACAAGCTAGTCAAAGTGGCTTAGGGGAAAGCCACAAGTAAGTGTTATGGGCCTATTGGGTGCAGCCCAAGTGGAATAATTTTTTATGGTGAAATTACAAGTTAGTTGAGGCCTAACATCGACCAGTTTTGGGAGAAGCAACTCCGCAATTCCTGGGAGCAGGGCATGGAGCAAAGCAAAGTGGTAGAAAAAGATCTGTCCCCTTAGTAAAAGCGAAGTACTAGGGACCATCGACGTAGTCGGAGAAGTTATGAATGAATCGGCAGACTATCACCTACATAAGCAAAGAGTAAAGAAGCGGAATCATGCAAAGGATGCACCACTATAGCGTCAGAGCCGCGCAGTCAGAACTTCGACTCTCAAAGAAGCGTCAGAGCTAGAGGAAGCAGCACAAAAGGACAACAGAGCTCCAACGAAGTAAAGACAAAGTGTGGTCAACATGAAAACCATGCCATTTTTGGGTCTAAGGGTACTATGGGGGTTGGCCCATAGTTATTGTAAAGATGTGACCTTCAGGAACAATCTATATAAAGGAAAATTTTGTATAAGGAAGGGTTAGAGAGATTTTGTGAGACCTTGATAGAATCTAGTTGATTGCTAGATATATTCTAAGAGAGGAAAAAGACTTTGCAATGGTGTGTGCAGAGATCTATTATAGAGAATAGTCTGCAGCTGAGTGCGCAAACTGGAACTGTTAACCCCTTCTGAGAAATATAAGAACAATTCTCGTGGATGTAGCTCCCATCTGTGGGGTAAACCACGTAAATACATGTGTTATGTGTTTGAATCTTTGTTATATTATATGTTCATGAATGTTTATGCTTACATATGTGTTTTCATATGAATGGGAATGAGAATGATATGTTAAGTAGTAGAACATGCATGTATGAACATTATGAAGTTGTGTTAAGTATGGAAAATGCGTAGTCATAAGAGTAAAGGTAGCAACGATTCAACGAGGCCTATAGGTTGTTAGGAACTTCGAAGTGCGTAGTTTCCTATTGATAATAACTTGTTAAGAAGATGTTGAGTAAGCTGTGCATAACCATCTCGCGTGACATAACCGTGCGTCACCGGGTTGCGGAAACCTGATTCTGTAACCACCCATATTCGCTTCAGGTGAGACTTCAGCTTGCTCACAGGTTGATGTCGAAAGGGCCAGTGGAGGGGATTTTTTTGGGTCTAAAGAAAGGGAAATACGCAGAACCTTGGTCAGCCCATAGAAAGAGGAGGCCTCCCAACATCAACAGGCATTGATTTATCCAATCAACGCCCCAAACCAAAAAATATAATATAATAAGGGATAAAACACTATAAAAAAAACAAATTCCCAAACATAAATTCCTTGAGCTTTAAGGATGTTCATTTTACACAAATTAATTTACCTAGTTTTCACTGTTAATAGCATGCCCTTATAAATATTTTCTTTAGGGTTTTGCAGTAGGAATTGTAATATTTTTTCTCCTAAAATGCAACAGTCCATGAAAAGGAAAAAAATTAGTTTACACTAGTAGACTAATTTGGAGATGAGGAAAAACTGCTATTCGTTGGCCTCAAGGATGTGCACTCTAGATCCTACATAGCTTTTTATGTTTTAAAATACTATTCTAAAAATTACCTTTGAAAACTATGAGACATCTAATAACTTGTTACTAAACCTGTAAAGATAGATTCTGACAGTGTAGTCAACCATACAAACTAATGTTGAGCTGACTTATAGGTGAGAATATCAATCTTAGTTAAGTATTGTGTTTGAGTTATTCCCATTAAGGGGAAGTTTGAGAGTAGTAGTGAACTATTTTGATTAAAATGGATGTGAAAGAATGTTTTGATTATTCAACTATTGAATCACTTCCAGATTTTGATCATCAACTTGTTACTATGAAATCAATATTAAGCTATGATGATTATATGAGTGATACCATTGAATCATTTTGATTGAATGAGTCTATGGAATTTAGCTCCAATAATGTTTTGGGGCACTTTGTTAACCAACCATATTTTTTTGTAAAATCCTCTAAACATGGTCAATATCATAGAGAGTCTAAAAAATGTAAGAGTTGACCGGTATGATGAGACCATCTAAAGCAGCATGTTCAAGATGTAACCCAATTATCCTCTCAAGAATTCTCTTGCATCAATCAGAAGAATTCAATATATTTGTTGTCTGCAGTAATCCAAAGAGAAGTTTCATTGTATTACCAGCCCTATGATCAAGAAGTAAGCTCTCTATTTTTTCCAAAATCTCCCTTTAGTCAGCCTCACAAGGATCAGATGTTAAGCACATGATTTTTTATATCCCTTTCCACCATCTTAACTCAATAATGAATTGATTTGCATATTT
Source organism: Larix kaempferi (assembly GCA_027924585.1). Taxonomy (NCBI): domain Eukaryota; kingdom Viridiplantae; phylum Streptophyta; class Pinopsida; order Pinales; family Pinaceae; genus Larix; species Larix kaempferi. Next base: position 46,008 of record BSBM01002476.1, on the reverse strand, counting down.
CATTAGTACCATTGTTGCTCTCTTGTTTGATTCCTTTAGCTTCCATTGCATATATTACTCTTTTCTAGAAGGGTAATATCAACTCAACAACATATTCATACCACCAATATAAATGAGTTTTTCTTTTTCTTTCCCCAATTTTAATTCCATTCCAAAGAACACCTTCTCTGCTACTCTACATTCGTTGCATCTCCATTCCTTTAGTCATTGGCCAACCAAAAATAATCATATATGCGCAATCCTTCATAGCAATTGAATCAACACATTTCTTCACAATATTAAGTTCTTCCGCCATTGGAATTAAACATTCACATCCTTTTAGAGCCTAAACAAAATCCTTCCAAATTCTAAGCACTACATGGTCGAGCACTACAAAATTTGAACACAAAATATGACGAGAAAATCCAACAAAAATGACTGTGTGCTCGGATTTCACCTTCAAAATTATGAAATTTGATGATTATTTTTTAAATTGATAGAAGGGTCCATCAGATATCCGATGCACCTCAGATATCCGACGATGTATGTCGAATAATGACCAGTGTCTTCGGTTATCTGACATAATATTATGCCCGCATATGTCGTATATCCGACCTTACATTATTCCCAAGGATGTCGGATTTCCAACATTATATTATGCCTGCGAATACCAGATATCCGACATTATATTATGCTCGTGGATGTCGGATATCCGACAGGTGTTCTCCAACGATAACTATGCTCAATTCGTCAGATATCCAACGAACGTTTATATTTTAAAATCTATACATTTCGAAACATTCAGACATGTTTTCTATACAAGTGAGGGTTTGCGGATTTTTTTTATTCGGCCGACTGTTTTTCGTAAAAGAATACGTCATTATTTCTATTTTTTTTTTTATTAAAGCGAGCGAAGTGTGGAGCTTGATTTTCTAAGATTGATCATCTTCATTCAAGCTCTTTATGAGAAAATGTCAAATAGCAATAATTTCTGATCTAGACGAACAAAATCGACAATTGCTTACTAAGTTGTGGGATGGACTGAAAAGAAAGGGTGATGGGAAATGTTATTGTCCATGTAGTCAATGTAGGGGATTTAAGAGTTGAAGAATAAAGATAACAACATGCAGAAAACATTGTAGGCAATATGGACACGCTGAGAGGGGATATGAATATCGTTCATTTATAAGTTTTGCATTAATATATATGTTTTTATTTTGATTGCTTTTGTAAATGTATGTATTATTTTAATATGTCTTTTATTAACTTTTATCTATTGATGGTTTCATGTAATTATAAAGGAAAGACATCCTACGGCATATCGTTCGGAGGAAATGCTTTTAGAACAAGTACCAAAAGAACATGGAGCTATGAATAATGGAGAATAAGTTAATGATCATATTGAAGAAGATGATCATACTGATAACATAGTTGAAGATGAGGGTACAAATACTTTGATCCATGATTGATTTAATGTTAGAATGGATGACTCAAAGCACCCCAAATAGTTTATTGAAGGTATCATTGGTCTCTAAGTTGAGATATCCATGTTATTAGGAGGTTGTCACCACAATCTATGTGTTTCAAATCCCTATATATGGTCAAGGGAAGAGACATGGATTATAAATTATGCACGTAATTTGTAATTCTTGAATTACAAATCATGCATGCATTTTGTAGGCCATGAATTACAAATCGTATCCACATTTTTTAAGACATGAATTACAAACCGTTTGCACATTTTGTAAGGAATGAATTACAAATCGCATGCGCGATTTCTATGGCCAAAAATGCATGCGCAATGTCTTCACTTGACCAACTTATCATGTAGTTTCACAGGTTTGGGGTTTTACAGACCTAGTTCTCATAAACGTGAGCACGCTATTGATTTCCATTAGGTGAGCAAATTTTGTAGAAATATGATTGCATCTAAAAGGTACACCAACTTTGTGCACTCACCTAGGGTTTCCGACTTCCTTGTGATGAGTGGCATTGAATAAATGAGTTTCCATCCTTACACCTTACAAGGATGGCATTGTTAAGATAAGCCACATAGAAATGATACCACACACTAAACCAAACATAAGAAAAACACCATGAAAAATGATGAGGAAGATGAAGGTGAACAACCAGGCATAGGAAGGCATACTAAACACTAAACAAAACAAAACAAAAGGAAAATACCATTCAAAATGAGAAGAGGAAGGAAAAGGTGAACAACAAGGTGATCCAATGAAACTACAAGGGAGCACTTGGTAAAAAGACACAAACAAACTAAAATAAGAAGAGATCTTGGTCACCACTTAATTTATTTGGGATGACTTACAAACCAAAATTGGGAAATTTTCCTACAAACAAGAAAGATGTGAGGAGAACAAACGAGCCATCATTCATACACCTACAAGAAAGATGGGTTTTCGAGATAAGAAAGAAGCAAAGAAGTTGAAAAACTAAACAAATTCCCATGTTTAACGAAACAAACTTACCAAGGAGCCTAAGAGTGTTTCTAATGGCCACGAGTTAATTAGCATTCAAGTATTTCAGAGGTAAGTTGGTTGTTGACACTATTTGAGATTGAAGATAACAATTACGTGATTCATATTCATATTCGCATCTCTTGTCATGCAATGTATATTCGCATTGCTCTTAATTATTGTCTAATTAAAGGACATGCAATTCTTGTAATTTATCTATGTTGTACAATTATAGAGATTACTGACATATAACTTGAGTTCAACTTTATGGGGAAAACACATAAATTCATCTAAATATATGTATGCCCAATCACACAGACTACTGTAACTTCTACATAAATTTTGAGATAATATGTATCCTACCGCTTGGAAGCACACCACTTGGAATCACATGTATAATCTTATAGGAGTTGTATATGTAAAAAAATTAAAAGATAATTACAAATAATTTGCAATCATGTTTATTAAATATTTGTCAATTGTAAAATTATATGCATAATAAATGAAAATAGAAAAATATTTCATGCACTAACCGTGTCCAATAAATAATCCTACACAAGAGCCTCTATCAACCTATAACATGCATGTAGTGAGAGCATTGATGTAGTTCAACTAACCTAGAACCAAAATGTCCAATTTCGAATCAAAATAACATAAATTACCTATTCATCTAGTGGTGATTCCATGGATAGAATGTGAACCAATCAATGAAAAGACAAATCTTGCTTAGATGAAGGGATGGGTTACACATAGGATCAATAAACAATTAACAATGATCACTTTGATTTTGTACAAATTTTCTGGTCTTCATCACTAATGTAGTTGAGTAGCCATATATATATATATATATATATATATATATATATATATAGAGAGAGAGAGAGAGAGAGAGAGAGAGAGAGAGAGAACTACCCTAATAAAATAAACATATGTGAAATGAAACCGTTGTTGGGTACGTCTATGTGATAAAAGGATTTAGGAAAAAAATTGTTAATATTATAGATTTGATGGTTCAGAAACTTTCTATGACAAAAATAAGGTACCTTTAATGTTCTCTGATACCTATAATGCAGTCTCTCTAAGAGTTATTTGGAAGAATGTTGGGGATCCTTGGATCCCCAACAATACTTGGCATCTTTAGCATCAATACTGATCTTCCTTGATGAATTCTCAAGGATAGTGTTAGATGGATGAAAGTTGCATTTGTCTCTCCAATTGTCTAGAAGGAGGTCCACATCTGAAGTGAAGGTGGTGGAAGAGAAGGTTGGTTGTTGTTGGCGTGTGATAACTGGCATTCAAATTGCCCCGGTTTTCCGGCGACCAGCAATGGAAATTTTTTTGGCGAGGCACAGTTCCACCTCTTATGGTTATTTTTTTGAAATTTTGACAATCTGGGTCATCTTAAAATGGGCCAAAACCCCTAGAAACACAGCTTCATGGCATAGTTTTGCAGTAAATAAGGTGGAACTACAATTCCACCGGTTTTTATAACCGGATCGAGGGAAGAAATCACCAAAAAAGCGAAGCAATTTGAGTGCTAGTTATTCCACGCCCGTTGTTGTTGGTCATTCGAACAGGGCTTGCACATAATTATGGCCATGTGATATGAATGCGGAGGAAGAGGAGCTATTCTCTCGTACCGGTCAATGGAAGACAACAAGAGGGAAAGATAGACCTCGTGCTTGCTCAACTTTTGATTGGATGAAGATGAACCCGCTTGGATATGAACAGGAATTCAATCGCTTATAACCGCTACTATTTCTAGAGAGAAGAAGGTGCAAGAGGTTGACATAGAGACACCTGAATCCACTAAAATCCATGACCACGGTCTTCAACTTCCGAGTCTAAAACAATGGAGTGATAGACTAATGGCGCATGTAGATGGCCTCCAAGTGGCCTTTGTATTCGGTGGCCTGCTTTCATTTCTTGCTTACAGAAGAATCCATGGCCAAAGACGCCACATCCAGATGGTTGAATATACTGATTTAACATGTCAATTTTTCTCGAGAACTCATCTTGGCATAGCTCTAGCCTCTTGTATTTGCGCGTTGGGACTTGATCTCGCGACACTTCGTCCTCCTCGGCCATTACTTTATCACTTAACCTTGATGACCCCTTCGTATCAAGAAAAAATACTTGAGAGCCAAAATGAAAAAAAATAAAAACGAGAATGGTGAGACGATGGAAAGGCAATAGGAGTATCCCAATTAAGTGATAGAGACTAGAGAATCGATGCGTGCAACAAATCCGGGAGAGTTAGAGTAGGATTTTCAATTATAGGGATGCCTGAAAAATTATATACATGGAAAAAAAAGAAAACAAAGGATTTTCATAATAATATAAAATAAATTCTTAATTAATATTTTTAATGATTCTTTGGAGAAAATAAATAGAATTAATAATTAATAAATAGACTTAATTATAAGTCAAGTTATGAGGACATCTAAAAGGGAAGAGATCTCTTTTGTTCAATTTCCATGGTAAATTAAATGTAAGATTGAGATAATATTTAAATGAATTAAAAAAATTTGAAGAGAGGATCACCCATGAGGCCAAATAACAAAGGTAGTATCTACAAATCATACCAACATTCAAGTTTGTGAGAATAAGAGTTAATGTTGTTGGACATTGAAATTTAATTGTATTGGAAAAACATAATAATCAACTTTTCGAACCTTCCATTCAAGTTCATCGTTAGTTGTCATGGTAAATTTGTATCATTTCATAAATATAAAAATGAGATATCAAATAAAATAATTAAACATATATGATGTTTAAATAAATACATGTGTATTTATGAAGCAAGTATACATTTAAAATTCATATGAATAAATATTCTAATTACAATAAAATATATACCCTACCTTATACACGCACCTATCTGTAAAAAAATAAATTATAAAAAACATGTTACAATTAAAAAACCAAATAATAAAAAAAAATGTTATAAGTAAAAACCTAAATTATAAAAACAATGTTATAAGTAAAAAAACCCAAACACATGGTAAAACTTTGCTTAACAAACCACAAGATATAGTCGTGATTCTAAAAACTACCTTCATAATAAGTTCATATGACAGAAACATTCCCTTCTAAATTTATACTCTTCTCATTTATAAGACAATAAAAATCACATTTTAAACTCTTTCCATTGAGTATAGAAGAACATGATCTGGATTTGTTTTCTTTCAAATTCTAAAGAATTTGGGATATGATTGAATATGTTTAATGCAATTCAAGAATTTGGGATATGATTGAATATGTTTAATGCAATTCAACCAATTTATGATAACATAAATTTAGCAAAACTGCATCTATATTTTAATAAATTGGAAATAATTACTACTATTCTCAACTTATTGTTGATCCAACTTACTAAGTCTATAAGCATTTTCAACATGTCACTTAAGTATGCCCATTTTTTTAGAATACTCGACGGCGTCGTCAATAACCTCCTCCGGGTTGTACTTATAATTAAATCCCAAATCTAATAATTTCTTAGATGAAAAGGTCCAGCCATCACGAGCAGCAAAAGAGTCGTCAAACCTGCATGAAAGGGCATTAACAAATTAGAAAACCTTTAAATACAAGAGTAATCCGAATGACCTCATAGAATATGATCACATAGTTTTATTTGTAATGCTATATAAATATGGTATTACTGACTTTGCTTTGGTTGTGTACTGTGGACAGCGTTCAGAGATGAGATGTGCAATCTCTGGAATGGTAGTGGTGTGCCCGCTACAAAGATAACGTCCATTCGCAGCTGGGTGCTCCATCAGAAATAGATGAGCATTGCACGCATCTTCAACATGGATGAGCGCGACGGAATTACCCACGAAACTGGGCAGTAACCGTGGATTGTCTGGCACCAACTTTATAAAGTCAAATAGCACATATATAATAAGAAATGGACCTAAGAAAATAATATTTCAAAACATTAATTCAAAGCATATATAATAAGAAATGGACCTAAGAAAATAATATTTCAAAACATTAATTCAAAGCATTATATTATTCTAGAAAAACATATATCTTAATCTACCTCAAATTTTAAAATAAAAATATTTGTAAAAATAATTAAAAAAATTGATAAATATAATGTTTTTAATATTATGGTTGATTGGTTCTATGTTATTGATTTTTTTAAAATGTAAAAGTAAAATATTTATACTTAATAATTTTTTTTTATATATATTTAATAATAAATTTTTTTATTAATATAAAAGTTTTCGAATTTTTTTTTATAATATAAATATTTTATATATTAAAAAATATTATTTTATTGATAGAGAAATAATGAAAATGTACCAAGCCTACATCGACCTGATTCACTGAATCGAAAATCGAAAATATATGTAGTTGGTGTTGAAATAATGAAAAGTGACAAAAATAAAAATCATGATAATATAAGATACTTTGTTCCATACCCTCAGTTTTCGTTTTATAGCAAATATTAAATAACTTTTTTTTATTGCTTTATTTTGTTTAAATTAATACCTAACGCCGCAGCCTAACCAAACTATGGAGTATGCAAATGAGGTCAGTGGTGATGTTTTTGGAAGAATGTTGAAATCTTAATAAGACTAAGATTAATTAACTATAAACAGTTTTTATGCGGAAAATAAATTTAAAATGTTCCTAGGAACTATAAATCGTGTATATTATAATATTACAATGAAACAAAAAAGTCACGATGTATACTACAATCAGACAAAAATTTACCAAAAAGCATAGGTTGTGATGTCATTAGTGATGTTTTTGGAAGAATTTTAAAAAGTAAAAAATAATAATAATAATAAAATAACATAGGTTGTGATGTTTTTGGAAAATTTTTAAAAAATAGAAAATAATAATAATAATAACTATTTTAAACTTGATTATAAATATTTTTTTTCGTAAGGAATGTCATGAATTACGTCCATGATACAGATACAATCTTTGCTACAATACATTATATTTTTATTTTTTAATTCCTCAAACCTTTGTGATATTGATTTTTAAAATACATTTGGTACACTTGGAAAGTAACCAAGGTAATTAGCATCAAATAGGGACGGACTCGCGAGCGAATCAACCAGGCACTGAGCAATGACTACTCCTGGCAGGCAGAAAAAAACCCATTAACTATCCCGGAGCGAGCGTCATTTAAGATAAAATTTCCAGCCATCGTAATCAGGGAACCCCTTTATTAAGACCTCTTGGACCGGAACCCTTCACTACCATTTACCATCACAGCTGGGGTATAGAGATTGCTGTGGAAAAGTTGAATGTGCCAAAAATTGAAATGTGTGATTATAGAGATTGCTGTGGAAAAGGGAAATGTGCCAAAAATTGAAATGTGTGATTATAGATGCAAGCTAACTACGCCGGAAAATGATGACAATTAGGTAGGCAAAGTGTAAAAAGGAAATCATGAGATGACAAACAATCACTATTAAGTCGGTGGGAACAATATGAACAAAATTAAATGCAAGAGGAGAAAACCAAACTTGTCGCTTATATAACTTTTATTTTTGGTGAGCTTATTATCTTTATTAATTTTAAATATATGTTGTTAAGCATAAGCACATAGATGCACAATAAAAGATATGAATATAGGCGAAACTCTAATGTAATGAAACGATGAAATGCAATGTTAAATGTGTTATGTCATATGAGTTTCAAGTGAACTATACACAAAATAACGTACTACACAATATGAGACAATAAATATGTAATATAAGGTGCCAAGCAATAAATCCAAATGATAAAGTAATACAAGAGGCAACACGAGTAATGTGGCAATGTCATAAGCTTAATGGAAATAAAACCATATGATATACAATATGTAACTGTAATACGAAGACAAACAAAAACTACATGCAATGTGTAATCAACAAAATGAAATTCCACTTACACGGTAATGTGATATGCAAAATGAGAAATTAAGTATACATTATGAAAGCAAAACCTAAAATGTTACATAATCATCGAGCAAGTTAAGTAATGCAATATATTAAGTAATGCAATATAAAAAGGGGTACACATAATGTGCAAGTGATATGCAACAAAAAAACAAAACAAAATAAAATAAAGAAATATCTTAATGCTAAATAAGATATATTAATCAATGCAAATATACAAAACAAGAAATCTAATCTAGTGTTTATATATACACTAATAAACTACACATAATATATTGGTGCATCAATAAGATAAATATGTACTAAGAATGCTCAACCAGAAATATGATACCTATACATGGAAGTAAATAAAGAGGTGTATGATGCAATTATACTTAGCAAATGATCAAGTGCACAATCTTCCTAAGCAAAGAAGAACAAAGTACATGTACATTACTAAAAAAGAAAAATGGTATCCAATCAACACAAATACAACACCCTAAAAAAAAGCATCCTAAAATGTGAATGCCATAATACATACAACCAAATATGTAAACAAAAGATATATAAGATATACAATATATGATAGGCAAATATTAAAGTAAGCTTTATTGGATTTAAAGCCATATATTACCTTGACTAATTTAAATTAAGATTACAATGCAATGTGATTCAAGAAATACATCATATAATACAAGAGTCAATGAATACCATGTATAAATAATGTATACATGAAAGAAGGAAAAGTGTAGCATGTGATGCAAAGTATATAAGGAAAAACAAAAGGTAATGCAAATAATACAAGTCAAATTTAAGGCATAATGCAATGGTCACCTTGGAATTGGATATGAGACAAGGCGAAGGAAAGCTAGGACTGGCTCTAGAACCAGCTATGCCCTTACTGCTTCCATTTCACTTTGATAGGAATTTTATAGGGGCATGGAGGGAGATACACCATAGATGAACCTAACCCTTTAGTAAATTATGCGTGCATCCTTCCTCCCATCACAAATAGAAGGCTCTCTGGATGGAACATCATTATCCGATACAATTGAATTTAAACATGTTCTTTTGTTCTTAGAAATAATGACAAATGTTAGGTGTTGTTTACCATTTCACATAAGTGCAATAAAGAACTGGTGGAAACTAGGGTATTGCACTTACTATAGCTGCAACATGTAAGGAAAGGTATGAGCTTAGATTAGACATGAATTACATAGCTTATCTTATATTATTACTCCTTACACACTCAAAGGAATCCTCGGTGGAAGAGACAAAATAGACTGTTTACTCCTTAGGAATCTATACCTTAAATCAATAATATAGAACTAGAAAAGGAAAGGAGAAGGATCTTATGTTAACTCCTATTAGCTTAGTAACTAGAACTATAACTCCATAAGGGATCAGAGAAAGAAGCTATGGATCTAACAATTACTCTTACTATTTGGATCTTCTTAACCAAACCCCTACATAAGTAATTCTTTATATTACTTAAAGGTATTAAGGAAGTACAAGGAATTTAGGATTCTTTATTAGTAAGGAGACCAAAAGAGTAGTATTCGTATAGTATTCTTAGACCAGTAGAAAGGAATCGTTATAAATTAGGTAAGAAGGAAGGAACTAAAACTCCAAGGTATTAGGGAAATAGCAATTATATAGGTTCTCTTATTATAAACTGTCTCATTCACAAATATAATAAGTAGATAAAATCTCCACGACGACCTTTATTGCTAGGTTAATTAGATCTACAACTTAATCTGGAGCTAGAGACTCTACTACCAGATTTGTAGAAAGCTATGGGTCTTAAATAATAGGCTTTTACTCTTATTCCTCTACTTTTGATGATGGAATTAGATATTGGTCTTAATCTGGATCTATGACTTCAAATACTTGAATTCAGTCATAAACTTTATCAACCTTTGTAGCCCTTACTACCCTAGCATCGAATGCCTTTGGATTTATTGCTTGGACTGCATATCGATTTGTTGATGGGTCAGCTCGGTCTCTAATATAATATAATACTATTAGTAGTGTTGACGCCTATGCCTTCTCCACTACTTCAATGAGTGCTACTAGATATACAACGAGTGGATCTATGAGTAATGGGATTACATTTGGAAGATATGAAACTGGAGTAGTAGGATATGGCCTTGAATATGGCTATCAAACTAGAGGATCAACTTCTACTACCGATGCTTATTCTAGTTATGGATATTCTTCCTATAAACTTTCTCGTGTCTAATGCCTTTCTTCCTTTATCTTTGTTACTAATCCTAGCTATAATGCTTACTTTGTTCCTACTTATGGGTTAGCTACTGGTTCTTCCACTACTACTTAGATCTTTACTATTAGTCTATGCTTTAGCTGCCTCTTCCTTTACACTTACCCTTGTCACCTATGCTATTGGCTCTATTACTGCTACTAGTATCGATGCTTAAACTAATAGCATTGGTGCTACTTCTCTAATTACTGGTGTTACCGGTGGATAAGCTAAGTCAACTGGATTATAATCAATAGCTTCAACCCTTGCTTCTTCCCTTGACACTTATGGATCAATAGGATCTAGTACTTATGCTTATGGATATGGGTCTAGATCTAGATCTATATTCCTATTTAGAAATGGAACTCCGACTAGTAATGCACATGCCTTTATTACTATGGGTGCTACCGAAATGACTTCTTTAGGCTCTGTTATTAGGGACATAGCTATCAGATCTACTACTAGTGCTTTAGCCATAGCCTTTGTCTCTGCAGGATCTATTGATGGATTATAAGCATAAGATTATTCATCTGGTTAATATGATTACTTTGTTCCAGCTACATATGCTTCTAGTGCTAGATATGCTGTAGGTTATGTTTTTTGTTCAAATGCGCCTACCTATGCCTATGATGGGTAAACCATTGTCTTTATGTTTAGATATGCTTCTATTAGATCTTGCTCATGATCATCATCAAGTTCTTCATCCCTAGTATCATCTTTTGCTTATGCCTTCTCAGTAATTCTTATATCCATGATGCTACCTTTACTCTAGCTTCTAGCTTTTCTCTTGTGTCAATGGGTTAAAGCTAAGCAACTGGTCCAAATCCAACTAACTATGAAGGAAATAAAAGGGAGAAATGAGGGGGAAGGATATTTACTAGTTGTCGGGGGTAAATTTCCCTACACGATCCGTCAATCACACATGGTCAACTCCACTCTGCCATGGTGGGTCACAACCTGATAAATTTCCCTGCATGACCTATTTTTGCTTATAACTTTAAATTTAGACTAATCAACCTGGCCTTATGAGTGGCTTGGTCTTGATGCTGTTAATCAAATAATAGCTACTGCATGGGAAAAATGCATTGTATTACTGGCAAATGCCTAACCAGATCATTAGACATAGTGCTACTGATGTTTCCACACGGAACCATACTTAACCATTGATGTAATCAAAACAGGGACACGACCAATTTCAGTAGTATTCGAATACCTAAACAATCCATATAGTACCCCGGATACCTAACATGATTCGAAATTATGTGCACATGAATTGACCGAACACGGGTTCCCGGTAACTTGAACAATGTTCTAGTGGCGCTTTATTTTTGGCAATTTGTTCAGTGTAGATAAAATATCCACTTAGACCTTACAGATCGATAGCTTGTTGCAAAGTATGAACCATAGGAAGGAGAGCACACCTCCGGGGTTAAGGTAGCGGGGGAAAAGGCAGGGGGCAGAGACTTCACCTCCAGTTCTAGATCGAAATCGAACAATAGATCCACTAGAACCTAGACTATAATTTATTTAATCTGCTCGATATTGAGACATACTAGTAGCAATTTAAGTATAATATAAGAACGCATCTTAGTCATCAACTTTAAAAAGCAGTTTAATTCATACCAATTTGAATAGCGTAAGTAGAAGAACCAGTTTTAAGTTCGAGCAGACTTCGTCGCTTACTTTTACTTTTTTTAGTTTTTTACTACCCACCAGTAGCATTTTATGCAATAAAGACAAGGACAAATCCAAGTACCAATCCACCACCATCAATAGCAAGGTAACCCCTAGCAAATGATCAGGTTTCGAATATCCTAGTTATAGATTTGGTTGAAGCACATGTTGAAGCATCCGTTGCATAAGTAATTGACCTTGTTTCATATTCACCAGTTTCAGTGCTTAGTTGGTCCTTAGCCCTACAGCTTTACCTTCGACCCAATAGTTTAAAAACCAATTTCAATAGCATTAGCATCAATGAAAGTTCTAGACACAGTAGAAGAATCTATTCCAATTCTTGTTTACCTAGCCTCACTCGCATATTAACCCGCGACACAGACAACAAAAGATCCTGAACCATTGGCAGTTGAAGAATCAACTAGAACATAGGCTACATGGCAACGTTTAAACTCCTGTTGGGGGAATACCCGCACTAGAGCATAGGTACACTCAAACATACAGCTACAGAGGTGGTACACTCCTCCATCCACATTTAGAGGTAGCGTAGTGTGCTAACAACTACTCTTTCATTGCAGAGAATACTTACAAACATTAAACAAAGCTGGGAAAAGATGGCTACTAATAACTAAAGCAATTATTCCTACTACCATGGAATCTTTACCAGTGCTACCATTGGGATACCATCCACTCCTTACAACATGGTCAAAGCATAGGAAACAACTACTGAGAGGATTAAAACAAAATGGAACTATGAAGCAGAATGCTGCCAGCTGAAGACAAAAGAGAAAGAAGGGTTTTGGAATGGGAAACAAAGGGGCAAGGATGCTTGACCTTCCTTCTTCCCATCCAAGCCCAAATCTTACTATAACCGTGGATAAATTGATCCCCAAAGAGTTCAATGGTAGGAGAAGGAAAGATCGAGTTGTAGATATCCATTAGGTCACTGTTAAATGGTCTGAGAGCCAACAAACTACATTGTACTATGATATTGTAAATAATAAAGAACTGAGTACGCCATTCAATCTAGGTTTTTCCCTTAGGGTTTTATAAGGGTAAAATTTGTCTTCTACATGATTGAATGTTGTGTAATGGTGCATTTAATCGTTGTCTGGTATTATGTTATTAATTTGCTATGTTTTCTCCCTGCATTGTTTAATGAGTTTTTCCAATGCGCAAGCAAACTATTCCCTTTGAATTCGCTCGTTGTGTAACTGTTGGTATATTGGAACATTGAGCATGAAGCATTGAGTTTATGCTATAACCTATGCGTTTAACTGTTTGGGTGTGGGATACCCTTTTGTTCAATCAATAAATTCCCCACTTGTAAACCATAGCCTATGGAAATCGTTGATGTTAAACCTCTGTACGCTGGGAATTGTAACCTACAACCATTCGCCCTGTTAAAGCAATAAATTGCTAGTATGCTTAATTAACTCTGGGCATTTTATCACCCCAAATTGAAGCACCCATTTCCTTTTAATGGAATCGTTGTTCACTGTTAGTTATTGGTGGAGCATTATAATTAAACCCACATTAGGCCAGCACATCGATAGGTTTATTTATCTTTCCAAGGCGCACTCTTCCATGCACACTCGTTATGCTTCACCTTCTCAGGCACTTGATATTCTTAGACATGTTGTTATGCTCATCATGTTGTGTGCTTTGATCTCATATGATTTAACTATGTAGTGCTCTTCCAACCCCTTTCACTTGCGCCTTCTCCCCTATCACGCTAAATATTCTTAACACACTCTCCTCCTTTGTGCTTTCCTTCTGCTTAGACTTTGGAAGGATGCTTATTCACCATGAATTCCCAAAGTGTTGGGATGCCAACATTGCTTATGTGCAACATAATTATAATTGACCCTTGCAAAGCACACTTGGAACTTTACCTTTAAAGGCTTGTCTTGGATTCTTGCCTAAATATTTGTAGGCTTTTAGCCATATTGGGTTTAGTACTTGAGGCAACAACAATTAAGGAAGTTACTCCGCGTGGGGAAGCAATTTAGTTTATTGACCATCTACAACAAACTCAATACCAAGTGTGGGATGCTTTGTAGAAGAGTGAACAAAAGCATAAAGCCTCACTTGATCAACTTAGAATGGATCATAAGTTCGAACTAGGATACAAGGTTTTGAGTTTATCTCTAGAAAGAGCGCTTCAAGGAGAGGAGCCACAAGATGAAGTCTCTTAGATATGGCCCATACATCATTCTTGAGAAGATATGGTAGAATGCATTTTAGTTGGACTTGCCACAGTGCATGCTATATGGAGAAGAAGATGAAGTGATTGCTATGCTTCCTGAGGTGATAGTTGTAGACGTTGACGCAGAGATTTTAAAATACAGTCTTGCATATAATTGATGGAGTTACACAAAAGGGTATGTTACCTCGCAGACCTACACTCAAAGATATTAAAGTTATTGAATGAAGTGCAATCCTAGGGGAAATCAAAGAAGGTTTTCCATTGTCACCACAACAACTCTTCCTCTCACTTTAGACAAGTTCTTTTCTAGCATAGGGGGAGACCCTAGAAAATATTTTTTTATAATGTTCTTTAGAAATAAAGGGTTGGTGTATTACCAAGACCAGTGTCCATCCAATTGGGTGATGGAGTCAAGATCAAAGAGTAAGAGGTTTTAATATGTTGAAGAAGATGTAATTAAGGCATTCACTAATGTGCCATAATTAGTCCAAAATAGATATTCAAATTATGTGACAATAAGTGAGAGCCCTTAAACAAGATGCACCATCACAACCATAAAATTACAGCAGCAAAATCCTTGCCTTGAGTTCCTGTTTTACAACATTGGGTGGCTATTCTGCCGAAGCTTCTACTATCACCTACCTTATAATGGAGGGATGGATGGAATAACGCCATAATTCATCAAGTTTTCTACAGAAAAATGGAAAATAGATTGGTACAATTGGAAAGAGCTCAGTAGCATAGATATCCGCCAAGGGGAAATGGCCTATGGGGTAGACAAAGAGGTCCTCCAAATTAGAATTAGGGAGTCGCATTTCCATTTGATCATAATAAAAAAAAATGTAGTGGATCATGAGACATTTCCTTGGTGTTTGGCATGTCAAGATGCTCATGATGAAGAAACGTGTCCAGTAGCCATACAGAAATCATGAGAATTGAGTAATGGATTTGCAAATGAAGAGGACATATGAATTTTGTCGGTGAAGAACAAATATTTTATTTTTAGTGTAATAGGAATGGCTTATAATATATTTGAAGACCAGATGAAATAGGTAAAAAGGATGAGTGTGGACACACATATCCTCGTTAAAAATTATGGTGAGAGGTATTTTCAGGAAGAGATAAGGTGAAGGATATGAGATAAAGACTAGAATCCCTATAAGAGGAAGGATAAAGCAAGTACATATAGACCTTAGGCAAATAGATGGATTCAGCAAAGGGCTCCTGTGAAAGAACAACATATACAGATAGTTGGAGCTGCCAAATCTTCTTCATCAAAAGGGGTTTCTATGAGTACAAATTGTAAGTTTAATATTTATCTAGCCATTTTTTTGTCCAATGCTAAAGTGTTAGTTCCTTTCCTTGAACTAGCAAAGATTCCATCCCAGTAGCAGCAAAAGAAAAATGACCAGGAAGACCAGTCTCAGTTCCAGGATCATTTCCATCAGAACCAGTCCTAGCATCATCATTATTATTTCCAGGATCCTAATTCCCAGCATAACAAGGACTATTAGCCCTAGCATCACCAGTTGAAGGAGAAATATTCTCAGTCGTACTACCAACAGTTATATCAACAGAATTCCTGGTATCATTTGAATAATCATTTGAACAGGATTCCTTCCTCATTCCCAGTATCAGTTGACCTAGCATCCCCATCAGCATCAGTGAAACAAGGATAATTTCCATAAGCTGTTTAAGGGGTAGTTCCTGGAGTAGTTCCAGTATAATTTAAATTAGTAGTCCCATCAGAACCAATTGAACCAGCATTTCAAGTAGCAACTGAACCAACATAATTCTCTGCATTCCCAGGAGATGCCGACTCCCTTTTTGATCCCGATTTCCCTCTTGTTACCAATTACCCTGTTGCTCCCAATTAACTTCTTGTTACCAATTGACTTGTTGAGGACAATTAACTTCTTATTACCAATTGACTGTGACCAATTACTTTATGAGCCCGATTCCTTTGTGGGACCGATTCCTTGAGAACAATTCACTGCCCACCGACACCTTCCAAGTAAGTACACATCACCTAGGAATAATGGCCCATTATGGATTCAATTCGCATTCACCAGTCCACTTTCCTTTCAATACGCATTTATCCTTGCCCCTTTCCCATTAGAGCATTACCGCATTACTGTTTATTTCATTAACCAGGGACAACATACACTTTTCGACCTTCTTTAGCACCCACCCTAATATCTTGGCATTGAGGCAGATTGTAGTGGTTGCTGCTGGTCCTTCTTTATAGTTATTTATTAATAGCTTGAGCAAGGTAAATATGGCTCGGTCTGGTTAAGAAGTATTGGTATGCAGGTTAGACCTATTTATGTTTCCCACACTGTATATGGAGATAAGTGATACTAGGTACAGTTCACACGACTTGGCAAGTGCTATTGATGGTGCGCGTAGTGAATATTGTTTTAGATAAGGTCATTTGAGGGAAGATAAAAGTGATAGTTCCAGTGATGGCTATTCACTTTGTTTAAGTTAGTATTCCCCCAACCGTAAGGGATGGAATCCTGTTTCATTTTAGACTCAATAAAGGTAGTAGGTAGGTAGATTTGGGTGAGACCGTGGACTATAGCATTACAGCTCAAGTTTGACTGAATCGGACTATTTCTTTTGAAAGCTTCCACCCCACCATTTGTAGGTAAGCGAGTAACAGTTCTTATTCCTGATTCCAAAACTATTGGTGAATGATACTCTTTTCTCATTTCCGATAACACAATTTATGAGGACGGTTTGGTACGAGACCTATTTTATTTCCTTTTCCATTGTTTAATGGGACTCTTTTATTATTCCCCATGATTGATACGGGGTACGAGAACACGAGCTGAGAACTATTACCTGTGCCCTATTTCCTTTGCCTTACTATTTCATGTTCCTTTGTTTCAGAATGTACGAACCTCTTTTCTTTTACATGAACTAATTATTCTCTATTTCCTTCATTCATTCGCTTGACTATAGATCCTCTTACTTTTAGTAAGTATCAATATAAATATATTCTTTCACTTAATTTGGTAAACTTTTTCTATACTACTATTATCCCACTTGTCTTTACGTCCTTCGCGAGATAACTCCTACTTGTCCTTTCGTTACTCTAAATAAAAGATATCCCTTACTTTCGTTCGGTCAAAGTAAATCACTGCCTTTGGTGGTCTAGTATATATGCCCAGAAGTAAGTAACTCCTCTTTTACGGGTTTATATATCCCTTCTATAAAAAGGCACCTAATTATTGTACAGGGATTCTGAAGTTGGGACCAAAATAAATGTATAGGTTCAGGTTTATCCTGGCCTTAGTAGATAAAATCTAATTGGTCCAAGGGCTACTTACCAGTCCATAACTATATCACTCCCTGCGTTAGTGTACAAAATTTTAATATGAGCTTTATTTTCTAAGGGAGCCATTACATCTACTTGCAAGATTATTTTATGTGGTCGGTACCTCTACGTGCAAGATGAGGTGGGCCAAAGACTCATGTTCATAAAGAGGCTCTAAAAGACAATAATATTATATATATATATATCATAATGAACACGAAGGTGCTGTGGAAATCGAGCTTAGCCTCTTAAGGTTGGAAAAATGATAATAAATGGGCCTGTATTATCCACTGCTTTATGAAAGTAGCAAAAGGTAAGGAACACCCTGGCTAAGGGTAAAAGAGTTGAGGAGGCGGGCAACCAATCTTGGGAACAAAGTATTCTCAAAGAGTAAAGGAAAAAGGTAAACAACCAACCGTATAGGAAGAGCAACAAACAGAACGGTTAGGTAAGGAGGTAAGAAGGGAGAGTGTAAAGATATGGTTCAACACTTACCAAGCTAACACAACTTCAATGCTTTACCAAGCCTAACTATCCTTTCTGAGCATACTTTCTCTAGCCTTTCTAGTCTGCACTTGAACCTTACCGTTGAACTAGCAAGCTTCCTTCCATACAAATTCGTGCTAATTAGCTCGAGCCCCGCAGGACATGCCCCATGGAAGGGAATGGCTTCAATGGACTTGATAAATAAGAAGGATTAACTTGTAATACGCAGGCTTCAATAGAACATAACTGGGCCTACTCCTTCAACAGGACATAATTGGGCCTACTCCTTCAACATGACATAACCAAACCTACTTCCTTTTAAACAAAGCACATCAACGAACCTGCTTCATGCATCCTTTCCAAAAGACATAACCAGACCTATTTTAATCATCTTTCTAAAAAGAAAAATGGTTTTATGTTTATTTTGCTCAATGGGAAGAGTACATAACCAGACCTGTTTTAAGCATCTTTTCCACAAAATAGAATCCGACCTACTTCAACAGAACACAAACCAGGCGAGATTCACTGGACGTCACATCACCTACTTTGGGGGAGGAAAGTTAACATTACACCATCAAATAGCTTTATGCACATTGTTCATTAGTGCACATATATCACCTAGCCATTTCTAGTGGCATACCAACTCTATCTAGCCATTCATTAGTGCACATATTTAACCTAGCCATTCCTTGTTTGCATACTTACTATAGCCGTTCTAGTGTTTACATTGAACCTTTTCGTCTTAACTAGTGAGGTTCCTTTCGTCCAACTATTGAGCACCTTTAAACTAGTTGTTCTCTAAGTAAGTGTGCACCTTGAATCTATTCATTCAACTAGCGAGCTTCCATTCGCCCTTAATGCCCTTATCAAATATTTAATGCTCCTATCTCCTGAGCCCACTAGAAAGTTGTATATCTATTGGCCTGCTTCTAATAATAAGATGTTCTCTTCAATAATGTAACTAATATGTTAACCAGTAGTTATGTACATAATGTAACTAATATGTTAACCATTCAATGGGATGTTTCTCCTCCGAGGCCGAGCTCGCGTGATTTTTCCGCTTATTTATGATCTGCTTTCTTATGAGAGCTAGTGCCGCTGCAAGTGCCGACAAGAAGCATAGGAATAAAGAGCAAATATGTTATAGTGCCGCCCGTAGCCATGGATGTTCATGAACTACTCTAGAGCCTATTTATGAGTCTATCTTGGGAAAGAAACAAAAGCCATCCAGAAAAGGTGTTGATAAGAAGAGTGTTATTTCTTATTCATAAAGAGTTAAAAGCATGAAAGAGGCCCTCTTTCTCCCTATGGTCAGGTTAGCTATAAATACCTTTCCTAAAAAGATGAGCGTTCGTCCCTCACCCTGATGGATCAGAGTACCTTTTAAGGGGTCAAGTTGCAACAAAGAAAATTTCAATGCCCATTGAAGCAGGAAAAGAAAGATATTAATTATTTCTCATTGGAAATAAGTTAGATCTAAGTAATGGTGTTTTTATCCATCCCCGCACGCTAGCATGGTGTGTTTCTCTCTCCTCGCTAGAATGGATCTTTTTATTACTCCTGGAAAGAAAGTGTGGTTTATCTATAGCACACTCCTACTCCTTGAGGGTGTATCTATCCTCGCACAATAGAAAGAATGGTGTATCTTTTAAGTCTCTGTGTTCTTCAATGATGTCACTAATACGTTAACCATTAAGCGGGGGTGGGGGTGTAAATAATGTAAATAAGCTGAGGAACATATTTATTAGCTGCTTTCTGAGCTATTGCTTTCTTATGCTCGACCATCGGAGTTGGCGCTTCGCTTGGGGAGGAACAAACATTCTTACAGGGTCGATGCCACACTTATGTGTTGGTTTTGCCCACCTTAGTCTTAATAATAAGATAATGACAAATAACCACCCCTTTGAAAGACCGAACGAGCTAGTAAGGTCTCCATCTTTATTATGAAGAAGAATCCAGACCCATGACCATGATGTCTCGTCATGACCTTTAAAAGAAAGAGACCGGAGATAGCCTTGAGGAGGACTAGTGGAAAAGATAAAGTATCTATCTTGGGAATTACATAGAAGGGATAAACCTTACCATGATGTGCCCCTCCAAAGAAGGAGACAAGACATATACTTGAGGAAGACCAATGGCCAAGCTAAAGTCTACATCTTCAAAATTACATATATGGATTTTTATACTCTTTCCAACCAATAAAAATTTAGATTGATTTGTTAATGGGAGGTTAGATTGTTACACTTGGGGATTAGATAGGGGCAGGGACTCAGACTTATTGTACTCTGTTATCATGATTAATAAAATCCTGTTTATTATGCATCTTTGAATGTCATCTCTGAGTTGTAATTAGAAGTAGTGGGCGCATTTCTGGGAGAAGGCAGGGCCCCCTTCCTCTCAGAGACGATGCCCTTGTGTGTTTGTTAATTTTTTATAGAGTGGCGTGTATTTTTGGAAGTTTATTTATAATTGCACAAATGTGTTATTGATTGTTGGAGATGATATGTTTTATTAATGTAATGTGTGGTTTTCCTGAAGCTTAATCTCTGTGGTGCCCGTAGTTTTCATTGCCTGTGGATTACAGATTCGAGATTTCATTGAATGAATAATTGCATTTTTGTGTTCATCTATGTTTATCCCTCTTTAGATTAATATAAACTAAAAGAATCTTGTAGAGTATTGGTGGTTGAGCCAACCTGGTTTTATACTTCATAGCTCATGTTGGATAATATTGGTTTCAAGAGGCTGTAGCTTAGCTAGTTTTACAATGCTTAGATATAATATCAGATGTTTTTGAGTATTGATTAAATATGTTAAAGGTGGGACTCTTAGAGTACTGTCATTCATAAGAGATTACATATGTTTGGCCTGCAATTCTACCTTAGGAGCTCACACCATATTTTTATCGATCTTGATTGACATCTCTGATTTCGTTTTTTTTCTGGTCAATAGTGTTTTTAAGGATTATGTGAGGATTGATGAGTTTCTTTTATAGCTTTAAAATCACTTTGGGTCTTATCTCTGCATATATTTTTCTTGGCACCTCGTATGTTTACAAACTCGGATTGATTATAAATGTACAAAATTTATTACATCATAAATTGACTAACACATCTCTTACCATTGAGACCTTCGAACAAATTTATTATTTTATCCTTTTCACTAGGTTATTCCCCCAATCCATAACAATATTTTACTTTTTCCTTTTTAATCTCTAACAGTCATATCTCAATTTAGTCTTTATAAAATCCAAGATCCTTAGTAAACCCTTCAGCAATAGACTCCGGCAAGAGCCAGACCAACCCACAACTTCAAATAGAATTATTGGGCATTACAGATTTGAAGGAAGACACTTACTATTTAGTCTACTTATATTCTCTTTACTTAGACATATTAGTTCATTCACGTCAATCGCTACCTAACTAATCCACTTTTAGTTCACGTGGAAATATTTTTATTTTACTAAAGACTTTAGCCCTAGCTAAACACATCATCCCTAGGCCCTAGATCCAGGTCGTACCAGTCATACCAAAGGAAAATCCAAAGCATTTACCTTCATTTAATAGTAGTCTACCATCCATATCTTACTATAACACTAAGTTCACCTTCCTTCCTCTTCATCATCCACCCTTATTTAATGTAGGAAAGACTGCGTTCACCGCGAACATACCCAGATTTTTAAAACCTCTTTTTAACATACCCATATTTTTACACCCTTTAGCCACCTTTTTTTATTAGGAACAGACTTACCTTTACTAATACAATTTTTTTATTAGAGTTACCTCCTCATCTTGCTGCTAGGCAGAGATTCAAGCAAATACTAAACTAGAATGCCCAGGGAAGCCTATTACCCTTTTTAAACAACATATCCTTCAGTGAGGAAGACCAACCGCCAAGTTCATCTAGCCCTTTTGCCTCTTGCCACTATCAACCTTTTTTACCCAAGTAATGTGCCGTTATGATTCTTAGGTCCAAAGAAAGCACTTTCTATCTCTCTGGAATGAACAGATACAAGCTTAGTGCAATCAACATTTGTCATTGAACTAGTCCCCGTTAAACTTAAAAGAAACAATCTTAGTACATGGGTTGAAAGGCTATCGCACAATGCCAGCAAAAGGAAAGGATTTTAAGAAGCAGCAGACTAGCCCAAGTATTCCAAGCCCAAGCTGTACAACCAGCATAACAAGTAGAATCGACCAAATTACGAGCATAAACATTCTTTCGAGATGAAGAATTCCTAGTAGCAGTTGAACCATAAGCAGTTCTATCAAAAGTTTAAAGAGAATTCCCAGCACGAGTATTACAATAAGCAGTTCAAGTAGCATTATAATTCTTAGTATCATTTAAATCAGTTGTTTAAAGAGCAGTTGAAGGAACAACTGGGAATGCATTCGAACCTGTCTCCTTACTGATTATCTACTGCCTATAAGACTCAGGTGAGCATCCTCAGAATTAAAAAAACTAGGGGCTAGTACTTTACTAGCTCTTGGGATGGTGGGCATAATTACATATATAATGAGATATCTCGACAAAGAATCATCATCCATCCATCCATCCATCAATCAACCCAAATCGACGCACAGGATCCCAATCAATATTGATGCACAAATAAAGAAATATCTCTCCAGCAGAAGATGGTGCAGGATCTTAACTCTCTCTCCATCAGGTATCATCCCGGTCTATCTCTAGTTATGGGGTAAACAGTGGGTCTCTCTCTTTGGGACTTTCTCTCGCAAGTCAGGTCTATTCCAGGATCCATTTCCTACGTTTCCTATGGCATAAGCTTACTCATGCAAGGTTATTTGATTCGTAAGGCTGGGTGGAAATGTGGTAGCAATAGGAGATAGCATTATTCAGGAGCTAAAGGGAATCACTCCAAACCACATTGGAAAGTGCTGACTCCGAGCAAGTAAAGTAGGGTCTCGAACAGAATGCGCTCCTAACCTAAATATTTTCAACCCCAGCCGGCATTGTTCTTAATAGAATCATACCGCTTCATCACTCCGTGCCTTCTTTAACGCCCTTTCTATTTAGATACGTCTCATATCGGGCTTGATAAACCTTCTTATATTAGTCTTTAGAGCCCACCTTACCTTTAGTATTAAATTCTTGATAACCCCACCTTAGCTTGAGTGTGATATGGGTGGAGCAATTATTTATATATGTGCTTCTTTAAATTTATAGATAGATATGGGTGTCAGTATTGGTTGGAATCCTATTTAAGCACATCTTATTGCTATTATTTAGGTGGCCAACCCCCTTCCTTTGAATGACATCAAATGAAAGTTACCAAAAACAAACAAGGTTTAATGCATATAGAACCTTCCAATTTTAGGTTCGTGGCTCAACCTCAACCCATGCCTTTTAGGAATATTCTTTTAGAACAAGAACTATTTGCTGAACGTGGTTGAGAAAGGGTTGGGTGCTTCTTTTACAGACATAATTTTAGTTAGGACCCATATAAATACCTTAGACCTCAAAGCGAATTATTGTTTCCTTTCAGTTGGCTAGTGGATGGACAAGGATTAGACATACTCACTTTTTATAAGGGTCAGGTGAAGACCCTATCTCTCTTGGCCTAAGAACCAACCGGATAATAAAAGGTTATACCCCTTCTTTCTATTTAATAGCCTCGATAAGCTCTAGGAGAGGGGGTTGATGGAATAGATCTATGGATGGAGGATGGATTTTCAATTAGCCCATAGGGTGATGCGGTTGGATTGTTTTAACTCCTTTCTTTAATTGAGAAACCACTGCCAGAACTTATTAGAGACTGCTGGATCGATGGTCAAGTAGCCAAGGACTTGTCGTAGCATGCTCCTTCGGGATTGTCTATTAGTTGAGAGGGTTTACCTTTAGCTGATATTAGTTTAGCTGATATCGTCTTTAATTGCCCCAGATAGGTTTAGAATCCACAACCATACCAGCCTAAATGATCGAACTTTGAAAATATGCTCCTAGTTCAGGCTTTTCATTGCATTCAATAAAGGTCTAATCTCATGTAGTTGCTTCCCCCCGCAGGATCAAGCATAATACCGGCAGTCGATCTCGATTATTATAGTAGTAGGTTCACCCGAGGTTGGGTTCAGTCCTTCCTTTGTGAAATTATGGTAGTTGACTTATTCACGGTAAATAATACTACATAGTATAAGAGTCTTGAACCTAAAATAGTAGCGGGGTATTTCTTATTTAAAGTAGGCAAGGTTCCTCTCTAAAGGGTAAAATGAGTAGTAGGTTTTTTCTTTCCCAAGTGGACGGGTATAAAAGGTCTAGTTTCCAACTACGAGTAAATATTTCAAATAGTGAATACAGGAGTGGAGAAGAGTAACCTGCTAGATCATTCAGTAGTAGCAAGAGTAACTGTGCCCGGTTCCTGAGCATAGGTGTTTCCTTATGTAGGATCCCGCAATCTAAAAAGTAAATAATCAGCATGACAATGAATTGGTCTTGCCTTTCCTAGAAGAATCCAATGTTACACTAGTCAATGAATCTATAACAGCAATGGAGGGAGTGATAGAGCCAGTGGAAACTAGTGCTAATGGAAGTAAAACAAGAATGCAATGAATGCTCAAAGAGAGTACATCAATGAATACCTGATCAATGAGATACATGCATTCTTATATAGTGTTTTTTTGTTAGGATCGTCAGAACTACTGTACAGGATTAATGTAGAGCTTCTTGTACGGGCTTCGATACATCATTACCAACCTTACATTTCCACTTACTTAATTTATATCCTAGGTACCACTATGAATATTTACCAGCTGAGCGTTGCCCAGGATACTAGTTAGGAATTATACAATACTGCTATAGCATGATACCTCTTATACTTAGTACATCCTCACAAATTTCCCACTTTACTTTATGTTAGATCATTGAATCGTCGGATCTGTTGGAGAAATGTACTTACCAGTTGAATGTGCATTTAGTTCGCACCGGCTCTGTCAGTCACCCTGTCAGATGTTTTGTCAGTCCGCTGTATTGCAGAGATGTCAGACAGTATGTCAATCTGTCAGAAGGAATCGTGCACTTTTCCTAGTATTTAATCAACCACGTTTCTATTCCGTAAGTTGAAATTCTTAGGTAGAAATTAATTACAGTCTTTAATGAAGATCAATAGCTTCCAGGCGAAGCGATCCCAAGTTTATGTATAAATATAAATCACTCTCATTAGATTAAGCAGGGATAAGAGATGAGAGATGAGAGATGAAAGAGATATAGAAGTAAAAGAAGAAGAAGGATTTCATTGTGAATTGTATGAGGAGCCCAAGCTCTGCGTAAAATGGTGAAAGATTGAAGTATTTACCATCTCTCTATATTGCAGCAATGTTACTTGTGTTACTGCGGTAATATATAAGTCAATAGTTATTTTGTGTTCATTCTCAAGAATGGTTGTCATTACCTGTCGCACATCTTCTTCATATTCATATGCGTAAATGTTGTTTACATTTACTGTCAGTAAACGAAATCAAGAATTCCAAGTATTCCACGGTGGTAAAGTTTTAGTTTAACGCGGAGTAACTTCGGCATAATCTTCATTCTTCCATTCATATATTTTAACAAGAAATATCACATTATATAGTTTGCTTAAGAGTGTATTTATCAAAGTCAAGTTGTCGGCGAAGTTACGCGGAGTAAAAATATCTTCAAGTTTATAATTTCCGTAAGTATTGCATATCGCATATCGCAAGGTTATTGCATATCACATGGTGTGCGAAGTTAATTTACTCGAAGTTGTAATACCCCAATTTTGAACCCTTAGGAAATATTGGCTCTAATGTAAATATTGTAAACACACGATGTATGTTTCCCTAGCGTGGAGCTCAAGGCCAAGGCCCCGCTAGTTTATGCTCGGATTTTATTTAAATTAGACACGCTTGATATTTTGTTACCCACGTGCTATTAAGCCATGGGATATTGTAAATTGATGTAAATATTTAATGTTGAAATAAAATACCAAAAACTGGCTATGGAGGCAACGAATGAGAAGGGGACATGTGTATCCACTAGGGAGTGGTGAGGGGGCTATGGGATTAAACCCTAGGCTGCCATTTGTCATTATGAGAACCCATTGACTTCCCTAGGTGACATTAATGCCTGCTGTAAGGAGGTGGTTGAGATTTCAGCCCATGGCTTCAATGGGAGCATGGGCAGCCCTGAAATTCGTATGGGTGGGCATGGGCTCTGATTGCTTGGGTAAGAAGTCACTCAACCTCATGGGAGGTTGCTTCATTCTCACCCCAGTCCATTGTGAAACTATCTAGCATCATTCCCATCCAAAAACGAGTGCCCAGCAGTGAGGGAAAACCAGAAATCGCGACCTTGAGAGAACCCAGTTTTTGAAAGACCAAAAACGCCCAGATTTTGCATGGGATGGGGAAATCCAATGGGGGATCCAATAGCATGAACCTTGGGGCGAATTTGGGAGCATTAGCTACCCCGAAATCAATGGGAAAACCCAGCTTTTGCAGCTCAGAAAACGAGTGACGGATTTGAGTATTCGGTGAGCAGAACAGAGAGAAATCAAGTTGGGATTGACTATGCAGAGGTTGGGTATGCTTGATAAACCCAGTGAAGGCTAGGATCTCAAGGATCAGCAGCTGAACCTTTCTATGCCCATCCTGAAGAGCACTGGAGGGAAGAGTTGCCTGAGGGACTGTGTAACAGAGAAGGGGATCTTCCTTGTGTTGGATGTGGTAGGTAATGTGGGTGCCTGACTGTTGAGCCCACTTGAGATGCCTGTAGCTCTGTGGTTGAGCTCACTGGCTTAGCACTACCCTCCTCTATCTTCTTGGATGTTTGACTGAAGCCATGGCTGTGAGTGAACCCAGCTAGTCCTCCTTAGTGGATACATGGCCCAGCTCGGGGGTGATCTCTCAGCTGAAGGAATATAGGCTGAATAGAGATCTACGGTTGGGAGGAACGTTGCCTTCACGTAGCCAGTTGTTGGACATCAACTTCTCAAGATAAGTGTTCTTGTGATTTAAATTATTTGCATTCTGTGTTCTGCTACACATTCAATATGAAGGATTAATTATTCCTGTTAAATAAATGAAATGCATCATGTTTTATGCAATGTGATAGTTAATGATGGATTACATGTATGACGGATATGGGTATGATGAACACGTGAAGAAATTGTGTGCATATGTGAAGTTCAAATTCCGCTGTGTAGTTATTGAGTTTATGTCTGCACCCATAAGTTTTAAATTGCATGCGTTATGGGTCTCAGTATTGGGGCTAAGCCTTTACGGAAGCCCTGTGTTGTTAACGTTTTCCCCTCCTTGCCTTTGACGATGGAAGGGGGCGTTACAGAAGTAAATTTCGTGCAATATCAAATGTTGCGGCAAAGTAAAATTCCGCAAAATTAATTCACGTGAAGTAAATGCTCGCGGAAGTGAAAGTCATTCGCAAAGTCAAAATTAGAGCTTCTGTCAAAGTCCGCAAAAGATTTGTTTACAGCGCAGTTAAATTTAAATTGACTGTGCATTACTGCAGTGATCTTTTCCATTCATCTGGTATCAGAGCCTAGTTTACAGCGAGAAAGATTTCTATTTACAAAAAGGGAAAAGTGATGGCTTCCACTTCTGGTAATTTGCAAACTCCAATATTTTCCGGTAAAAATTATGAATATTGGTCGCTAACAATGAAAGCTTTGTTTAGAGGTCAAGATGTATGGGACATAGTCCAGACTGGTTATGCAGAACCAACAAATGCAGCAGCATACAACAATCTCACTCAAGTTGAGAAGGATGTTCTAAGGGAACAGAGGAAGAACGACAAAAAGGCGTTGTTCCACATACATCAAGTGACACATGAATCAATACTCCCAAGAGTAGCAGTAATGCAGTCATCCAAGGAAGCGTGGGACACGATGGAAACAACATACCAAGGTTTGAATAAGATAAAAACTACCAAACTTCAAATTCTTAGAAGAGATTTTGAATCTCTATCAATGAAAAACACAGAGTCAGTATACTCATTCTATACTCATGTGATTGGTTTAGTTAATCAAATAAAGTCTCATGGAGAAACTCTAACTGATGAAAGAGTTGTTGAAAAAGTTCTTATAGTTCTGCCAAAGAAATTTGAATCTTTGGTTGTAACCTTGGAGGAAAACAAAGATCTGTCCACATTTACTATTGATGAGTTGCAAGCCTCATTACTCAATCATGAACATAGAATTAGCGGTTTAGATACATCATTGGAAGGTGCATTTGCAGCACAATCATCCATAAGTCGTGGAAGATGAAGAGGAAGATCAAGCTCTAGAGGCAGAGGACGAAGTCCTTTCAGAAGAGCTTGCAGCAACAGTCCTGCACATGTCGCTGGTAGAGGCCAAAATCAGACTCCCAATCAGCCAAGTGGACAAAGGTATGATAAATAAAAAATTCAATGTCATTACTGCAAGAAGTATGGACACTTCGCATATGAATGCAGGAAGAAGCAGTATGACCAAGGAAAGCAAGGTGAAGTGCAGTCAAGCAACAACAGCGCACTGAACAACTCACTGTTCTTAGCATGCGTATCTCCACTGGAATGCAATGCTATCCAAGAAAGTACAAATGACATATGGTATTTAGACTCAGGCTGTAGCAATCATATGACTAGTAATTTAAGTTTATTTTCTAGTCTAGATAAATCAGTTCAAACTGATGTAACACTTGGAAACAATAATCAAGTTACTGTTTTGGGAAAGGGTACTGTTGATATTCTAACAAAATAGGGGGAGCAGAAATATATGTCTGATGTGTATTATGTTCAAGGTTTGAAGCACAACCTGATGAGCATTGGTCAATGGATGGAAAAAGGTTATAGAGTTCACATGGTAGGTAAGCGTTGTGTGATCAAGGACATATATCCCAGCAATCAGTTAATTGCTGAAGTGCAAATGACAAGCAATCACTTGTTTCCTTTGAGGATAAGACCCATCATAAAAGGTAAAACAACTCAAGTTGTTCATACAAGTTAGAATGAAAATTATGAAGCTGCGTTCAAGACAGAGAGCAAAGGAGCAGAAGTTCACAACGACAAGGATGAAAAAGGCAGCACAATCCAAGCTGCGTTTCAAATAGAAATGAAAGATGAATCCTGGTTATGGCATTTCAGATTTGGACATATAAATTTTGGTGGGATGAAGCTACTGCATATGAAGGATATGGTGAAAGGATTGCCATTGATTGGAAAGCCAGAGAGAATTTGTGAAGGCTGTATCTTTGGAAAGCAACATAGAGAGACTTTTCCAGTCGGAAAGTCATACAGAGTGCGCACACCACTTGAAATCGTGCACTCCGATATTTGTGGACCGATGCAAACACCGTCCATGGGAGGATGCACTTATATTCTCACCTTTATTGACGATTTCACAAGAAAAGCATGGTTCTATTTTCTAAAACATAAATCTGATGCATTTAGTTTTTTTCAGCAGTTCAAGGCACTTGTGGAAAAGTAGAGTGGTTACAGCATCAAGATATTGAGAACAGACAGAGGAGGTGAGTATGTCTCAAATGATTTCATAATTTTTTGCAAAAACCATGGCATACAGAAACAATTCACTACGCGGTACACACCGCAGCAGAATGGTATCACAGAAAGGAAGAACATAACCATTATGGAAATGGCGCACAGTATGTTGGCAGCCGCGCATCTATCAAATGAATACTGGGTTGAAGCAGTGGCAACTGCAGTATACATCATGAATCGATGTCCGATGAAGAGCGTGAAGAACAAGGTTCCACGGGAAGCATGGACAGGTATGAAACATAGTGTTTCGCATTTAAAAGTTTTTGGTTGTGTAGCATAGGAACATGTTCCAGATGAGCTAAGGACAAAATTAGACAATAAAGGACAGAAATGCATCTTTATTGGACATTCTGAAGACACAAAAGCATACAAGTTGTATAATCCCATTGCAAGGAAAGTCATTATCAGTCGCGATGTTTAGTTTGTTGAAAATGAAGCATGGGATGGAACCATAGAAAAGAATGTGAAAATCATGTCACATGTTGAACATGATGATGTTGCAGAAGATGCAGTTGAGACTCCGCATATAAACCAGAATGTTGTAGTTCCGTCTACTCCCAGGACAATGCAACATGTTTCAGCACAAGGTACTGCAACATCAGTCGCAGCTCAGGCAACTCCAACAAGCATAGAAAGTGTGCAACAAACTCCATCAAGCAGTTCACACAATTCGACACCAGCAACTCCGCGAAGAACAAGAAGTCTGCGTGAGATATATGAGACCGATACACCAAATTCATTTTCTGTCTTTGCATTATTTTCTCAAGTTAATGATCCTCTAACATTTGAAGAAGCTGTAGAAGATGACGTCTGGGCACAAGCCATGAATGAAGAAATAGAATGCATTGAGAAAAATCAAACATGGGAATTAGTTGACGTTCTTATAGACAAGGATGTGATAAGCGTCAAATGGATTTATAAGACCAAGCAATATGTTGAAGGAAATGTGTAGAAGCACAAGGAAAGATTGGGAGCAAGAGGATTCACACAACAGCCTGGTATAGACTTCAATGAAACTTTCGCACCTGTAGTGCGAATGGACACTGTCAGAACAGTTATGGCCATTGCAGCACATAAGAAATGGCATGTTTATCAAATGGATGTTAAGTCTACATTTTTAAATGGTTATCTAGAGGAAGAAGTATACGTGGAGCATCCACAAGGCTACGAAGTTCAAGGACAAGGACACAAAGTATACAGGTTGAAAAAGGCACTCTATGGTTTGAGGCAACCTCTGTGAGCTTGGTACAGTTGCATTGACTCTTATCTCATTCAGAATGGATTTCACATAAGTGAATGTGAGCCAACGCTGTACAAAAAAATCAACAAGCAAGGTAATAAGCTAATCGTCTGCTTGTATGTAGATGACTTAGTATTTATTGGTGATTTCGGCATAGAAGAATTTAGAACAGTCATGGAAAGTGAATTTGAAATGACAAATTTGGGGCATATGAAATATTTTCTGGGCATAGAAGTCCAGAAGACTGAAAATGGAATATTCAGAGCACAGTCGAAGTATGCAAGTGATGTCTTAAACAGATTTAAGATGTTAAACTGTAAGACAGCCCTAACACCAATGATAACATGTTTGAAATTGAGCAAGGATGATGACGGATCCAATGTAGATCCTACGCTGTTTAAAAGACTCGTTGGAAGTCTTATGTACCTTACAGCGACAAGGCCAGACATCGTGTATGGAGTCAGCTTAATCTCAAGATTCATGGAAACACCAAAAGAATCGCATTGGCAAGTAGGTAAAAGAATTCTGAGGTATGTAAGCAGAACAAAAGGCTTTGGTATTTTGTATTCAACCGCAGAAAATTTCAAACTCATTGGCTACAAAAACAGCGACAATGGAGGCAACATAAACGACTGAAAAAGCACATCCAGAAATACATTTCATGTAGGAACTGGTGTTGTTATCATGGGCTTCAAAGAAGCAACTGATCGTAACTCTTTCTTCAGCAGAAGTAGAGTATGTCGCAGCTACAAGCGCTGCATGTCAAGTCGTATGGATGCGGAGGATGTTAAGTGATCTGTCGCAGCATCAGCAAGAACCCACAGTCATTTTGTGCGACAACAATTCTGCTATCACACTGTCAAAGAATCACATGTACCACAAGAGAACCAAGCACATTGACACAAGGTATCATTTCATCAGAGAATTAATAAACACCAAGGAAATCTGTTTAAAATTTTGTAGGTTTGAAGATCAGGTTGCGGACATCTTCACAAAACCATTGGCAAGAGACACATTCCAATATCTGCGAAGTTGTTTAGGAGTAACAAGTTATGCACAGTGAACTTTGTCATGCACATAGCATGTTGCAGCTCTGAATCGTGTTGTAAAATTTTTTCATCAACTCATAATTAAGGGGGAGTGTTGGAGAAATGTACTTACGAGTTGAAAGCGCATCTAGTTTGCGCCAGCTCTGTTAGTCACCCCATTAGACGTTTTGTCAGTCCGCTATATTGCATAGATGTCAGACAGTCTGTCAATCTCTCAGAAGGCATCGTGCACTCTTCCTAGTATTTAATCAGTCGCGTTTCTATTCCGCAAGTTGAAATTCTTAGGTAGAAATTAATTATAGTCTTTAATGAAGATCAATAGCTTCCAGGTGAAGCGATCCCAAGTTTATGTATAAATATAAATCACTCTCATTAGATTAAGCAGAGATAAGAGATCTACGTAAAATGGTGAAAGATTGAAGTATTTGGCAATGTTACTTGTGTCAAGTATTCCACGGCGGTAAAGTTTTAGTTTAACGCGGAGTAACTTCGGCATAATATTCATTCTTCCGTTCATATGTTTTAGCAAGAAATATCACATTATATAGTTTGCTTAAGAGTGTATTTATCAAAGTCAAGTTGTCGGCCAAGTTACGAAGTTACGCGGAGTAAAAATATCTTAGAGTTTATAATTTCCGCAAGTATTGCATATCGCATATCGCAAGGTTATTGCATATCACATATCCCAAGGTTATTGCATATCGCATGATGTGCGAAGTTAATTTACTGCGAAGTAAATTTGGTGCGATATCAAATGTTGTGGAAAAGTAAAATTCCGCGAAATTAATTCACGTGAAGTAAATGCTCGCGGAAGTGAGTGATCTTTTCCCTTTAGGATCGGATCGGAACTACCCTATGGATTAAGTCATAACAGCTAGAGCCTTTCGCAGAGATCGTTGAACTACCCCGAATTTAGGAATTAATTAAATCCATAACTCTAGAAATTATGTGTGAAAATCCCCTTAATTAAAGCAATCATATCCAAATTGCGTTATTTACTTCGGTTGAGGGTTTTGTCCCTGCGACCTAGGAGAGAGGTCTGCACCTTTACTACATTGATTAGTTAATTGTGCTTCTCCATGTATTTTTAACATCACTCTCCCAACTTTCGCCCTTCATTCATGCAACACAGAATCCATTGCACACTGTTGCTGCTTCCATTTAAACAATATCCCATCCTTCTCATCATGTCATCATCATCATCAATCGCTAGGCACCTATTTCACTGATCCTCAATACCTAGATAAACAAGGGCAGAAGGTAGATCGATATAAACGATGTGGGTAAGTCCTGTGGATGAATGAAGGTCCTTTGCGAGGCTCAGTTTGGTGATTTTTATAATGGCAAGTTCTCTTCGATTAGTTTATAAGTAGTGGAGAAGCCAAATGTCTTCGCCAAAGTGGACTTGTTGTTTTGCTTCCTCATGGTTATGATGGGCAGAGTCCAGAACATTTTAGTGTAATATTGGAACGATTTATTTAGATGAGCGATGACAATCCATTTTTTATTCCTTAAATGGATCCTACATTGAGCAAGCAAATTTAGGAGTGTAATTTACAAGTTAATGTGACAACCCCTGCCAATTATTTCCACATTCTTCATTGCCAGACACATCGTGATTTTCGTAAGCCTTTAGTTGTGATGGCTCCAAAGAATCTTCTCCGCCTTCACGCCTGCAAGTAAAGTCTTTTTTTTTAATTTGATGATGTAAAAGGCCATCCTGGGTTTGTTTTACAAACAGGGAACTCAATTCGAATGTCTCATTAAGGATCAGAATGATCACTTTTATTAGGAGGAGGGCATTCAACGTCTTATACTTTTCTCTGGGAAGGTATATTCTGAGCTTATTCTGATCTTATTTAAGAAAAGGAGATAGTTAATTTAAAGTATTTTGCTATATGTTGTGTGGAACAACGCTGCCCATTCCTATACGACCTTGTCCAGAGAGAGCTCCAGCGATATCCAAATGCAGAAATTAGATTGTGCCAGGAGGAACCCAAGAATATGGGAGGATATCATTACATCACTCCTCGTCTTCTAACTGCAATGAGGGCAATAAATCAGGGCACATAACATGATGCAAAGTATTAGGTCGAGCTCCATCTGATGCAACAACAACTGGGTTTTCTAAGGTACATGTACAAGAATAGAGAGAATTGGTGCATAAAGCACTATAGTTAGCTCCTATATACTCCTAGTATATTGAAGTTTGCATTACAGCTATTCAAATTTGAAAAGAGTCGTGCTGTGGCTACATCTTGAGAGTTATCAATCAAAAAATTTCCTGTTATCTTAGTCAAATTTTGGTTTTAAATCTCAGATATAGGAAAAGTATAATCCTTCAGATCCATAATTATACTGAGATATGAACAATAGCATGGGAATCAGTAGTTTACTGTAGTTGTGATGTCCTGTAATTTTCTAGTTTTGATGCTTTGAAAGACTACCCATAATTAAGGAGAGACCAGTTTTTGGCCCTCAGCTCCATCATAGCTACACAAAGGGAAACATATGAGCACCGTTGTTTTTCCTCTGTGGAAGGGTTCCTATAGGACCTATCTACTCTTCTAGAAAGTCGACCAGAAAATCCTAGGGCCAAGAACCATTCTGATCTCTTCTGGGAAGAATTTGAATTTCAAGGGACGGGAAATGAGCATGACCAAATAATGGATGCCACCAGATGTGTACCGAGCACCATATGTAAGGCCATCGTTAAATTCTAGGTAAATGTAAGGACTGCAATGGTGACAATGTGCATTTCAATAGGTAGATCCTTCATAAACAGATTAGCAATGGGAAAAGCACCTCCCAGGGCAAATGATTCATTAGCAGCAGATCCAAGTACGGATTTAGATATAAATAAATTTCACTGATGTTTCTAATATACATGTTGTGGAGGCCCCCCTTGACCTACAATAAAATAACTGTGACTTTATTGTAATGCATAAGTAATACCAAGTGTCTTACGAACTATGTGATTCAACATGTTGGCCCAACCAAAGGACCCAAATACGCTGAGCCTGGGGACGATGTAATGAATGACTCTATGGTTTAAAAATCTATAACTTAACTGTCGTCGTGCGGGATGATTATGTTAACCCTACCGTTGATGGTGCTATGAGTTGGCACAACGTATACTGTCACTTCAATGGAATCAATCCCTTCCTCCTCAAAATTGAATCCTACCCAAATGAGTAATCTTCTTCCTTTATCATAGTCCTCTCACCTTGGGCCAGGTTAACAAATATCTAAGAATACCTCAACACTATAAAGTTCCCATAGTAAGCCCCTATAATTGTTAGAAAATTCCTAGCTCATACAGCTACCCGTTATGTCTAAATAGGCTGCCTCCTTTTTAAAAGAGGTTTTTACGGAGTAATGCTTCGTTTCATTAACGCCTCTAAACTAGTTGACCTCAACATTGAGGCTCATGATGATATTTGTGAAAGTCACTTTGGTGTATAGGACACTCATCTTAAGTTCCTCTGAATGGATTATATTTGGTCCTATATGCGGGAAGACATCCATCAGTATGTCACTCGATGTGTTGCATGTTAAAAAAATGTAAACCTCATTCATGCTTCTTCGCATAAAATAATTCCCATTGAGTAACCTTATCCTTTTTCCATACAGGGTTTGGACCACATTGGAGGCATTTTGACTCTATTCTTTAAGGGCCATAAGTTTGTCATAAAAACTACTGCTTACTTCATGAAATGGGTTAAATCCATGTCTCTCACTAGAATTTAAGGAGGTGTCATAGCTTATTTCATTCACTATCATCTTATCTATTAATTCGGTGTCTCTAGTACTATCATCACAAATAATAATACCCAATTTTACTTCTTTAAAGTTAAAGAACTATTTACACAATATTGTATAACCTAGAAGTTATTCTCCCCCTACTACCTACAAGGTAATGGTGAAGCTGAGGCTACCAACAATACCTTGCTTCATGTTATACACTATATAGTTTCCTTTTTAGGATTTTATTGGAATCTCCAATTTGACCTAACCTTATATATAGGCTTATCCCACTTTAATTTGCATACCAGTTAGCACCACTCCTTTTCCCCTTGTGTATGGAATCGAAGTAGTTCTCCCCCCTATAGGTCATAGTTCGTTCTCTTAGGATTTCTCTCTATTATGTAATATTATACTAAGATCATAATACTTCCCAGCTAGTTAAGCTTGATCCCTTAGATGAATAGTGTCTTCATACCTTAGAATGCACTTATGTTTACCAAAAATGCATGACTCATGCTTATAACAAGCACGTCCTCTCTCGTGACTTCTCCCTTGAAGACTTAGTTCTTTGAATAAATCCAAAGACTTTGAGAAACAGATAATCCAAAGGAAAGTGAAAACCAAACTAGTTAGGCCCATATGTCATTATAGAATACTATGGTTTCAGGGCATTGCACCTATTCACTCTTTAGGGAAAACTCCTCGATCAATGCTATGCATTTACGTAAGTTTAATGTTTATAGTATTTTTTATTCTTTTTATTTACTCTCTTAAGTATTAAATACCAAAGACTTATAGTAAAACTCTTATATGCGCGGGTGATCTTAAAACTCCCTTGAATCTATGTTGTCAATCTATGTTGTCATATGGCTACTATTATTTATTACTCCATGTTCATTCTTCTATCTCACCCCCTGTATCATTTAAAATTTTACTTATATAACCATTTTTCCTTGACCATCTAAAGTGAAGCAACAAACTATGCACAAGCCGAAGTTTCTAAATAAAGATCATATGATTTCCACAACTTATTTACCATTGACTGGAACTCTTTATCTTAAAGCCATCTAGGGTTTAACTTAAAGGTGTACCTGGTTTTGGGTTGTTGAGTTCTAATTCCAAAAAGATTGGATTGTGATCATCCACACCTTGTAACACTGCATCTAAAACCATAAACCGGTGAAACCTCTTGGAGACACTATATAAACCATTCCTTTAATTTATCCAAGTAGTTTTTATAATAATAGGCTTGACCTCAACCAAACCAACAGCTTTAGTATTAAAATGAAAGAAGTAAACATTTCTATCAAATCTTGCAGCCCCTAAATTTCCTTCTATTCAAATTGAAATTTAGGTCCATCCCCTCCCAAAATAACCATACCTTCATGAGGACACTGCATATTGATTTTTAAAATACATTTTAATGTACATCCATTTGAGTTGAGCATTTAGGATCGTGTAGTTAAAATATTTGGTAAAGAATGTAAATTTTTGTTAATTTTTTATTTTTTAAAAATAATTATTCTATGGTTTAACTAAATAAAAATCATTATAAATTTATTTTATTTTTATATTTAGTGTAAAAATAATCAATTTCTTTTAAATATAATTTTTTTTATAATACAATATTTTGAAAAAATATATACAATTTATAAAAACAAATTTCTCTTAAATTTGGAATTAAAATTAAGATAGATCTATTCCGATTTAATTTATTATAATAATTATTTTTATTATAGTTTAAATTATTTTTGTTATTTTATTTTTTTTTTCCATTTATTTTTATGGAAACTATATTTTAATTTATGATTTTTATAAATGTGGTTTTTTAGTTTTATTATTATTATGATATTTTTTTTTAATTTATTTCACTTTTTAAAGTTTTAATTTTCCATTGATCTCCATGATGACTAACCACATTTGTAGCAAATGAACTAAGAAGGAAATATTTTGACTTAATGGATTAAGGATGTTTACTTTATTGAAAAACCATATTATTAGTTGGAATTTTGAATACTTTGCATATGGTTGAGGTGGTGACCCTGAAATGGTAATCCTTGATTGGGTGTCTATGATAATATTTTGATCATTATCATAAAGTGGAGCTACCTCATGTATCATATATTTTACTACTATTACCTTAGCGATCCAAGTGATTAGAACGTTTACCTTAAATAGTCTTCTGCATTACCATGATGCACTTAGAGAATATGCACAACATTTATTTCCATGCAGCACAATGGTCTTAAATAGTCTTCTGCATTACCATGATGCACTTAGAGAATATGCACAACATTTATTACCATGCAGCACAATGGTCTATAAATGAGGATGTAGTAGTAGAGAGAAGATTAGGAGAGGGACACATCTTTATTTATAGGCTTCTAGCCATGCTAGCAGGACACATCCATGCACGCACTTTCCACGTGCACTTTCCATCTATAGATAGTATAGGATAAGGTTATCCTTATATTTTAGTTCTAGGAGACTACATGTAATTTCTAAGTTAAGCAAAAGAGAGCACATGGAGTTCATGTGTTGGTTTCACTTTATTAACTAGTTTACTAGTAATTGTAGCTTAGATCTAACTTTAACGATAAAGGGTTCACTTAATAAACCTACTCCATAGTTCATGCATTCATGGGGCATTAAAGAATAACCATAAAGCTTTTTGAATGTCCAAAA
The DNA here is from genome assembly GCA_027924585.1 of Larix kaempferi. Lineage (NCBI taxonomy): Eukaryota > Viridiplantae > Streptophyta > Pinopsida > Pinales > Pinaceae > Larix > Larix kaempferi. The sequence goes on along the minus strand of BSBM01002476.1, from coordinate 7,475 downwards.
TATTTAGTGTTAATACCCCATCTGACCTTTTAAATAAAATAAACACCTATTTTCATCATATATTGTAAATAACATTATTTTTCATGAAATTTTTTAACAGGTCCCCTTATTATTTCTATCCCTAAACATCTACTTTAGAAAATATTATTTATCATATGTTGCTTTAGCTCTATGTCAAGATCATCAAACATGCTCTTTGAGAATAAAAATACCATTTCATCTTTAGTTCTACTTATGAAATGCTTTTTCATTTTCATTGCTTATTCAAAGACTCTCATGGTTAATGAGGACTTCTAAAAGTGTTACAAGTACCAAAGATGTATCACCTTGTTCATTAATGGGATTGTTCATTTCCAATAAAAAACGCATGAAGATAGATCTCCTCACATTTCTAATTTGTCTTCCAACCTCTTATGATTCCAATTAGAAAATAGATAAATAATTGAGTACTTTCCATCTATGTAGGATTCCAATAGTTTCACTTACTTCTAACCTCTTGATTGTTTAAGCTAGAAAATGAATTATAACAATATAAATAATTTCAATCTCTATGTAAATGTTTCCATTACAAAAACATTACCATCTGTAAACTCTATAAAATCCATGCACATACCAACATTAAATTTTAAATTCAAGGTATATTGACAAAACATCCTCTATTTAAATTCCAAATATGATAGTATCACCCTCAAAGAAAAAATTAAATATTTATGATTAAGTTTGAAATGTGTGTATTTCTATATTATACTATACTATAATATTATTGTTAAATATCATAGTATAACATGTATACTATACTATACTATACTATATTTTTTTAATATCTCTATATACTATACCAAAATAGAATATTATTGTTAAATATCAATATTTTTAATTAAATAATAATATTTGAATTAAATAATAATATTTTATTATTACTTTGATAATAGCATTTTAATTAAATACCATTTTTATATAATACTATAATATAATATCTCTATCTATCATCAATATAATAATTTTATATACTATAATATAACATCATAATATTAATTAATATTTATATTATATTTATATTTATAACATCATTTTATTAATTAATATTTTTAATTAAATAATAATATTTATATTAAATACCATATTAAAAGTATAATATAATATAAATTAAAAAATAATATTTAAATTAAATACCATATTAAGTATAATATAATATAGTATAATTAATTAAAAAATATTATCATTATATTATTTTTAAATTAATTTTTATATTATATTTAATTAATTAATATTATTTTATTAATACTTTGATTTTTAATATATTTATGTACCATCATTATATTAATTTTATTTATTAGAGTATAATCAAATATTATAATTGAATAATACTATTTTAATAATGTTTAACGAATACCATAATGATACAACTTCATTTATAAAACAAAATGATTATTAAATATTTAACCATTATATAATATTAAATAAAAAATTATAATTTTTTTTAATATTATTAAATATTAATAATTTATCAATATATTCATTATAATATCTTAATCAAATACCATATTCATATAATATATATTTCTAATATCATAATTTAATAATATTTTTTATTTAAATTATAATAATATTTTAGTTTTTTATATTCATATATCTTATCAACATATATTAATTAAATTATAATAATATTTTAATTTTTAATATTTATATATATTATAAACAAATATTACTTTATATTAGTTATTTTAATTTTTAACATCTCTAATTTTCCATTATCATGTTTATTAGCTGGTTACAATACTATGTTGTAATCCAACCAGTAGTCCTCTGTCTGGAAGGTTTATGGATCCACTAACCTCAGGCTCTTACCCTTCTACAATGAAGAGAGAATTGGTAATCATTTGCCAAAATTTATTGACGAACGATCTAAACAGTTAAAAGGATCCTTCGACTTCATAGGAATGAATTATTATACAAGTCAATTTGCAAAGAATTGCTTGGACCCAACCAATATGAAGTTCTGCTGGGATCAGGACTGTGGAGCAACTCTTGTTTGTAAGTGTTGGGAGTTTACCACTGCATTAATCTGTTCATGTGTCAAAAATTAAATACTGAAATCCTATGACTAGTATTCCATATATTTAGGAAGTTCTGTCAAAGAAATAACTAATGTAATTTTCATTTCATGTGCTTTTACAGATCATCGGAATGGGGTGCCCATGAACACAAGGTATGCTAATTATAAAGAAGATTTTAAAATACAACATTCAATTTTAAAATTGAAGTTCATTTGGAGCTCTAGCTATGCAGTTTTTTTTTCATGGTGAAATTTGATATATTTGAAAACATCACACTGCATTTTTTGTTTATAAATTTTGTCTAGGCAACGAGTTTCATTTATGCATATGATCCGGGGATAAAGGATTTGCTAATCTATAGAAATCACCGGTATAACAATCTGCCAATCTTTATAACATAAAATGGTAAGAAAATCATATTGCAGGTTTTCGTTTCATTAATGGTTTCACCACAGGTTTTAGTTTCATTAATGGTTTCACCAGATAAGTAAGAGATATGTGATAAATGTTAAAATTTGGTTTTTACGTATTTAAAAAGGAATCAATGACTTCCTTGTGGAAAATTCAACCCCATCACTTGATGAAGCACTAAATGATACATGGCGTATAGATTTTTTTCTCTAAACATTTATGGTACACACTTGAGGCTATAAGGCATTGGTGAAACACTATTCTCATATATTACAGTTCATTCAATTATATTGGATGGCAAGGAGAAAGCTCCAAAATCTGGGATGTTCTGACAACTATGGATGAATGATATTGCAGCCCATTTGAAGAATTATTGGACAATTAAAGGTTATAAAATGTTATAATATGATGTTTATATGATCATACAGGGAAGGTTCAGATATCCGTGGGTTTTATGGGTGGCCACTTCTGGATAACTTTGAATGGTCTCTAGGTTATAAATGTCGATATGGTTTTCATTACATCGACTTTGAAGATGGTCTTAAAAGGTATCCTAAAGCATCTAATTTGCAAGTGACTGGTTTTTGAGACTGCAAGAATAATGCAGCTGTTTTACATGGAAGGAGACGGTTAGACACTTTGTTGCGATGCTCATAAATTATCCATCTTTGAGATATCAAATTCTTTGACATATTTGGTTTACATATCAGACCTTTTCATGTTAATCTATGACATATTGGGCTTGCATAACAGATCCTGCAAATCAATCCATCGAATGAGTGAAATACAGAGAGAATTTCATGCTTATTGTGATCATTGTTTTAAAAGCACTCTAAATACTACAAATATTCTTCTTGTATATGAAGTTGCAGGGTACTAGCTCAATGGTAAAGCATCTGCATTATAATGCAGAAGATTAATGGTTCGATTCCACCGTGCCCTATCATAAATATTTTCATTCTATCACTACTACATAAAGGAGGTATTAAGACAATATTTGTGTAAATTGTCTCAAGTTAAGACAAAAATTTAAGACAATAGTTTAAGACACTAGCTTAAAGACAATATTTAAAACAATACAATATGTAGTAGTATATGTTGTGGGTCTAATATGTGAATAGCTCTTTGAGAGGGATGGTCCAATGAGATTGGGCATTGTTATCGGGAAAGCTAGCACTACTAGTGCTCATTAAGCAATTATAACAATTGTGACCCAATTTTACCTCGATCACACTTTTAACTTCTTTTGAGAGTCGTAACCTCCTAGAGAAAGGACCCTGAAATATCCTGCTAGATACTAGTGCAACAAAGGACTATGTTCTCTATGCAAATTTTAGTTTTGACCAGTACCTTATAGAGTAAATGAATAAGATAAAACCAAGAAATCTCATTAAGTAAAGGATATTTAAAACCAAGAAATCTCATTAAGTAAAAGGATATTATTATCGTGTAGCCAACATTCATATATCACGCGAGTATTTGCATAATCAACTACCAACTCATTTAATGTTATTTTTACCAATGAAATCATAGGATATGTTAGCATTGGCATCATCGATCACTTAGAGAAACAATATTATGCATATAATAATTCATCACATTAACTGAAAGTAAGCCCAACTAAAGTAGAAATGGCTACCTTTATTGGTGATCAGCAGGCACTTCTACTTAAAGAACCGAAACAATAACGGGAAAATATCCAATAGCGTATACAAAACCCTACTCAAGGGTCAAGGCTAACATACTAGTGCCATCAATAAGAAGTAAACAAGTCCAATAGTAAACAAGTCCAATACCCAAGCAACTCTATGGTAAATTAAAAGGCCTTTTATATCAAATGAAGAAGAGTAGTATGTATTGGCATAGTGTAGTAGCAGAGTTGTGATACATCAATTTGTAAGAAGTAAGGAGATAAGTAAGAACTCAACCTAAAATTTTAACAACCACTTTCAAATCTTTGTTTAAGCAGTAACCAACACCACTAAGAGCAGCATGGCGTATAGGTGAAATTCAAAATTTAAATGACATTATCCATGCAATTTTATTGTACTTGAAACAAGATCATTCAATATGAAAATAAACGAACCTCAGACTGCTGGAAATGTAAAATTCAGACCTCTGTGCATATGGTATGGAAACATAATCGCCACACTGTCAAATTTGTGAGAACTCTGTGATGTAGGGAAAATAGGAAGACCAAAACATATGCATGAAGCTACTCAGATAACCGATTTTTAGGCTATCTATGCATGCCAATTTCGGATCTGTTTTGTAGTAGAAATAAGGCTTTGACTTTCACTAAGCCAGACCACAATTATTATACAGTTAGACCTTGCAAAAGCACTAGTTGGCATTCAAAATCCGACCCCTTTTTTACTGTATGAAAGTGACCTCAATGCACCATTAATATCATAATTATATCACTTTAAAGACACCTAGAAATGTAATTTTTAGATTGCTTTTGATAAAATCCAGAGAACTTCTCATAAAATAAAAGTGACCACTTGTTTGATACCGGTTTTGTGTAAGGTGTTATGGTATTTCAGACCTGTCAAAGAAGACCTAAGGATGGACATGTGAGAGGAAACCGTCATAATTAGGGAAGGTCTGTAGTGGTGTTTTTGCAAAGAGGGTAGAAGAGAATCCAAGGGAAGAAAACAAAGAGAAAAAGGAAGGGTAGCAAGGTGGAGGCAGCAAGGAAGAAGGAGGCCGAGCTAGAGATGAAGAACAGATATGGCAGATAAGGAGGGAGGAAAGGGTGCACAAAAGGTAAGAACTCAAGGGATGGATAGGGGATGAGAAAAGGAAAGTGGAGAAGGGGAAAAGAGGAGGCATCGAGGAGGTAAGAGGGAGGAGCGAGGGTCTAAAAGGTAGCTAGGGAGGAAGGCGAGGTAGAAGGAAGTGAGAGCAAACGTAGGAGGTTAGGATTGAGGTGGCCGTTAGGGCTTGAGTTTTTTTACAACTAGGTTTTAGCCATAGAAAAATAGGACTTTTTAGGGTTGTAACAATGAAACTTAATAAAAACTAACTTAAAATACATAAGATAAGAAGAATTAAAACGAAGAAAATATATACAAAATAAAAAAATTAGGATTTAAAGAGAACAACCAAGGGTTTTTATACACTCTACTCTAACCCTAGGGAATCAAGGAGGATGGCCCTACTCTTGAGGTGGCACTTGCCAAGTTTGGAAAGCCAAGGTGTTGTTTAACAACTACAAAATTTGGTTGAAGAATCCTTAGTTAAGACAAACTTTGGAGACCTAAACTTCAAGCTTTACAATACTAGGGTAACTAAAGGATGCAAATGACTTATTTAGGACAAAATGTAGCATTAATGGCTACCATTCAATCTCATACAAGCACACATCCAACATTTAACAAAGAAATATCAAGAGAAAAAACTTAGATACCTACTTGTGCATGTGTTAATCAAACAACTCCTAGTATCACCTTAGCAAAGAGAAAGAGCAAAGACACTTCAAAATTTTGTAGTACATCCATCCTCAAGAGTTGCGCATCACTCCATGAGCCCAGGTAGGGTAAGAATCAAAAATAAAATTTTTATCCCATAAGTTGTTATGATAAAATGAAGTGAGGAGAAGTGTATTTATAATTTTCTCACATTCACTATACAAAAATAAAAAAAATATCCAAGCCAACACGCCTTTTTAAAATGTCAATTTGAAATTATAAATGTTAACTTAAATTTAAAACAATAATAATATAAAATAATCAAATATGTGGGTAATTTGGGGCATTTTCCCCTAAATTTACCCACACATGGCTAAAATAGCTAAAAATGAGCACATTGGTCCGTTCTGAAGGACAGACCGTGGAGGGGGTTGTCGTCATGCCCCATCTAACCCCAAAAGTAGTGAAAATCCCTCAATGCCCCCCCCTAATCAAGCACAGCATCCTGTCTTGGAGGATGATGTCATCATCAAGAGGAGCCCAAGGAGGGAGTTTGCTAGTGAGCTAGAGGACTAGAGGGGTGTGGAAGGTGACCCAGAGGATGGACATGTCCATTAGTACTGAAATTTCTTCTCATGGAATGATAAATCAAGGTTGGGGTCATGTGACCGAGTGACCCACCCCTAGAATTTCCGGACACCAACCTCGGGGCTTGAAGCCCTTCCATGAGGTAGTTAGCAATGCCACTAAGCCATAGTACTTCCAAGGGAGAATCCATAGGGCTAGGACATAACCCCTTCTTAGAAAAAACTCGCTAAACACCCCTCGTGGTAAGAAAAATGACCCCCTCTCCCTGGGGCACCTCTGCAAGTGCACTGGTACTGGTACCATGTAACAGGCGTGAAGTTATCTATCATTATGAGTCTTTTTATGGTACACTTGGCGAGACAAAGAGCGATCATGTTTTCAAGTGATGAGGACATCTAGAAATGGAAGAGATCTCTTTTGTTCGATTTCCATGGTAAATTGAATGTGAGATGAGATACTATTTAGATGAATTAAAAAAATTTCAAGGGAGGATCACCCATGGGGCCAAATGACAAAGGTATCGTCATAAATCAATACCAACATTCAAGTTTGTGAAAATAAGAATCAATGTTGTTGGACATTGGAATTTAATTGCATTGGAAAAATAGAATAATCAACTTTTCAAACCCTCCATTCAAGTTTATCATTAGACAAAGACTATTTTCATGTAAATTTGTATCCTTTCATGAATATAGAAATCAGATGTCTAATAAAAAAATGTAGAAAGATATGATGTTTAAATAAATACATGTGTATCTATGAAGAGAGTATACATTTAAAATTCATATGGATAAATATTCTAATTACAATAAAATATATACCCAACCTTATACACGCACCTATCTATAAAAATAAATTATAAAAAAAAATTTAAAATTAAAAAAACCAAATTATAAACAACATGTTATAAGTAAAACCCTAAATTATAAAAACAATGTTATAAGTAAAAAACCCAAATACATGGTAAATATTTCCTTAACAAACCACAATATATAGTCGTGATTCT
>BSBM01002475.1:67500-95294 GCA_027924585.1 Larix kaempferi | reverse complement strand
GAAAATAACAGATCAATTCACTCTATCAATAACTAAGCCTAGTAAGGTTCATATCAAATTTCTTTTGATATTGATTATAACATGAATCCATTATATGAACTCAACAAGAATGGATCGTTGAGATCGAATCGGATCTTTAACCACAGAGAGAAATTGAATAATAAATCTTTATGGGTCCTCCTTAATATTACTGATAAAGAGGATGAATATTTAGATCAAATAATCGACAAAGAATTAAGCCAAATCAATTCAAAAATCGCTTGGAGATAGGAAACCCCTCTTAACGATTATAGAACTGAAGCTTTCATTTGGTATGAATCAATTCGGTATAAGATTGCCGGGTATTCAGAAAATGCATTCAATAGATTCTATTTTATGAGCAGGTTAAGTCGCAATTTAAAGATCAAATTCGAACAAATTGGATAGCAAATGAAAGTTTGAATAATGTAACGAAAAATACAATTGACCGGCATTCATCCAGTTGGAGAAAAGTCAGAGAGAATGGTTCAACCATTCTATTATTCGAACGGATAAACATATCAATCGGAATTTGAATGTGTACAAATGGTCCAATCAGACCGAATACTTTATGAAAAATTTTGAAACATGTTTTTCTAAACAAAACTATTTCAAATAGTGTTCGATCCAATTGAATCATGTACTAATACTAATCAAGAATCAATTGGTTGGTCTGTAAATCCCAACAAAAAAGATTATTCAAAGTTTTCTTCCTTTTGAAATTACTGTGGAGATCTTAAATTCGAAGTTCGATATCATTTCGAAGTTCAATTCTAAGTTCGATATTTTCATTTCGATTTGGGATTTTCGCTTTTAATGAGCTAAAAAGTCTTAATTATCAACGATTAAATGAGTTGTTGATCCAATTGGTGCTCTAACGTTCATTTCAAAACATTCAAACCCTTCTTTTGGATGACCATAATCTTTCACAAAGATCAAAATTATTGATCGATGAAGGGAACAATTGCACCATTTGTTCCGAATGAGATACCGATTAATCCATGGATTATTGACTTATTCGATAATGAAAAGAATCGCATGGAATCGTTCGATAACACTGATTTTTCGACGATATCCAACGATCGAGACAATTGGTTGAATCCCGTGAAACTATCTGATCAGAGCTCATTGAGAGCTTCTTTTCACGGAGCAATACGCTCCAATTTTTTGATTATTTGCATCATCCTCGGTCAAATTATAGGAAGAGATTACCTTCTTATATGGAAAGAATCATATAAAAAGGAAGAATCTTACATATGGACAATTATTCAATCTTTTACCCATCCCACAACAATCTCTCTTCTTTGCCCATTGGTGAAATAGGAACCGTTCACTCGGAGAAAGAGACTATTTCATTCATCAAGTCACAAGTATCTAACATTATTATTACCTAAATATTTACAACGAAAACGAAGTGGTGACCAAACATTTGTATTAATCTATGACTTGTACAGATCCTTCAATTTACTAACTCGATTGAATCCATTCGTTCGTGACAAGAGATATCTTTCCTCGATCGAAGATATTTTACAACGCCTTTAACAAAAGAACAAATAGTCAATTTGGAAAAAACTTTTTGCCAGTCTTTTTTCAATAGATCCGATTCAGAAGAAACAACCTCGATCAGTACCTTAAAAAGAGTTTCAGTTCAAACACGGGTCTTATTGAAACTCAATCTTATAAAGATGATTTACTATCCGAAATATTTCCCAAAAAGAACCAGGAAATGTTTCATCGTATTCAAGATTGGTTTGTACCGAAAGTTTTCAAAACATAATTGGAAACGAAGGCATAGATGGGAGGAGTACCGTTCCAATTCATCTCAAGAGGAACGGGATATTCTACCATCACGCGTTTTAATGAATGTGTTAAGAAACAGGAGATGTATAGGTTCTATCGAATAGATAGTATTTTTTCAAAATGGGATTTGTTCAAAAAATATATGCCATGGTTTTTTTACTTCTGCATGGTGTAAATATATTGAAAATATTCTTTTAGATACTCTTCCGGAGATATTACTACATGGCAGTAATCCATTTGTATCGATTTTGCGAGATAGTCAGCATAATATTATGCATAAATTTAATTTATTGTGGGAACCTATACAATGGAAATTGAGAACGAATCTTTTCAAATTGATTTTTAGATTCAGAACGAATCTTCTGAATAATTTTTTGTTTCTAAATAATCCTTTGGATTCTGCTTTATCTTCCTGCGAGGATTTTTTAATAGAGAAAACTAATTCATCAGTTCCATTAATATGGGCACATCTGAGATTATTAAATGTTCGGGGGTATGAATATTGGATTCTTATCCCTTTTGTCGTCTTTTTTGGGTATTGTGTTCTTCAATATTTTCAAGTGATTTCCTTAATCTTTATCAAATTAAGATAGACTTTGAACTCATCAAGTATTTAAAGGATCCGTCGTAGCGTGATAGAGTTGCAAAAAATGACTCCTCTTGTTCTCTGATATAGGGGGACACATCCAGCTCTTCTTCTATCAAGAGGAAGATGAAGAATAGAAAGCTTAATTTGCCCATAACTAGAATAAAAGAGTGAACAGATGGTGTTCCAGCATGGATATATCCGAAAAAGAGATAGAATTACTAGTTCAGTTTCTTATGACAGGAAGAAACATTTCTCAATATGGATTGAATTTTACTTCAGTCAGAATTTCAAGAAGGAACCGGGTTCTCTAATCACTGAAACAGCCGGGAATTATTTACTTACAATATGTGGCCTACACTTATCAAAAAGATCTAATGAATTACGAGTTTGATCAATTTTGTTTAACAGAAAGATCGGTATTCCTTGCTTTTTGTCAGAAGATTACCTCTTCACAAATATTTATTCAAACCAATCCCGCATTGAATAAAACCCCTTTCTCACTCCACTCAGGATCATTACTTTCCAAAGGGATTTTACTGATAGCTCCTATAGAAACTGGTCAATCCTGTTTGGTCAAAAGTATAGCAACAGACTCTTATGTTCCTTTAATCAAAATATCTCTGGACAAGTTCTTGCTATGGGTCAATATTTAAATTACCCTGATACTCAAAGTATTGATCCTGATTTTGATAATTTGGTGACAGAAAAAATGCAACAATTCCATCTTACCTTTGAATTGGCGAAAAGAATGTCTCCTTGCATAATTTGGATTCCAAACATTCATGAACTGAATGTCAATGACCTGACTCTTGGTTTAGACTTAACTGAGTCCTTTCCTTGGTTTATTACTGCACCATATCTCTAGAGATAAAGATTCTCTTAGAAATATTCTTGTTATTGCTTCGACTCATATCCCCAAAAAGTGGATCCAGCTCTAATATCTCCAATCGATAGATAGATCGATCAATATTCGAATGCTTGTTAACCTACAACGACGAATGGAACTTCCTATTCTTTAGGTATGAAAGGGTTCTACTCGAAAAAGAGTGGTCCTCTTCCAATGAATGTGCATCTAGAACCATAGGTTGTGATGCACGAGATCTAACAGCACTGTCAATGAAGCCTTATTAATTAGTATTACCCCGAAAGAAATCAGTTATAGACACTAATACAATTCGATTAGCTCTTCATAAGCAAATTTCGAATTTTCAATCTATGGATGGATCCGATCAAATGACAAAATACTTATCTACAAGGTAGGAAAAGGCTGTTATACAAAATACACTTCGAAGGAATTCTCCCATGAATTCTCTATCTACCAAAAAGGAAGTATGGAAGAAAAGGTTTTCTTATTGTCCGAATGGTATTTAGAACCTTCGATTGCCGAAACAACTATGAAGGAATTAACTATACTCCCCATATTTTGAGTTGCTTGCCGGATCAGCGGCTCGAGATTCTTGGTCTATATCGGAACGAAATAGAGAGAATTGGATTCCTCTAGATAGATTCGCTGAGCATGATTTTTATCTAGCTTCTAGTCTTTTAGAAAGTCTTCTGGTGGAGTTTCCATGGTCAGGAATATGTCGGGGTAAGTCCGATAAGGATCAAATTACATTTGTTCCTCAGCCCAAAACGAGAAATATCTAGATATTATACGATTTCTGAAGAATATGAATTGAAGTTTATACAAGAAACTCTCGGCACAAAACAAATGGATAGGGATACGGATGAAGGAATTGATCAGTAAAGTAGTTTGGGCTCCTAGGATCTGGCGTCTTAGTTTTTTTCGCAGTAATCGATTCGATCGTACAATAAGACCCAATGAGTTGGGATCTTCGTATAAGTTCGGATCGGTTAATGAAAAGCAGAGAGGAAGATCTCAAATTTCTATAGAATATTCGATGCAATATAAACCCTCCAAGAAACCATTGTTCTTTTTAGGAAGACGATTTCTTTGGGATTCCTTCCTATTTCAAGAGCAGCACCTTGTGTTTTCACGCCGAGAATTTTTCGCAAATGAAGAACTGCTAAAAGGCTTTATATTACTCATAGTTCAATGAGAAGAGCATCAAAATATGGTTTTTTCCCTAAAAAAGTCTCCAAGGTGCTTTTTCGTAGATATATTCAAAATCCATGACCAATTCGGTTTTTATAATGAATGAGTGGAAACCTATAGAAAGGAACATATCGAGGATTTCAAACGCATTCAAGCAATTAGTATCCAATTGGAACGTATGCAGCCATATTCTCCTCTATTTACATATCAAACGTTGGTTGATCGAAAATCCGAGAGAAAAGGTTGACCGCTTCGAATCGTTAATTCATCGCAAAGATGGCTCGGAACCAATAGTTTATTATCTAATGAATCTTTTCTTTATAATACTCTATCCGAGAGTTATCAATATTTATCAAATCTGTTCCTATCTAACAGAATGTTATTGGATCAACTGACAAAGACATTGTTGGATAAGAAATGTCTTTTTCCAAATGAAATTGAACACTCAATTCATACAACAGGATTCAAATTTAACATCAGCCGGGAGAATCTGTAATCATCGATGAAAGAGCAATGGAATATGGAATTAAGTAAAACAAAATGAACCGGGCAGTGCAGTAGTGTCGTGGAAACCAATGAGAAGTTCTACATATGCTCCGATTTAAGATCCTATAAGAAATCCTTCCTGGTATTGTCCAAGAATAGTAAGTATTTAGAGGAAAAAAAAGACTTGATAGATCTTTAATTTTAAGATAGGTTTCTCACTCCGAGATCTCGACCATGTAAGAGTAAGCATGGTAAGGACTAGAGTCACAGGATCCAACGTAAATATAGTGTTTAGGTTCGGTTGCAACCCCCGATCTTGCAAGATCTTGAGAGGGGTATATGGTCAATCTATGTATCTTGCAAGACCTTAACAGATTCTTCTCAATCTGTGTCCTTAATGAAATATACTTCATAATACGAGGGTGGACCATTTCGGAAATGAAATAGAGAAGATCGCCAAGATCCTGCCTGTGATCCACTGTCCTATTCTAACAGCTTGAACTTGTAGGTAATTGTCGGAATACCTCGTATCAACAGATACGAAGGAAATCTATCCCAGTCTATTGAGAGATTCTCATACGAGATTTGCCATTGGATTGCTCATTCAATAAGCATGATAAATTTTATGCCTTGAAGAGGACTCGAACCTCCACGCTATTAAGCACGAGATTTTGAGTCTCGCGTGTCTACCATTTCACCATCAAGGCATCCCGAAAGTGAATCCTATTCCATGAATAGGATTCATATATATATTGAACATATCCCGATATGTTCAATATATATAGAATATATGTAAGAGATAGCGTATTGGAGTATTGATATCGATCGGTCGTATAGGTTCATAATATAGAATCCAATTCTTTTCTTTTTACTTTCATTATTTGGAGGATATTTCATATACATAAAGAAGATGACTGAACATCTTTTCTTTTTCGATTTAATAGAAGCCTAAAGAATTTAATATGGTACCAAATAACAATATGTAAAGAACAGGTTCGATCCTATTATATCTATTCCTGAATAGAACGGAGCGGCCAGATATCCATATTTCAATAGATAGATCTCTATGTGCATATATATCCATTGCCATGCGTTCGTTCGATGAAGATAGGAACGAACATCGAAGATTCGATTCAAGCGGCTGGAGCAGCTATTTTCGGAGCGAAAGAAAAGCAACGACTGGAATGGGAGAGTTGTTGAAAGGAGGATCCCTCACTCCTTTCTCTCATTCAGAACCGTGCATGGGACTCGAATCTCGCACGGTTCCTAAGTGATAAAGAAGGAATAACATAATTATCTGATTCCTTTTTTATTACCTTCCTCGCGTATGTAGTGTATAAGACCAAATCTATTCAATCAATAGAAAGTATTACCAATCCCTCTTACAAAATCTCTTTGTTAATTCAAGATATTAGTTGTTTCTGACCTTGCTTTACCTTAATTGTTTATTTGACAAAAAATGTTTGAAAAAACCTTTTTTTCGGTAAAAGTGATGTCTTGGTCCGAGTGGGGGTAGGGATAACAGTCCTTTTCTTTATCTTTTCCACATGTCCATAGAGTTTGAGAGATATAAAAATTGATAAAAAAGAAAGATATCTATTCACTCTATTTTATTATAGAGGTAATAATTTGTAGAACGAATCGCACTCCTTCATATACGTAAAGGGTCCATTGATGTAAAGGAACTGGAGAAAGTTCGAATCCAATTCCTACAGTTATGGATATAAGAGCAATCCAAATTCCTGGAGAGTTCTAAATTTGTGTATCTATTAGACCATTTACTATTTATTGAAGCTCAATCTCTCCCCCGGATAGACCATATAGCCAAGAAAGACCATAGACCAGAATGGAAAAACTTGCCCCACCCATAAGTAAATATTTCATAGTAGCCTCATTGGGTTTGGAGCGTACATCTCTCTTAGTATATCAATATAATAGATAAGAACATGAACTGAAACATTCTGAAGCTATCAAGCCATTAGCACCACGTAAAAACATTCCTCCTAGAGCAGCTGTTAATATGAATAAAAGAAACTCTGTTATAGCCATTTCTGTACATTGAATGTACTCCACGGATAGAGGAACACATAGAGTTGAACGTAGTAAATTGATGAATCGAAATATTTCGTTTCGTTTCAATTGTTCGTTCGGAAATGACCCAAAGAGCTGATAATAGGTTCTTCTCTCCATCGAAATGATAAGACCGCTATGCTTATTACTAAACTTTTTAAGAGATGAAATAGGACCAAGCTATATCTTCTTGATCAGGGATTAAAATTGATCATCAAGAATTAGGCCGAGAATCAGGATACATCTGGCCGGGGAAAGATAACTTCCATGGAAGAAAAGCAAATGAAACTCTTTCAAATGATCTCAGGGTATAATTGAAAATGAAGTTTTCACTTTGTACATGCCAGATCATGAATTAGTAATTTCATTCAATCTCTGAAAGAGTAGAAATATGTTCCAACTTCCAATTTTCGGAATAGGAGATTTACATAATCCTCATGAATAGGATCGAATATTCCTCCATAATCTATCTCCTTATTCCTTAAGGAAGCCTTCCCAAGAGGACTTAGTTGATCTATCTATGATTTATGTTCCTTCTTCTTTTTTCTCTTTTGTTCCGATAAAATGGATCCATCCCGATCCGAACGGGAATCAATTTATAATTTATCAGGATATGTAAATCAACTATATAGATAGGTAGATCTCGCTCGATCCTTTTTATTAATTAACGGAAATGTGCAAAAGCTCTATTGCCTCTGCCATTCTATGGGTCTCTTCCTTTTTGCGTATAGCATTGCCATTCCCTCTGGCAGCATCCATTAATTCGTGACTCAATTTGAAATCCATATTTCGACCCGGACGTTTTCGAGATGCCCCTAATAACCAACGAATGGCAAGTACTTTTCCTTGTGTAGATCTTATCTCGATGGGAACTCGATAAGTTGATCACCCACACGTCTTGCTTTTACTGTGACATTGGGAGTTACTCTACGTATTGCTTGGCGTAGAACAGATAGTGGATTTTTCTCTGTCTTTTGTTGAATATTTTTGATGGCTCGATAAAGAATTCGATAAGCCAATGATTTTTTCCCGTTTTTAAGAATACGGTTAACCACCATGTTAACTAATCGATTATGATAAATAGGATCGGATTTTTGCAGTTTTTTTTTCTGCAGTACTTCGCCGTGACATGAGTGTGAAAAGGTTCAAGAATCTATTTCATAAAGGCTGAAAATAAATCATTTATTTTGGCTTTTTGACTCCATATTGTAGGGTGGATCTCTAAAGGTATGAAAGATCTCCCTCCAAACCGTACATACGACTTTCGTCGAATACGGCTTTCCACATGATTATATCTGCATAGATGAGATATATTCTTTATGCATATAATTCTGTTTACTCACTCTCGATTGAGTATCCGTTCCCTTTCTTTCTTTTGCTATGATTGGAAATCCTGTATTTTACATATCTATACGATCAAGTCCTTAGGTTACAAAATAGTGTATAAAAAAAGTGTTTCAAATCATTGCTATTTGACTCGAACCTGTTCTAAAAAGGTCAAGGTATTTAAAATTTTCTGTTGAAACAATCAGGGAAAACTTCGAAAATGATTTCGATATTAAACCTTAGACATATAATAGTTCCAAATCTCCTAGAAAAAGAAGATCGTTTGTTTTACGGTAGCCTGCTCTAGTCCCCTTACAAAACGTTCGTTCTTAGGTTAGCCATATACTTCACATGTTCCTAGCAATTCACATGGCATCATCATGAAATGATACAAGTCTTAGATAAGTAAGAATATACAACGCACTAGAACGCCTTGTTGACGATCTTTTACTTCGGCAGCATCTAGGGTTCCTCGAACAATGTGATATCTCACACCGGGTAAATCTTTAACCCTTCCTCCTCTTACTAATACTACAGAATGTTCTTGTAATTATGGTCAATACCAGGTATATAAGCAGTTATTTCAAATCCAGAGGTTAATCGTACTCTGGCAACTTTACGTAAGGCAGAGTTTGGTTTTTTGGGGTGATAGTGGAAAAGTTGACAGATAAGTTGTCTTCACTGTCACTCTACAAAACCGTACATGAGATTTGCACCTCATACGGCTTCTCGTTCGATTCTTTCGAAGTAGGATAAATTGGATTTTTTTCGTTGTTCGAGAATATCATATTCCCTTCCTTCATGCATTATGTCGCAAAGAGTAACTTGGAACCAATTCAGTAAAACACGTTTTCGTGTTCTAACCAAACACTAATGAATCATCTTTTTTTATTTTTTTTTTAAGATTATGCAAAATCTTCGGATTTCTTATTCCTTCTCTATTCCCATCCTATAAGTATAGCGTCCTGAAAAAATACTCTTTTGTATGAATCGACATTATTACATGCTAATTCCTTCTTGATATCTCGATATATCATTCCTCCAAATCACAATTGGATTCGAAAATTGACGGGTTAATGTGAGCTTATCCATGTGGTTATACACTGTTCGAATTCGAACAGGAATCAATTAATGAAAGATCTTGGCTTTCGTGCTTTGGTTGGGGTTGTCCAAGATCATTTCGATGACCTATGTTGAAGAGATATATATCCATATCTATATGAGATATGATCGACTGTGTAAGGCCCGCAAATAGCAATCGATATGGCCAGAGAAAGTATACGAAAAGGAAGTTCCTTTTTATCTGATTAGTCAATGATCTCGCTCGGTGAGTCTTTTCTCCTATGATGAACTGCTGGCATCAGTCCTATATCTTGTTTCTGTGGATCGGTGGAAAAAAAAGTAAGGGCTCAGCGGGAAGAGGATTGTACCACGAGAGAGCGAAGGGGTCAATCTGTTCCGAAGAGACAACATGCATTTTGAAATGTAGTTGTACTCTCACATCGATCCAGATTCAGAAGTATTTCCATCTAGGGAAGTCAATATTACCCGCTAGGCAAGAGGATAGCGATGCTAGTTACAAATTATGTTCCGGTAGGATGTAAATGTATTTATATTAAGTAGTTAACGGTTGCATAGCATAGGGTCTTCTCTTTCTGTTCTGTAATGATGGATCCCGTACGTGTTCCTGAGAAAAGGAATTTGTTCATTTTTGGGGTCTCGAAGTGGAAAAAACATCGAAACTTTTGAATGGAAAGAGATATAAAAGATATAAAAGTAGATCTTATTTTTCGGAAACGGTAATATCCTTGGTGCAAGAAGAACAATTTGATCCGTATCATCTCCGTATAATCTTTACTCGATCCTGTTCTCCTTGTTTTTCCAAACAATATTAAGTCCTTTTCGCACGCACTAGTGCTAGATCGGATCAAACATGCTGAACAAAATATTTTTCATGTTAATGTAAAACTTTCTTGATCGAGATAGGTAAAATATTACCGATTTTACGGGACCATATGTTATGATTCGAATCAGTAGGAAATACTATTTCGATAGAATTGACTCAGAAAAGTATCTAGTCTTTTCTTTCTCATTCTTTCTTTTCGTAGTAGTGTGAAAAGAAGGAAGGTCTGGCTTCAAGTTGTTCGAGATAAAATAGTGGGATAGTGGTGTTGAGTCTATCGACCCTTTGGTAAGTTATTATTCATAAGTCAGTTCTCTTTCCAGATGAGGGTAGGGGAGGGATATAACTCAGCGGTAGAGTATCACCTTGACGTGGTGGAAGTCATCAGTTCGAGCCTGATTATCCCTAAACCTAATGTGAGCCCTTCTATCTATTTTTTTTTTATTTTATGACTCTTCGTATCGTAGGAGGCCCGTGGTATTTACATGATAGGGTATGGATGGCTATACTGGAAGTGAGCTCCGGGCCGATATGAAGCGAATGAATACAAGTTCAAGTTATGCCTAAAAACAATTCTGAATGTATGTGAGCCCTTCCATCAAACAAATTTATGTTTTGAATATTATAGCTCTCTTCACTCCAGAGGCTCGCTCGTTTCATTTACACGAACTCTTTCTTTTCATGGTATTGAATTAGATTCATTCTCCCTGTAATTGGGGTAAAAAATAAATGAAAAAAAGAAGATCCTGGCTAATAAAATGGGAAGAGATACAAAGTTATAAATTTCTATGCAATCCATAGACCGAATCCAATTTGATGAATTTTAATTCAAATCCTTTCGCATCGGAAGCGCCTTATAAAGCTCTTTGACCTTAGAATTCTTAGTACGTTGCTTTTACGCGATCTACGTAAAAGAAATCCATATTTTTTGATAAAAGGTGTAGTAGTACTTACATTCTCGGTCCTCATATATCACGTCAATCATAAAAGTAGTATGATCGAGAGAAAAAATTTCTGTTTGATGAAACTATTTCCTATACATATAAACTTTATGGAACTCGGAAATGAAACATCGGAAGAATATTTAAAACCTTTAACAAAAATTGGTTTATATTTCCGCATCTTTTCCTGTCTTTCCAATTGAAAAGATCTTACAATCGATCCATAAAGCATTCCAATCCCATTAGTTTTCAATTCAGGATATGACAGGAACATTAACAAGAAGGATGAGATGATCGCGGAGAATCAAGGACCGAGTGAAACTCATTCGAAGAAGGATGAAAAAGATATTCCCTCGATATCGATCGTTATATAAATATATTCTATAAAATGGATGAGAATATATCATGGAAATTGACCTTTAAATTGAATTGGTAGATTCCATTATTATTTATTTTACGTGTTCGTCGAGAGAATGGATTGATTCAATTTGCAGCAGACTCCGATAAAGAATATGCGGAGTTCTCTACGAGAGAAATGAATAAATGAAATACATAAGATGTCTTTCACATCACAATATATGAATTAAACCCATTGTTCCTTATGGCAGTTCCAAAAAAGCGTACTTCTAGATCCAAGAAAAAATTCGTAAAAATGTTTGGAAGGGAAAAGCATATCGGGCCGCAATAAAAGCTTTTTCTTTAGCTAAGTCTATCTCCACCGGTCATTCAAAAAGTTTTTATTGCATAGCCAATGATGATTCCTCTGGATCATCCGAATCAAAATTGAAATCAATTGATTTGGATGATCCATAGCACAACACGAGCGAATATACGACACCACCCTTCAGGACCCTGGAGAATGGTGATGCGAAATAAATCATTTTATTCGGGTACTCCAAGGGTGGTTGTACGAAAGGGACACGGTCATTAATTAGTTCCATTACAGTACTTCCTTCAGCCAATCTGGAGAAATGGGGAATTTATAAACCATTCCTCTATTCATTCCGCCTTCCTTCCCACTGGAAAAGGATTAGAGTTCATCATTTTTTGTAAGGATCCCGAATGAACTTCAGCATACCATTATGCTATATTACCGGTAGCTAAACCTTATCAACATCCCAATCCAACCATTTCGATCCGAAACTAGAATCGAAACGATTTCATTTTTTATAAATAATGGTACAGAACCTACGGAATCATGCATGGGGATGATATTATTTTATGATGGAATCGCTCGTGCATTTCGTAATAGATGCAGGTTATTGCTCTATGGTGAATAATTACTAATTTGTAGTTTCAGATATCTCGATTCATCCTTCTTCTGCTTCTGCTCCTCCCAATGATTCATCCCCTTATTGGGTCTGAACCATTCTTTCCCTCCTTTATGGTTGGATGGAAAAGAGTGCTCAATCCTTTAGGAGAACTCAAAGTCATCATCGTTATCGTATCTCTACCATTTATAATGCGTAATGCCCAAACTATTGTAGCAGAGATACATAAAAAGAGCTGACCAAATAAATAAGGTGCGTAATCTAGTGTATCTTTTTATCCTATTAATGAAACCCCTTTCTACATCTCAGTAACTAAAATAGGATCAATTAATTAGCAGCCTGTATATAGTCATATAACCCGTATGTAATATTATTGTGAGCTATCAATATATTTGGATGTCTCCCCTCAAATTGAAAAGTCCAACAGGATATGGGAGAAAAATAACACGGGAAATCATGATCAGAAACATAGTTTCGTTCTAGATATGTATATAATCAAACCATCAATCAAAAAGATTGAAAAGTGCTGAGCCATGTATCTCTCTTTATTGTTTGGAATCTAGCTGCTCCGACCATCGTGAACCAAAATTGAAAGATATTCTTTGTCCGATAACGCATTGTTACTATTTCCTCATTCTCTTTCGGAGCAGCGGGATCTGAACCCACGACCTCCATCACCCCAAGATGGCACGCTACCAAGCTGCGCCATGCTCCGTTATAACCATCAACCAACATAAAATTGATTCAAATGTCAATGCCCCAACTTATATTTTATTTGGACATATGTTATATTCACAGATTACTCCCTCTGCTAGACACGTTCATAACATGACGATCTGGTGTAAATAAGCTAGTATGGTCCCCTACGAAGCCGCCATGGTGAAATTGGTAGACACGCTGCTCTTAGGAAGCAGTGCGAGAGCATCTCGGTTCAAATCCGAGTGGCGGCATTTTTCCAAGAAGATCTCATCAATCAATTCTTCTATTGTAGCAATATCTGTTCAATCTATTTCCATTGTGATAGATCAATCCTATCTTTCCATCATAGATCTCATTTGGGAATAAAATGAATAAATGGGTTTATTATGATATTCATAACTTTAGAACATATATTGGCTCACTTCTCTTTTTCTCTTATTTTGGTTGTCACTCTCATTTATTGGGGAACCTTAGTTTATCGAATTGAAGGACTAAGTAGTTCGGGAGGAAAGGGCATGATAGTTACTTTTCTTTGTACAACGGGATTATTAATTACTCGTTGGCTCTATTCGGGACATTTACCGTTGAGTAATTTGTATGAATCATTCATGTTCCTTTCCTGGTGTTCATCCGTGCTCCATATAGTTCTAGAAGTACGGAGCCGAGATGATCGGTGGTTAGGTGCAATCACGGCGCCAAGTGCTATGTTAACTCATGGTTTTGCTACTTTAGGTCTTCCGGAGGAAATGCAACGATCCGGAATGTTAGTACCCGCGCTACAATCTCATTGGTCAATGATGCATGTAAGTATGATATTGTTCAGCTATGCAACCCTTTTATGTGGATCCCTAGCATCAATAGCTCTTCTAGTAATTATGTCCGGAGTAAATAGACAGGTTCTTCTTGGTGCGATGGACAATTTATTTTCCCGATCCATTCTTACCAATGAAAATTTTATTCACATGAAAAACAAAAAAGTGATTTGCAATACACTTTTTCTTTTCATCAACGAATTATCGTAATGTCAATTGATTAAACAATTAGATAATTGGAGTTATCGTGCGATTGGTCTCGGTTTTTCTCTTTCAACCATAGGTACTCTTTCTGGAGCAATATGGGCCAATGAAAGCATGGGGATCTTATTGGAGCTGGGATCCAAAAGAGACTTGGGCATTAATTACTTGGACCATATTCGCAATCTATCTGCATACTAGAATGAATAAGGGTTGGCAGGGTGAGGAACCGGCAATTGTGGCTTCTTTAGGATTTTCTATAGTTTTGGATCCGTTATTTGGGGGTCAATCTATTAGGAATAGGGTTCACAGCTATGGATGGTTGGAACCATAAATGGACCGAATTCCGGGAGGGAAAAGGGAAGGATAGATTCGATCAGTTCCTTTATGTAATTGAAAATAAGTGACATCAATAACTGGTCCAGTTATTTCAAAGATTTATTATAGAATTATGGAATCACTACTTGAAATAACTTGAACTATATTAAAAGATAAAGAATTTCATTGTTGATTCGCTCCATTCCATTAATCTCTCAAAAGAGAAAAAAGTTGGATCCATTAATTCTATTATATAGCTAACAATCCATTCGGAAAGTACAAAATAATTTTTTGCCATTCATTTCATGGATGGAAGGATCGAGATTAACTAACTTCTACCCCATCATCCAATATAAAGAGAACTGGATCGGGATAAGCACCAATACCTATTATGGGTAGAAAGAGACAGATCAGGATTCAAATCTCTCTTGGTCCAGAATCCGTTATATGAGGGTTCGTCACATTCTAAACTTATATAGAATATTCGACGTAACATAGACAACAGTGGATGGGAGTTAATATCGTTCCAATTGCCGCTATTGCAGTAACAATGATTCAATTTGGAAGGTCGAATAATATTTATCCAGTCATTTTTCTCGGAAGAAAATCTAATAGATTCTGCCACAAAACCACGGATTTCCGGCAATGCAAAAGAAGACATTTAAAAAACTACTGGACATAGTCCTTTTAGGTATTAGCATAGCCCTACCATTTATTTCATTAAGAAGAAGAGTACGTATCCTATCGTCACTTGTTCCCGCTAAGAATGAAAGTGCCGCACCAATTGATCCATGAAAGATCATTTTCAAATGGATCCATTAAGACCTGTATCTACCATGGAAACCAATAAATACAAAACCCATATGGGATACTGAAGGACTATCCTCCTTTTCCAATTCCGTTGACCCAGAGAAGTTGGAGCTGCCATAGACGATTTGAACCGCTCCTATGCGAAAATCAATATAAAATGAGCATGAGGTAGCAATTCTATGTTTGGATTAACCCATATCCTCCCATTTGAAATGGAACGGCTACTGAAGCATACATGTACTATAATGTGCTTACCCATGAGTATTAGGTAACCAGGTATGTAAGGGAAAAATTGGTGATTTTATTGCATAAAATGCAACGATCGAAGATTTTGAGTAACTGGCCAAGCAACTGAAATGGCCAAAGTGGTAACAAATCCCGTCAAATAGGTCCAATGGAAAGTCCGTCAATTCCCAATCTCCAATGAAAATAATAAGATCTATCCAGTTAGACTCTTTCTTCTTTCAATCGGATCAATGAATTATCGAATTGGAAATGGTAACGGACGGAATGTATAGGTAATGAGGAAGAGTTCTAGTAAAAAAATACCTAGAGTATACCATCGGATCAGCTCATTCCCTCCCTTTATGGATGGGAAATAATGATATTACCGAACCTGCAGATATGGGCGAACTAACAAATATTGTTGACCGAGCCAAGGTAATTCGCTCATTATAGAAATAGAAGATACTTTCCATCTCCTCTATAAAAACCCATACTCGAATCTTGGATTCGAGTATGGGTTTTTTATCAGTGGATAAAAAAAAGAATGAAAAAATATGAGATGGATTAACCATTTTTATTGTGCATATTGATCAGTAAGCTAGACCCATACTACGAGTTGTCTCATGCCATAAAATAAACACGTACACTCAAGAAATCTGTTGGACAAGCGGATTCGCACCGCTTACACCTACGCAGTCTTCTGTTCTTGGAGCAGAAGCAATTTGCTTAGCCTTACATCCTTCCCAAGGTATCATTTCCAATACATCTGTGGGGACAGCTCGTACGCATTGGGTACAACCAATACATGTATCATAAATTTTGACCGAATGTGCCATTGGATCTCCATTAGTTAGTAAAAAGTTTTAAATTGAATAAGATCATATATAGCCAAATCTCTAATATATGCCCAATAAAGATGGCTAATAACGGGATATTATGAATATAAAACGAATCCTATCCATTATATTTGGAACCAATATGTTAAGGTTCTGTATTTTTGTCAATGGGACAAAGATATTTGTATCATTTCGATCCCTCAAATCACCCCGAATATGGTCCAATCATGACAGGTAATTTGAATAATGAGTTTTATATGTATCAATAATGTTTTTGATCAATCGTAATACTATAGAGATTTCGATAGATTCTGGTCATATTGAATAGATATTCTGATCCCTCTCTCCAAAAATAGAAGAGAAGGGAGTTTGTGAAAAATATAGGAAGAGAGAGTTTGCGTACCGATATCCGCCATGAAAAGCTATACGACCCAACTCTAGCATAATCACTCTGCTATAGCTATCCCTTCGGGATACATATTTCCCGATCGATCTTTTCGGCGCATTTACCGTTATTGCCTCTGTGAACATAGTAACTAAATAATCCATTGCGTTACATAGGGGAGATATTGGACTATTGTTCGGTTCTAAACAATTTTATCCCTCCCCCCCTATGTAAATAATCTGATAGAGGTTCACAGTCGATAACATCTTTACCATCTAGCAATAAGTCGAGAACACCATCGATGGATAATGAGGATCCATACTTACCATCAGGGGGTCTTTCAGCAAGCATGGTTATATGTCACCCCTCTCCGGTTCGTTTTATAAATGATAACAAAAGAACGACTAATCCAGGATCCGGGATCTCTAAAAATTGGATTGGAATTGAAAACTTAAAAATTAACGGGTTTTTAGCCCACGAATACCCAATTTACCAATTAATTCATCGTAACGAAGTTTATCCCTCTTGTAGAGATAAACCAGAAGTTGCTTACGTTTGCTCAAAATTTTCCACAAACCCCTTTGGGATGAATAGTCTCTTCCGTGTAATTGCAGATGCTGGGTAAGTCTTAGGACTCGATGGTTAAATAAAATACCTGAGATTCAACGATCCTCTCTGTTTAATGGGAATAAGAGACGAACTAATGGACAAATTCTTAATCATAAAAAAACAAATTTTCCCGGAGCTGAATGGAATTTTTTTCCCGAGTCAGAAAAAAGAATTAGATCCATTCTTTCGTTTTCATGGTCCTATAATAATTTCTGATTCGTCCGACCATTTCTATTAAGAAAATTGGTCGGATTCTTTCTATCTTCTTGGAGGAACATCTAGTTTTGGACCTATGGCAAAATACGATACGATATGTAGAATCTTTTCACATTGATGAAATGGAACGAACAGATTGGTTCAATTTTGGCCATATCCTGAAACTCTATTGAATCAATTCTTTTTTTTTTTTTTCGACGAAAACGGAATGAAGCAAAAAATCTATCAATTGAAAGTTTGGGGATACATACGTATTCTCACATCGCAGATCGACTCCCATCATTTGTATTGAACCAATATCTATTCATGCAAATAAGATCCTCTAATCGATAACTAGGCCAAAGAAAACGTTTAATTATTTGTGTTGTATCTACGCTAAGATGTTGGTCTCTTCCCATGAGTTCTTCGTCATTTTGTATGTCTTTTCCATGGAAAATCCTACATGATCATTCTCCGGATCAAACCGATTCAGGATTCGAAATTCTCTACGACGTTTGGAAGCAAAATATCTTCTAAATTGAGGGAACTAAAAATGTTTTTTCTATCCCCCAGAATTTTACCGCATTGCGCAGATCCATCATAAAGATTTCCATCTATCCACTCCCGGGCTCTATTTGGAAACTTCAATGAAATACTGACGATTTTATACATCAGGAATTCGTCATCCGTATGCTTGATAAACGATATGGTTCGGGGACCAATATTTTTTTATTTACCGATGTTTCATTCTATTGCTTACCTTTTCGGAACATCCCCCTGAGGAATATTCTCTCCGATATTTCATTTCCTTTGCTTACCTTTTTCGGAACATCCCCCTGAGGAATATTCTCTTCCGATATTTCCATTTCCATTGCTTACCTTTCTCGGAACATCCCCCTGAGGATATTCTCTTCGATATTTCATTTCCATTGCTTACCTTTCTCGGAACATCTCTTGAAGAAGATTACTCTTCCGATATTTCATTTTCATTACTTACCTTTTTCGGAACATCCTCTTGAAGAAGATTCTCTTTCCGATATTCATTTTCATTGCTTACCTTTTTCGGAACATCCTCTTGAAGAAGATTCTCTTCCAATATGTCATTTCCATTGCTTACCTTTCTCGAACATCACCCCTGAGGAATATTCTCTTCCGATATTTCATTTTTATTGTCCTTCTGATTCTGAAGAATAAGAAACAGTAGTTTTAGGTTAACATTTCCTCTTGGATATTGGTCCAAATATATTGTTCCGGATCCTTAATTCCGGACATAACCCTGCAAATCTCCGACAGCTTGGATATACTTTCTTCTCCTATAATCTTCTACCGCTTTGTATTGAACAAAAACTTGAGGCTTACCAGTTTTTTTTCTTTTCATCAGTTTGTTGATCTTCTACTTCACCAGTTTGTTGATCTTCTACTTTACCAGTTTGTTTCTCTTCTACTTTACCAGTTTGGTTTCTCTTCTACTTTACCATATTCATCGTTCCGATAATGCTCTGTTCCTTTTTTGTTCTGAACATCTGATCTAAGACCTATTCCTTGTTTTAGAACATCTGTTTCTTCTTCTCTATCTTTTCCGGTCTCGTTCGTCTCGTAAAAACGATTTTCCTGGTACGACTTCGATTTAGTGTAATATATATTCTTGATCCCAAAAGTTCCGGGAATAACCATAATTTTAAATCTAATCCGGATCCTCTCTTCTCGATTTCCGGAGATTCCATAATGCCAACATTGTCTCTTTGCGTCTCATCAATCCCTGCTGATCGTAATAAGATCAGTCTTAAGATCAGTCGTAAGATCAGTCTTAAGATCAGTCTTAAGATCAGTCTTAAGATCAGTCTTAAGATCAGTCTTAAGATCAGTCTTAAGATCAGTTTTAAGATCAGTCTTAGATCAGTCTTCTGCCTGTCAATCATGTTGTATGATCGTAAGTACAAGAACGTATAGCATCGTAAATATCAATAGCATCGTAAATATCAATAGTAGAACGAGACCATTCACGAGATTGAAATCGGTACCCTTCCAATCCTCCTCGATAATATCACGAATACACTTTTCCCTGGGAATTCCTTCACGATCGATAATATCTTGATCATCTGGTATATCAGGTTGTACTGGCGGTCCGTTAATATCCGAATCTTTTGGCGAATTGATAATATCCGAATCTTTTGGCGAATTGATAATATCCGATGCCGAATTGATAATATCCGAATCTTTGGCGAATTGATAATATCCGAATCTTTTGGCGAATTGATAATATCCGAATCTTTTAGCGAATTGATAATATCTGATGCCGAATTGATAATATCCGAATCTTTGGGCGAATTGATAATATCTGATGCCGAATTGAGAATATCCGAATCTTTGGGCGAATTGAGAATATCCGATGCCGAATTTATAATATCCGATGCCGAATTGATAATATCCGAATCTTTTGGCGAATTGATAATATCCAAATCTTTCGGCAAATTGAGATATCCGATGCCGAATTGAGAATATCCGATGCCGAATTGAGAATATCCGATGCCGAATTGAGAATATCCAAATCTTTTGTCGAATTGAGATAACTATATGATAAAAGATCGTATCTGTAACGTTTGTTTATTTTCCGAAGTAATCCCAAAGAAGGTTCCATCACAGCTGCAAATATAGAATCTTTTTGTTAGTTCATAGGGAATGAATCGTTCTTCATAGCACGTACATTGCTTACTTACTATATTTCTCCATTTCTGTGGGTTTATCCTAGACCATATCTGTGGGGATAAATTGTATTGGTCAAAACATCTCAACCATTGTTTCCAGTCATTCTCCTTCAGATCTTGTGGTTTCTCGTGATCCAATATTCTTTGTATATCTAATAATTCTTTGATCTTCTTCTTGATCAAGGGATATGATGTTTGGCTCGAGATTGTAATAAATACTTTGAATAGGACCTGTTCATTGCCCTTATCTGCCATATTTTGTGAAATACATATGCTTGGGACATGAGAACATGTTTTGATCAGGACGAATTTCAAATCTTGTATTTTTTCGTTGATCAAATAGTAGTTGGTAAATTTGACCTCTCTTTATTCTTGAAATATCATTATTGAGAATGAATATTCGTCCGTAAATTGTTGCTATATTCCCCGTGGATCGGATCCAAGCGGATCGAATCCAAAATTTGATATTTAACCCGATGAAATGAATAACACTTGGTAAAAGATCTTGGTCCATTCTTTTGAGAAAAAGTTTCATTAATTTCATAGAATAGAACCTTTTCGGATTAATTGGACACTTTTATTTCGAAATCGACCAGGTATTCGCCGAATCTGAACCAATCGTTTTTTTAATGTTGATCCCAATATGTTAAAACTCCCCTTCGATTCCGGTATTAATCTCTGAATCCACCAGAGACATTCCAGTTATAGGAGGGGCTATTTATGATCGCGATAGATTCGATCCGCTCCTTCATTGTGGTCGTCCGATCATCTGGATCTTTAACATTATTGTTCGGGTTTCATATCCAAATTGATCATTATCTTTACATTAATTGGTTCGGGTTTCATATCCAAATTGATCATTAACTTCTGGTGAATCATTTGCACTACTCATAGGGGTAGCCTCACTCGGTAATTGATTTTGTATCCGGTCATTCAGTTCACTCTTGTCTATATATCTAACTTGTGGAACGCGTCTTATTCTGTAGATCCCATTAATTTTCTCTTCAATTTTTGGAAGAGAATAAATTCTCTCCTCAATCCTCTTTTCACTTTTTTGAAGATGATCCATCCTCTCCTCAATCCTCTTTTCAATTTTTTGAAGATAAATTTTGTGAAGATAGGTTGAAAAATTCGGAAAAAGGTCTAAATTGGGATTGGATCACCATAAGGTACGTCAGTTTCCAATCCAAGAGTTGTTAAATAACTCAACGCAATTTGTTTTCGAATCGGAGTTTGGATCTATGCCAAGGCTTCAAACGAAAAGGAAATAGAAGCTTTATCTGCATACCATTTTGTTTCCAATTGTCTGGGAATTCTGTTTCGGAAAATTCGGCTCCATCAGGAGCGCATTTACATGCACTTCTCTCCTCATTCTTCCCAATCTTTGGAAAATTCGGGGACTTGAAATAGTAATATACGACCGATATTCTTGGCTATTATAAGTGATGGTAATATTATACGTTTTTCTCAAAATTGATTGAGCCACTAATAATAAACCTCTTAATGGTTCAATTCCGACACAGTGTACATAAGGAGCTCAACGAGTGCCGGATTTGTAGGAGGGGATGATCGGCTTCGATTCTTCGTATCTATGGATTTTCTTCTTCTGGGTTTGTTCATTCACTCTATCAGAATTTGACATGTCGTAATAATCTTTAGGATAAGCGGGTATTTCCATTCTTACCAAAAAGAAAAGGAATGTGCATTCGGTTGCATCCTCTTCCATATCATAATTTTACGTCTTTGAGCACGTATGGATCCTCTGATTAAATTCCGACGATAATCTGTCTCTTCAAAATAACGTTTCATAACTATTTGTCTTTCCCCAAGAGAAAAAGTCAGTTGTACTTCTACCTTTCTTGGACGAATCCTATTCTCTGTGGGTTCAGTTGTGGAACCATCATCATATTCACCTATCATCAAACCAGATGAAAATCGAGGCACATTGTTTCGGAATCTCTATAATTTGGAGAAGTTCATTCAATAGTATTTCGTTGTAAAGGGTAATAAAATCTTTCGTTGCGTTGAATCATCCGTAGATACATTCCCACGAAAATTTCGTAGTATTGTCCACTCATGTTGCGCCAAAGACTCGAAAAGGAAAATCTGTTCAGAAGTAACCTTCTGTTCCGTAGTAACAAGATCGAGAATAAATTCCCATTTTACGGGTACCTGTGGGTGCAACGTTTCTACCGTCGATTTGCTGTAAATATTAACCAAATAGTTTGTGTAGATCCGTTCATTACATGAAGCTATTTCCGGTACGATATCTATATAGGCTACTCGAAGGGCTATTTCCAACCGCAGGAAAATTGATGAACAAATCATCATCTTTTGCATAGATCTCTTGAATCTGATCAGAAGGCATTTCCAACAAATCTTTTGGATAGATCAGGTTACCAAATAAAAATCTATATTTGAAGAATCTATATTCGACAAATACTCTTCAAAGATCTTCCTTGCTTGATTTGAAATTATTCGTTCTGTTAATAGATAAAGCCGTTTCGAAATAGGTTCCACTTTGACTATTTCCGATGATTAGTGATCGGAATGAGCGAACGACCAGTATCTGTAGGTAAGAGTTCCCAGGGTAGTCGAAAGCTTTCGTGTTCCAATTCCTGCCAATGATGAGAGATATGGTACCCATACCCAAATTGATCATTTTGGAATCCCTCTTTACAGTCTTTCATAGATACCTCTGTCAAATCGAAAGATTTGAAATAATCGAATCGTTCAGCATTTGGGGGGAACTCGAATGGTTATTGTTCCACGGAATGCCCCATTAAGGAATGATCATACATTTCAGTAAAAGAATCTCCCTGAGAATTGGAGAATTGACTCTCCTTTCCATAACATTTTCAGCAGGAGATCCATGCTTAAAGCTTTCACTCGATCCGAAAATTCATTCCCTAAATAATCTCTTCTTCTTTTCATGGTATGGAGTTCCACTATGATAAGGATCCTCAGATGAGCAAGAAGTATCTAAAAGATCTCTATATTTCCCGAGCTTTTCCCCAAGGACCGATACACTAGGTAAAAACGTAAAAGAGATCTTTGTTTTCCATCACTCAATATGTGCCAAAAAAATATTGAGATACTTTCGGTCCTCACAGGACCTAGTTGAGTAGGGCTATTCCCGATATATCGTATCGGCCGATAAGCTCTATTATGATTAAGAACATAATGGGCCATGGTTGCTTGAACCATGATAATTGTTCTTCTTTCAGAAGTCTTTCAGTTTTTTCGGATCTATAGCCACAGAGCGGTCATCTCTAACCGCAGCCACAGAGTGATCATCTTTAGCCACAGAGTAATCATCTTTAGCCACAGAGCGGTCATCTCTAACCGCAGCCACAGAGTGATCATCTTTAGCCACAGAGCGGTCATCTCTAGCCGCATCCACAGAGTGATCATCTTTAGCCACAGAGTGATCATCTTTAGCCGCAGAGCGATCATTTTTGTCACCGATGTAATCATTATTGCTTATAAGGAACGGTGATGGGGCTCTACCTAAACAGAAGAAACAATAATAAAAAAGAAGTAGACTAAAGGTTCGATGGATATAACGTCTTAATATAGTATAATCGATAGGGAATTACGTTCTATACGTAAAGATACCGATTTTGTAAAAATTATGAATAGAATATGACCACCCAACCAACCGCAAAAACTACTTATAATAAATGAGATATTATCGCTGTAACGAAAAGAAAGAGGTTAACCAGTCTTGTTAATACGGGATTTGCTAAAAGAATGGGATTAAACAATTGAAGAATTAGACCACCCATAAATATACTTAGAATTTTTGGATTGTTGATCGAATTTATGGGGTGCAGAGATTCAGAACTTGAAGGTTCTTTCTTAATTTGATAAAAACGAAAGAACATGTATGGTACCACTAATAAAGTTATTGCGTGAGGTTTCCACAACGCTGCATAGATGGGCGAATAGTACATGGACACAAAGACTATTAATTGTCCCATAATAGAACCACTTATAGCTATTATACCATAGAGAGTTTCTCCAAAAAGAAAGATCTCATGGAATATATTTTAGAGGGACCAAAAGGCAATGTAGTTATAAATCCATAATATAGCCCAAATAAAATGATCGGACCTGAGACTTCTACCCATGATGATAATGGATCCCATAGTAGATCAAGTACTCTTATCATATTGAAACTCCTTTTTGATCGAAATAAAAGAATGAGAAACAGGAATAGAATAAATAGATCTGGTATCCCCCATATATATATGGGAGATACAGATAGGAATAGTTATCATTTTATACATCCATAAATTCGATTTAACAGAATAGATTCCAATATCTAACATATAGGAAATCAATTTAGAATAGATATTATAACATAACATCTGGATATATGCATATGCTATTAATACATATATTCCCTGTTATCTTATCTAGGAGTAGAAGTACTGGTATAGAACTCGTTGTTCTTTCTGACCAGGGTGGTTCGATCCAAGTTATCTAAATTTTCATTACGTCGTAGAGGGCGGGTAACCAATTCAAGTACATCCTCTCGCATTGGCCAAATCCATGAATCTGGGCAAAAGTAAATTCAACTGACCATTTAGTACCAATTCCTCTCGCCCCTAACGGGTTAGCATGAGCCATTCCGGTGATGGCTAAGTCGGGTTGTAGCTCGCGCATACGTCGTATCTGATTCGAATTGTCTGGTTTCTCCACAATTCGTGGTATTGGTATACACATTCTTATACATGTATCTTGTAAAAGTGCTAATTCAGCAGCTTGATACCGTTTATCCATATATGGAATACCAATTTCATAAACGATCATGCCACATCTGATTAAGAATCTTGCTAGAGATATTTCTAGCAGATTATCTCCCATGAAAAAGACAGATTTCCCGCGTACCAAATAAAGATAACCTTTAAACTCTCCCATACCCGTTCCTCTCTTTCCTCCAGACTCTGGGTCTCCATACCAAATACAGGACAAATCTTTTCAATCCAAGCGCGCGTTCCGTCCGACCAATAGGAAAAGGAGCTACGATTAATTCACATTTTTTTCGTCTTATCAAAGTTTGTTGCTGTACGACCCAGAAATGGGTTAACGCCACAAACATAAACTCCATCACCCAGTGATGAAGATCGGCATATCTCTGAGCGGGCAACCAACCCGAAACCTTGATGAATTGGCGTCTTAATTCTGTATCAAGTTGAGAGACCAAATTCGAGGGTAAAGACCCAAAAATAACTAAGGGGAGGATGATTTGCATACTCCACAAATTTCTTTTCCTTCAGAAGAGGAAAAGGGAATAAATTTGTTTTTGTTATAGTTTCTTTGATTCACCAATGGGAATTCTTGTTCTGGACAACGATGTGCCATTACAGCTAACACAGTATCTTCCCCTGAGTAAAAGCATAATCCAGTCCATTTGCTCTTGCCACTAGAATTGGTACTCCAATTTCATATTCCAATTTGGGTGCCATACCTTCTAATCCATTTTTATTATTTCTGTAGTACAAGTGCCTATCCATATGATGACGCTGGGGTCTCTATCTTTCTTATCCGAATACAAAGCGTTTTCAATTCCTCATAATCGTTCAAATGGGCCGAGATATCTCCTTCTTCTAATTCTGCCATTGCATAGCGGGGTTCTGCAAAATCATAACTCCAAGTGCATTTGCAGAAATAACCACATGTTTTTGTGCCCACTACCAAAAAGAAACTGTCTTCAATCTTTTGATACAACCAAGATACACAGCTATAGGACAAAAGTATGATACATTACCGTTTCACATTCAAAAGTTATAGTTTCATCAATTTTGGCCGACATAATAGGGAGGAAAAGAATAAATGGTTGAGGATAAATAAGGAAAAGAAATAATGAATAAAAAGAAGAATGAAAAGAAAGGATCGAATTTACAACGAATTGTGAATAAATTGTTGATTCTAAATCCTTGTAAACCCAAGTAAATTTTCCTGATTCTTTTTTTTCTGCCCCCCACCACCAATGGGATTTAGATAAAGATCAGAGAGTAAACTGAATAATTCCCGATCTGGAATCTCTTTTGGAACAATACCTTCTGGTTGGGATAATATTTGATCTGCTATGTCCAGATAATATTTACACACATAGTTAAGGGATGGTTCAGATCCAACCATTTCAAATAAGGTTTTACCCTTGACTCTGGAAACTCGGATATCTTCAATAATAGGAATACTTCTATTACGGGCATTGGACAGGCTTCCACATATTTATGGATAAGATCTCTTTAGATGTACGATTTCCAACCAAGCCTGCTAATCGGAGTGGATGTGTACGAGCTTTTTCCCTTATAGAGGCAGTAATACGATTAGCTGCAAATAATGCATCGAATCCATTATCCGTAATTATTACACAATAATCTGCATAGTTCAATGGAGCGGCAAAACCTCCACAAACCACGTCGCCTAATACATCGAATAATATAATATCATATTCGTAAAAGGCATTTAATTCTTTTAACAGCTTCACAGTTTTCTCCCACCACATATCCTCCACATCCGGCTCCTGCGGGTGGACCCCCTGCTTCCACACAATCCACCCCTCCATAACCCTTGTGAATTACATCTTCGGGCCAAATATCCTCATAATGATAATCCTTGGATTGTAAAGTATCTATAATTGTAGGTATTAGAAATCCTGTAAGAGTAAAAGTACTATCGTGTTTGGGATCACACCAATCTGTAACACTTTTTGACCACGTCTCGCTAGGGGCGACTGAGATATTACAACTAGTCGTTGATTTACCAATTCCGCCTTTCCCGTAAACTGCTATTTTCACCCGCCAATCCTCCTTTATCTAAATCTCAAAGTTATCTCTTTATTTCAAGGTTCTATATAATTGAATTATTACTTTTTAAAGTAATAAAAGAATTGAATGGTAGTAATATTGAATGGTAGTAATAATAATAATAGATCCTATTGTATTTAGAGTTCAATAACTCTAGGGTGGGGTGTACACAAAGTTCCAAGAGTTATGAAGAAACCTTATTGAGAAACTCAATAGTTCATGCACTGGTCATGCATGGGTCCGTCCAAAGAACAAGAATCTTGAACGTATATGAGATCTAACCCTCCGTTGTTCCTCAGTAGCTCAGTGGTAGAGCGGTCGGCTGTTAACTGATTGGTCGTAGGTTCGAAATCCTACTTGGGGAGATCCATCCGTTTTATTAAAAACCTATTTTATTCAAAATAGAGCTCGCTTTAACCATTAGGAGTAGGTCAAACGTTACCTGTCCTTGTTCATAATATATGCATGCAAAATCGCCACAGGATCAAGATAGGATCCCAGTAGTCCTGGGAAGGAAAGATTGAAACAACGGTCTCTTCGAAATATTGAAAAGTTCGGAGGAAAAAATCCACCGTTCTCCTGATGTGATGAAATTTCCAGAGCTGAAGGTGAAGAGGCCTTTATTCGCTCGACCTGTTACTATTCGCTTGACCCGTTACTAGCTGTTAGAACTACCAGTTCGTTCCCTGGAAGTCAGAATTGCCTGCATGCTGTCAAT
>BSBM01002475.1:0-57500 GCA_027924585.1 Larix kaempferi | reverse complement strand
GCAGAGACCGTTTCGTTTTTGTGGGTTGGTCTGGTCTATTGCTCTTTCCTTGTGCCTATTTTGCCTTAGGTGGATGGTTCACGGGTACAACCTTTGTGACTTCATGGTATACTCACGGATTGGCCAGTTCCTATCTGGAAGGTTGTAATTTCCTAACTGCTGCAGTTTCTACTCCTGCTAATAGTTTAAGCACATTCTCTGCTGCTATTATGGGGTCCCGAAGCACAAGGAGATTTTACTCGTTGGTGTCAATTAGGTGGTCTATGGACCTTCGTTGCTCTTCATGGTGCTTTCGGTCTAATAGGTTTCATGTTACGTCAATTTGAACTTGCTCGATCTGTACAATTGCGACCTTATAATGCAATTGCATTCTCTGGTCCAATTGCTGTCTTTGTTTCTGTATTTTTGATCTATCCATTGGGCCAGTCCGGTTGGTTTTTCGCACCTAGTTTTGGTGTAGCAGCTATTTTCCCGATTTATCCTCTTCTTTCAAGGTTTTCATAATTGGACCTTGAATCCATTTCATATGATGGGAGTTGCCGGAGTATTGGGTGCTGCTCTTCTATGTGCTATTCATGGTGCTACCGTGGAAAATACTTTATTTGAAGATGGTGATGGTGCAAATACGTTCCGTGCTTTTAACCCGACTCAAGCTGAAGAGACTTATTCCATGGTCACTGCTAACCGCTTCTGGTCCCAGATTTTTGGGGTGCTTTTTCCAATAAACGTTGGTTACATTTCTTCATGTTATTTGTGCCAGTGACCGGTTATGGATGAGTGCCATGGAGTAGTTGGTCTAGCTCTAAACTTACGTGCCTATGATTTTGTTTCCCAGGAGATCCGTGCAGCAGAAGATCCTGAATTTGAGACTTTCTACACAAAAAATATTCTCCTGAACGAAGGTATTCGTGCTTGGATGGCGGCTCAAGATCAGCCTCATGAAACCTTGTATTCCCTGAGGAGGTCCTACCCCGTGGAAACGCTCTTTAATGGAACTATAGCTTTAGCTGGTCGTGATCAAGAAACCACTGGTTTCGCTTGGTGGGCCGGTAATGCCCGACTTATCAATTTGTCTGGTAAATTGCTTGGGGCTCACGTGGCTCATGCCGGATTAATTGTATTCTGGGCCGGAGCAATGAACCTCTTCGAAGTGCTCATTTCGTACCGAAAAGCCTATGTATGAACAAGGATTGATTTTACTTCCCCATCTAGCTACTCTAGGATGGGGAGTCGGTCCTGGTGGGGAAATCGTGGACACTTTTCCATATTTTGTATCTGGGGTACTTCACTTAATTTCTTCTGCGGTTTTAGGTTTTGGTGGTATTTTATCATGCACTCATAGGACCCGAAACTTTAGAAGAATCTTTTTCCATTCTTTGGCTATGTATGGAAAGATAGAAACAAAATGACCACAATTTTGGGTATTCACCTAATCTTGCTAGGTGTTGGTGCTTTTCTTCCAGTGCTTAAGGCTTTGTATTTTGGAGGTGTATATGATACTTGGGCTCCCGGCGGTGGAGATGTAAGAAAATTACGAACCCGACTCTTAACCCAAGTGCTATATTTGGTTATTTACTGAAATCTCCTTTCGGAGGAGAAGGAAGGATCGTTAGCGTGGACAATCTAGAAGATGTAATTGGAGGACATGTATGGTTAGGTTCCATTTGTATCTTCGGTGGTATCTGGCATATCTTAACCAAACCTTTTGCATGGGCTCGCCGTGCATTCGTATGGTCCGGAGAAGCTTATTTGTCCTATAGTTTAGCGGCTCTATCTGTCTTTGGTTTTATTGCTTGTTGTTTTGTTTGGTTCAACAATACAGCTTATCCCAGTGAATTCTATGGGCCCACCGGCCCCAGAAGCCTCTCAAGCTCAAGCGTTTACTTTTCTAGTTAGAGACCAACGTCTTGGAGCTAGTGTGGGGTCTGCTCAAGGACCTACTGGTTTAGGTAAATACCTTATGCGTTCTCCGACTGGAGAAATTATCTTTTGGGGGGGAAACGATGCGTTTTTGGGATCTCCGTGCTCCCTGGTTGGAACCCCTAAGGGGCCCTAATGGTTTGGACCTGAGCAAGTTGAGAAAAGACATACAGCCTTGGCAGGAACGACGTTCGGCAGAATATATGACTCATGCTCCTTTAGGTTCTTCAAATTCTGTGGGTGGTGTAGCTACCGAAATCAATGCGGTGAATTATGTCTCTCCCCGAAGTTGGTTATCCACCTCCCATTTCGTTCTAGGATTTTTCTTCTTCGTAGGTCATTTGTGGCATGCGGAAGGGCTCGTGCAGCTGCAGCAGGATTTGAGAAAGGAATTGATCGTGATTTTTGAACCTGTCCTTTCAATGACTCCTCTTAACCTGAAACAAGAGATCGAACCAGATGGAAGAGAAATCGATTCAATTTCATTACATCAATCTCCCATATCGGCGGGATAGGAGTCTTTTAAAATACTTTCCAACTGGATCCTTGTAGCTCGGCTATATCCAGCCGAGCTATTCTCTTTTTTTGTACTAGACCGGACCAATAAATGTGATTGTTGAAAAAAGCAACAGGAGAGAGAGGGATTCGAACCCTCGATAGTTTTTTTACCTATACCGGTTTTCAAGACCGGAGCCATCAACCACTCGGCCATCTCTCCGGGGACAACTTCTATTCTACCTAATACCTAACTATAACGGCATAAGGTCAGGCCGATACCAACTATACCTGTGACATATGATTATTTTTTCATGATCATCTGGAATGGAAAAAAGAAACGAATTTCCCTCTCCTCTCACATTCAAATATAAAATTGAAAAAGTTTGACTCGATCAATTTATGGTCAAATCCTTTCCATAGTGCATTTGATCAGAATTTCAAATTGGGGATCGGATGGTATAGTCTATTCAATCTGTTGGGAGCTTGTAAGATCACAACCATGACTATTGCTTTCCAATCGGCTGTGTTTGCATTAATTGCTATTTCATTTTTACCAGTGATTGGTGTACCTGTTGCACTTGCCTCTCCCGATGGCTGGTCAAGTAGCAAAAATGTTGTATTTTCGGGTGTATCATTATGGATCGGA
Source organism: Larix kaempferi (assembly GCA_027924585.1). Lineage (NCBI taxonomy): Eukaryota > Viridiplantae > Streptophyta > Pinopsida > Pinales > Pinaceae > Larix > Larix kaempferi. The sequence continues at coordinate 54,436 of BSBM01002475.1, read as the reverse complement.
TTAGTCCTTTTTGTAGGTATCCTTAATTCTTTCATATCTCAGATCTGTTCTAGATGTTTTAGGCTCAAACTTCCCCCCTCCCGGAGGGCTTTATAGCTCTTCTATAGGGCCTTTTTCTTCAGGCCCAAGGAGGAGGGGTTTTCCGTAATTGAATAATTGGATCATTAAGAATATGGTATCTACTTACGAATGGATTGAACATATATGTATTTTCCATATTATGTTACAATTTTATGAATATTATATATTCAGAACGAATAAAATGCGGGTATGGTTGAATGGTAAAATTTTCTCCTTGCCAAGGAGAAGATGCGGGTTCGATCCCCGCTACCCGCCATATCCCGTCACATGGAATAGGAAAATGAATAGTTCATGTATTGATCGTATCTTTCCCTCACTTTTCATTCAATTATAAATGATAATGAGAGAGTAATTACTTTCTCAAATGAGAAAGTAATCCTTTCCGGACCAAAATACTTCTATGTTCTGGTCTGGCGGAGACGGGATTTGAACCCGTGACCTCAAGGTTATGAGCTTGCGAGCTACCAGACCTACTCTACTCCGCACCATTGATTGATATCATAAACAGAATGGGTACACCAAACAATCAAGGGGATATACTCCCTATCCCATATAGGGATAGGGGTACTTTTTCCGGTATCACAATAAACTTCAATAACTTTTTTATTTTCCTACCCAACTTGATTTTGTTATCCCGGGCAATAAACATGCGTGGGCCATCTCACGGAGTACGTGTCCGGACAATCCAAAGTCTCGATAGTTGGCTCTAGGTTCTTCCAGTCGAAGAACAACGTCGATGGAGACGTGTAAGGTGCACTAATACGTGGTGAAGATTGCAATTTTCTATGAATTTCCCATTTGTCATCCAATGATGAAACTTTGCCTTCTTCCTCCAAAGATTGACGAATCAAATGATATTTCCGTTCCAGTGCTTGTCTCTTCTTCCTCTCTCTGAATGAGACTCTTTCTCGCCATAATAGTTCAGTCGGTACTATTACCTACCAGGAATCAAAATATAGATCAGATTTTAGATGGAGAAATATTACGTTGAATACTTTTTCTCTGTGGGTATTGTCATTGATACAATAATATCCCATTCACTTATGAAATTGATGAAGAATAATTACCCCAAATTTACCTGATGTAGAGGCAATTTAAAAAAGCTGCATAAGTGAATATAAACCTACAGAAAAGTGAGCTAATCCAACTAATCGTGCTTGAACAATGGAAAGAGCTACTGGCTTGTCCCTCCATCGAACTAAATTAGCAAAGGTGTGCGTCATGGGCCCATGCAAGAGTTTCGATCAGTTCCTCGCCAATATCCGCGCCAAGAAATCAGGAACATAAATCCAGTAGCCCAAACAAGATGCCCGAATAAGAACATCCACGCCCAAACAGATAAACTGTTCATACCGAAAGGATTGTATCCATTAATAAGTTGTGAAGAATTTAACCATAGATAATCCCTTAGCCATCCCATTAAATAAGTGGAAGACTCATTAAATTGAGCTACATTACCCTGCCATAAAGTTATATGCTTCCAATGCCAATAAAAAGTAACCCATCCAATAGTATTCAACATCCCAGAAAACTGCTAAATAAAAAGCATCCCAGGCCGAGATATCGCAGGTACCACCCCCGTCCCGGACATCGCAAGGAAAACTATAACCAAAATCTTCATTATCTGGCATTAGCTTGGAACCACGCGCATCCAAAGCACCTTTAACTAGGATCAATGTAGTTGTATGCAAACCTAGAGCAATAGCATGATGAACCAAAAAGTCTCCAGGACCGATTGTTAAGAACAATGAATTCTTATTATCATTTATAGCATTCAACCAACCGGGTAACCATATGCTCTTACCTGCTTCGAATGCTGGACCACTTGTTGAAGATAGGAGTACATCGAAACCAAATAAGGTCTTACCATGAGCAGATTGTATCCACTGAGCAAATATGGGCTCGATCAAGATTTGTTTTTCTGGAGTACCGAAAGCAAGCATAACATCATTATGAACATAAAGTCCCAAGGTATGGAAACCTAATAAATAAACTAACCCAACTAAGATGAGATATTATAGCTTCCTTATGCTCCAACATTCTCGCCAATACATTATCCTTATTCTGTTCCGGATTATTAATCCCTAATGAGGAATATAGCTCCATGAGCAAAGGCTCCTGTCATAATGAACCCAGCAATATATTGATGATGAGTATATAATGCAGCTTGGGTGGTGAAGTCTTGTGCTATGAATGCATAAGCGGGTAAAGAATACATGTGTTGAGCTACCAAGGAAGTGATAACCCCCAAAGAAGCTAAAGCAAGACCCAAATTGAAAATGAAGAGAATTATTGATTGTGTTATAAAGACCCTTATGTCCGCGTCCTAATAGCCTCTTGGAGGAACATGTGCTCCAAAATATCTTCCATACTGTGACCAATCCCAAATTTGGTTCTATACATATGACCAGCAATTAAAAAAACAAATGCAATAGCTAAAATGATGATCGATATCAGTCAGCCATAAACTTTGAGTTTGTGGATGAAATCCTCCGAGAAGAGTTAGAATAGCAGTTCCTGCCCCTCGGTAGGTACCAAATAAGTGACTACTGGAATCAGGATCTTGAGCATAAAGATTCCACTGACCTGTGAAAAGCGGTTCTAAACCTTGGGGATGCGGTAATACATTCAAAAAATTATCCCATCTGACGTGCTCTCCCCTTGATTCAGGAATAGCGACATGAACTAAATGCCCTGTCCAAGCTAGAGAACTGACTCCGAAGAGTCCTGACAAATGATGATTTAGACGGGATTCGGCATTTTTGAACCATGAAACACTTGGTCTCCATTTAGGTTGTAGATGTAACCTACCCGCTATTAAAAAGATGGCAGAAAGAAATAGCAAGAAAATAGCTCCAGTATAAAGATCTTCGTTAGTGCGTAAGCCGATTGTATACCACCACTGATAAACACCAGAATAAGCAATATTGACCGGACCGGGAGCACCTCCTCGGGTAAAGGCTTCTATAGCTGGTTGACCAAAATGAGGATCCCAAATTGCATGAGCAATGGGTCTTACATGTAAGGGATCGCGTACCCATGCTTCAAAATTGCCTTGCCAAGCCACATGGAACAAATTACCAGAGGTCCACAGAAATATTATTGCCAACTGACCAAAGTGGGAAGCAAAAATTTTATGATAAAGGCGTTCTTCGGTAATATTATCATGACTCTCGAAGTCATGTGCGGTCGCAATACCGAACCAAATACGACGAGTAGTGGGGTCCTGGGCCAAGCCTTGGCTGAACTTTGGAAATCTTGATGCCATAATGCTTTTCAAATCCTCCTAACCATTATCCTACTGCAATAATTCTTGCCAGGAAGAACGCCCATGTTGTGACGATTCCACCCAGAAGGTAATGAGCTACTCCTACAGCACGTCCTTGTACAATACTCAAGGCTCTGGGCTGGATAGCAGGAGCAACCTTCAATTTATTATGGGCCCAAACGATAGATTCAATGAGTTCTTGCCAATACCCACGGCCGCTGAATAAGAACATTAAACTAAAGGCCCAAACAAAATGAGCACCTAAAAATAAAAGACCATATGCAGATAATGAAGAACCATAAGATTGGATCACTTGAGAGGCTTGTGCCCATAGAAAGTCACGGAGCCACCCATTAATCGTAATGGAACTCTGTGCAAAGTTTCCTCCCGTGATATGAGTAACCACTCCCTGATCACTTATACTACCCCAAACATCGGACTGCATTTTCCAGCTGAAATGGAATATTACTACCGAAATTGCATTGTACATCCAGAATAAACCAAGGAAAACATGATCCCAGGCAGATACTTGACATGTTCCTCCTCTCCCAGGTCCATCACAAGGAAAGCGAAAACCAAGATTCGCTTTATCAGGTATTAAACGGGAGCTACGGGCAAATAGAACACCTTTAAGTAGGATTAAAACAGTCACATGGATAGTAAATGCATGAATGTGATGTACCAAAAAATCCGCGGTTCCTAATGGAATTGGTAACAAAGCCACTTTGGAACCTACTGTCACCAAATCACCACCTCCCCAGGTTAAGCTGGTACTCGCTGCTGCACCAGGAGCTGTTGAACCAGGTGCTGAAGCATGAGTGTTTTGTATCCATTGAGCGAAAATAGGTTGTAATTGTATAGCAGTATCTGAGAACATATCTTGAGGACGTCCTGGAGCGCTCATAGTATCATTATGAATATACAGACCAAAACTATGAAAGCCTAAGAATATACATACCCAGTTGAGGTGTGATACAATTGCATCACGATGTCTAAGAACGCGATCTAATAAATTGTTGTATTGAGTAGTTGGGTCATAGTCTCTTACCATAAAAATCGCTGCATGCGCAGCAGCGCCAACTATGATAAACCCACCAATCCACATATGATGTGTGAACAGAGAGAGTTGGGTACCATAGTCAATAGCTAGGTATGGATAGGGGGGCATCGCATACATGTGGTGAGCTACGACAATAGTTAAAGATCCTAACATAGCTAGGTTAATAGCTAATTGAGCATGCCATGAAGTAGTTAAGATCTCATAAAGACCTTTATGGCCCTCCCCCGTAAATGGACCTTTATGAGCTTCTAAAATTGTCTTGATGTTATGGCCAATGATCCAATTGGTCTTATACATATGACCGGCTATCAGGAAAAGAATTGCAATAGCCAAATGATGATGCGCAGTATCGGTCAACCACAGACCCCCCGTGACTGGATTTAATCCTCCACGAAAAGTCAAAAAGTCTGAATATTCCGACCAATTCAGGGTGAAAAATGGGGTCAATCCCTTAGCAAAACTGGGATAAAGTTGAGCCAAAAGATCGCGATTCAAAATAAATTCATGAGGAAGTGGTATCTCTTTAGGATCCACTCCAGCGTCTAGAAGTTGGTTAATGGGTAAGGAGACGTGTATTGGGTAAGGAGACGTGTATTTGGTGTCCTGCCCAAGATAGAGACCCAAGTCCTAGTAACCCTGCTAAATGATGGTTCAACATGGGATTGTACATCCTGGAACCAAGCCAATTTTGGGGCAGCTTTGTGATAATGAAACCAACCAGCAAAAAGCATTAACGCTGCAAAGATCAATGCACCAATTGCAGTGCAGTAAAGTTGTAATTCACTGGTTATTCCAGATGCTCGCCAAATCTGGAAGAACCCAGAGGTTATTTGTATCCCTCGAAAACCTCCACCTACATCCCCATTCAATATTTCTTGACCTACTATTGGCCAAACTACTTGAGCACTGGGTTTGATGTGAGTTGGATCAGCCAGCCATGCTTCATAATTGGAGAAACGAGCGCCATGATAGTACATCCCACTTAGCCCAATAAAGATGATCGCTAGTTGACCAAAATGAGCGCTAAATACTTTGCGAGAAAATATCTTCCAAATCATCAGTATGGACTATCAAAATCGTGAGCATCAGCATGTAAGTTCCAAATCCAAGTGGTAGTCTCAGGGCCTTTAGCTAGCGTCTTTGAGAAAATGACCAGGTTTGGCCCATTTCTCAAAAGAGGTTTTGACAGGATCCCTCTCCACTACGACCTTTACTTCTGGTTGTTCTGGTGAACGAATGATCATTGAATTCTCCCCTTTCCGGATGGGACATAAATAAGAAGAAACCTGCCAATAGGAATTAGTTAACTTCCGAGAGATATAATCTCAACTCGTTTCTCCCCTTATTTTCTAGTGTATGACTGGAGCTACTATGATACGGGTGTCGATCTGAGGCAGGTTTTCAGTTTTATTATGACATATTTTTAAGGTGCTTAGGGACTGTGGGCTATTATGACCCAAAAAAAGACTCTTTTGTGTAATTTCAAAAGCATTTACCGGTTATTTTTACAATGGTTCTAGATGGATAAATATATATCCATAATATCCATATATATATATTTAGTCCACCTATTAATACTCCTCCGTATGTTCCATATCAAAGACCAATCCATCCATCCATTATAAATCTTTATTAATGGATCATTAATGAAAGACATCTCCGGATGGATTTTACCCCTATTAAGAAGATCCATTAACAATCCAGAACCAGAAAAGGTATTATTTATTATATTGTCAATATATTCCTATGAGATGCCGACGGAATTGAATCTAATTTTGGGGAATATTCTGGAATAATTCCATTTATTTCGAGAAAATAAGATATTAATTCAAACGATTTCCCGATAATAGAAATTATCATTCTCCAAAGCGTCCTGTAATCTTTAACCAATTTGTGCTTCGATGTAATTGCCTGTGAGCAAGTGCTATAGCTTGTTCCCAATACTCAGCAGCCTGATCGAACCAAGCCTCCGCAGTTTTCAGGATCTCCCTGTCGAATGGCCTGTTCTCCCTCGGTCGGGATAGGTCCACTTGGAAAAGTTTTCTTCCCTCAGAACCGTACTTGAGAGTTTCCTACCTCATACGGCTCAATCAACTATTCTTTAGTCCTCTACCCAAATTTACCAAAATATTCTTGGATTGGAGATTATTCATTGGGAGTTCAGATTAACCAAGGACCAAAAAAAGTAAATGACATGAGTTTCTGATTTCACTTCCAATCAATTAAATGATCAGGTTCTATCTTTTCTCCTACCCTCAAAAAGATGAAGTATAGAAGAGATATACTTCAGATTGATCGTCCAAATAAAAGTCTTTTTGCAAGGTAACTATCTCAGTTCCATATAGAATTTTTGAGAGTACTTTCCGTCTGGAGTACTTCACATCTTTAGGATCTGATGCTACACCACTGCTCAATAGCTTAGTAGATCGACTCTATTACATAAGTTGATTCCTGATTCTTGTCAATGAGCAGATTTGATCGTATCAGCCCGAACCTTCTTTCAATAATTGATCTTTATGGTGCTTCCATCATCAATTTAATTTTTTATCCATGGAATACTTAGGCTCTATCTATCTATTCATATTCGGGCTCCTATGAGAGATGTTTTTTTTTGCTACAGCTTATAAAAACCGTTACTTGGGACGGTGCATATGTAGAAAGCCTTTTCTTTTGTTCTTACCCGTAGTAGTTATTAACTAAGTTATTCTATGGTACAGATAGCCGCACGTAATGACAGATCAAGGCCGTATTATTAAGAGCTTGTGGTAAGGATGGGTTCCGTTCTAATGCTTGAAAATAATATTCCAAAGCCTTCGTATGTTCCCCATTACTTGTATGGACAAGACCTAATTATATAGTAAATAACTTCGATCATAAGGGTCAGTTTCCAGTCGCATAGCTTCATAATAATTTTGTAAAGCTCCGCATATTCCCCTTCCGATTGAGCTGACATCCGTTACGGTCGTTCATTCCATTGAAATGATCTCCGCTTCAAAACCGTACATGAGATTCCCACCTCATACGGCTCCTCCTTTCTTTACAGTACGTAATACGGGGAGTAATCCGTGGAATTGAAAAAAGAAAAAAGATTCTGACCCAATATTATGAATTAACAGGGGCTAGTGTATTTCCAATGAATCTCTAGCCATCCTTCTTGCAAAGATTCTTTTCCGAACACCAAGGATCTTAGTACTAGGAATGGAACCTCTAACAATTTCTTTGTTCTTAACGCCCTGTATTCTCCGGGGATTAATCACTTCAACAATCTCCGATGGTTCCATGATAGGGGTATTCCGAAGTACAAACGAGATGGATGTTTGTTGTCCCAACCATTCTCACTACCCTTCGGAAAAGGGTAATGCATATGGGCTATAACGAAGCTTTTGTGTTGTTGATTTCCATACGTAGTGCTTTCTCCCCCCATGCGCGCCTATCAGATAGGTTAAACTATACAAGCAAGGCCTATTGCATAGGTGTAACCTTTCGCTCGGTACTAAAATCCTCAGGAGATGAGAGCATCTAAGGCTGCATTGACCGGGGATACACGACAGAAGGAATTGTCTATCTCCAGAACTCACCTTCACTGAGCGTAAGTTTGATTTTACCCATTTTTATTCCCGAATACCTTTTCTTTCCCAAAAAAATAAGAACGGAAAAAATATCAATCACACCCATCTCTGTAATAGGTAAATGCTTCTTTTTCCCCCGGAGCCATCGGGATTATTCGCAATAAAGATATCCGCTACAATTGTGAAGGTCTTATCAATAAAATTGTCATTTCTCTGAGATCTAGGCATAGTCAATTACAGATTTTATAATTTCCTTCATTCCCTTACGCAAATGATTCCATGAACGAAATTTTTTCTGGTGCACAATACCATAAAATTTATTTCCTTACAATCGTAAATATGTTCTCATTCTATCTATTCCAATTGATTTTTCAAAATGGGAATAGATAGGGAATATTTTCAATAATTGTTCATTAGTAATATTGATGAATAATAATGGAAAAAAAAAGATTCGTATTAAAAGAATACTAGATTCGGTAAACCTCGAGAAGTCCAGTTCGATCATGATCCGAACAAAGAAAGAGTTAAACGATCGAGCATTGCATAATGAGAATGAAATGCTCACCTAGCAATTGTGTGCACATATCCATATAGATAAAGGAATATCGGGAAAAAATATGGTCATCATGCATGACACAGGATCATTGCAAAAGAATTAGTTCTCATACAATTGATAACACGATCACTACAGATCCATATATGATCATCATATGGAATGGATCAATTAATCTGTCTAAAATTATTGATTAGGCAATCCGAATAAGATCGTCAAATCAACAGGGATGATTGAGGATTTCCTAAAATAGGAGGAAGTTTGATAAAATGTCCTTTTGTCCTTTCCGGGGGAGATTGAATAATTACCTTATTTATTATCTATTTTTTTCCAAAAGATGGAACTGTTCGTACCCGAACAAAAAGACTTTGTAAGGAAGTTGCTATTTACTAATTTTGTTAATGAAAACCGATAGATCTCATAGGAAAGATGGCCGACGCGGTTCAAGGCGTAGCATTGGAACTGCTATGTAGGCTTCTGCTTACCGAGGGTTCGAATCCCTCTCTCTTCCGTATCTTCGCCTTACTATTTTCTTCTCATCCATTGTTTTTCCAATCTATTGAATCCCAATAGGACGATCTCCTAATTCCGGGATCAATCTCCTTCTATTTTGTGATATAGAAAATAGAATGAACATTGGTTCGTGGTATGGGAAAGGTAAAGACCATTTTAAGAAGCAATAAAAGTATCGTGGATAACAAGATTCTAATGTAACGTACGGAAGGATTATAAAATGTCCCCTTTGGGGAGGGGAAAAAGAAGGGAGAAGAAACATAATTTCCAGATGTCCAGCAACCCAACCCCTCCTTTTCATTTCATTCTTGATTCAAGCTTGACGGGAATAATACTCTACGACCAGCAATTCATTAATCTTCAAACTGATCCATTTACTATCTATTATTTGATTGATGAATCCTTTATAATTGTAACGAATTAAAAGTCAAATGATTTGGCAATTTATCCCTCTGTAACAGATCTATATTCTTCCTAATATAGTCCTCAATCTTTGTTGATCTCTTATAGTAATCTCATCTTGAGGTTTGCAAGGGTAACTTGGTATATCTACCATATGGTCATTGACCCTGATATGTCCATGATTAACTAATTGTCTAGCTCCGGGAATGGTGGGAGCCATACCCAATTCGAAAAATAATATTATCCGAACGCATTTCAAGTAATTGCAATAGGACCTGGCCCGTGATCCCTTGGCTCTTCTAGCAATACGAACATATTTCAGTAAATTGTCGCTCCGTTAGTCCGTAATGAAAACGCAATTTTCTGTTTTTCTTCTAGCCGGATACGATATTGAGAGATTTTCCCTGGGAAGAAGACCGGTTTATAGAATAATTTCTGTATGTTGGGTCTTTTACTAGTTAGCCCTGGTAAAGTTTTCAGACGACGTATTATTTTTAAACGAGGTCCCCGATAACGGGACATAGAAACTCCTTATTCAATTAACAATTAGTGCTCGAAAAGAAGGAAAGGATAGTATAAACCGTACGAGTACTGGAATTATTTTTATATAGAGAATGAAGATCTTTCTCCAAAGATCCTAATAGTTCCAATCATTCATCCCGTTCCTAGTTGGGAGTAAGTGATCACGGCATAACGGATCCCGACGAACAATCGGAAGAGTATTCTCCATTCCATCGTGATCCTCCCAAAAACTTTGTGGATTATGGGAATGAGAGGAACGGAAAAGAGCCAGCTATCGGGATCGAACCGATGACCATCGCCATTACAAGTGCGATGCTCTAACCTCTGAGCTAAGCAGGCTCAATGGAATATAACTCCTCATTTCATTGGCGTGAGATCTATAGATTCTTTTGGAATCCTAACAATTATAGCGCGAATCAGATTCAATGACGCAATCCAGATTAAAATTACAACGGAACATCGTCTGAATGTAGATTCCTTCAAGGGAAAGAAAAGGGAAGTAAGGGTCAATTGATATCGATCGTTTTACTCACTATTCCAAATCGACTAGGGGAGGATAATAACATTGCATTGAAAATGCAGAAATAATATAATGATTCCCAGTCATATTCGATTGGGGTAGAGATAGAGATGGCGAGAGAAGAGGAGTAGGGGATGATATTTCTCTCATCCAATATTGAGCAAATATCCAATGAATAACGCTGATGAAGATTACATAATAGGATTAGATCAAGGTATGATCTCGTTCTCTGATAAGGGGATATGGCGGAATTGGTAGACGCTACGGACTTGATCGAATTGAGCCTTGGTATGGAAACCTACCAAGTGATAGCTTCCAAATCCAGGGAACCCTGGGATATATTGAATGGGTAATCCTGAGCCAAATCCGGTTCATGGAGACAATGGTTTCTTCTCCTAGGATAGGAAGGGGATAGGTGCAGAGACTCAATGGAAGCTATTCTAACGAATGAATCTCATTTGGTCCAATACTGTATTTATAGAACGCTCTATTTACACCTCGAAAGTGGGAATGTTATATAACACAAAACTCGCGATCAGAACTTGAATCCTTCCAAGCATTTTCTTCGTAAGATAGATGCCAGATTCGAGTTGAAGTAATGATTTTACATTAAGTAATCCAATTATGAACTTATCTACTCTAGATAGAGAGTTGAATCAGTTTTTGGAATTAATGGTTGGACGAGGATAAAGATAGAGTCCAATTCTACGTGTCAATGTCAACAACAATGCAAATTGCAGTAGGAGGAAAATCCGTTGGCTTTATAGACCGTGAGGGTTCAAATCCCTCTATCCCCACCCAGGTTCGTTCCCGAACGACTGATCTATTTTCTCCAATTCCGTTAGTTCGAATCCATTCTCACTTCTCGATTCTTTTACCTCACTATTTTATTTATTCATGAAGAGAAGAAATTAGAACATGAATCTTTCCATCCATCTTATGAAAAGTTGGGTTGATCAGTTGATCATATGATAAAATCATTTTGTGATATATGATCCACATAGATGATATCATTTGGAAATTATTCGATCGCAGTCAATTTTTTATCATATTAGTGGCTTCCAGATCGAAAATAATAAAGATTATTCTAAAAACTAGGAAAAATCCTTTTTTTCCTTATTTTTAGTTGACACAAGTTCAAACCTTGTACCAGGATGATCCACAGGGAAGAGCCGGGATAGCTCAGTTGGTAGAGCAGAGGACTGAAAATCCTCGTGCCACCAGTTCAAATCTGGTTCCTGGCAAGATGTCAATATCCATGTATCCATATCTATCTATTCTAGCTAGATAGATATGGGTACATGGATATTGACAGATACGTATCTATATGTACATACGGAGATACCCCGATCAAAATAGATAGATGAATCCATCTATTCTGTTCTCTCCCTCTTCTTTGCTCATATTGTCCCTCCCTGTCCGTTCCAATTGAATCCCGATACTCCTTACATATAAAAAAGTAGGATCGAGAACTCAGAGGGCAATATTTTACGGTGGAAATAGAATCTATTATAAGCTCTAGTATAAAATCAATCGAATCCTCCTTTTGGTTCTCGTACATCGTGTGCGCGTGATTGGCGCATTTCTGATGTGTCAATAAAATATTTGTATTCGTTAATCCATCTCTCTTCCATATCCGGGAATATGGAAGAATTGAATGGATAAGAATTCGGCTCCGATACTAGTTGGAATCTATTCATCCCGTCCGAACCGAAATGGAATGTATTATCCAAACGATAGATCTATAATTGCAGGGTTGAAGTAGATCCAAACGTTTCAGAGGGTATCTCGAAAGTAGAATCGAATTGAGGTTCAGAAGATTGATGTAATAACTTTTGATCATAGTTCCCAATATGAATACTGGATCCAACATGATGAAACCTATTATTTATAGTGAAATATTTTCTTCTTTCCTTGTTGGAGCTCGGTCCTCATATATCCATCGAGCTTTCTTTTCTTTCACGAAGTGTCGTTATAGCATCTATAATAGCCTCTGGTTCAGGTGGGCAACCCGGCGAATAGACATCCACAGAAATTAACTTATCTACTCCGCGAACGGTACTATAAGAATCTGTACCAAACATTCCTCTGTAATAGTACATGCTCCCATGGCAACTACATATACATATTTTGGTTCGGACATTTGTTCGTATAATCAATCTCACTACAGAAGGAGCCTTTTTCATGGTCACAGTCCCCGCTGTTACAATGAGGTCAGCTCGTCCAGGACCAGATCTTGGTACCGAACCGTAACGATCGGAGTCGAATTGCGAACCTATTAATGAAGCGAATTCGATGGAACCACAACTAGTACCGTAAAGGAGCGGCCATAAACTGGAGAGTCTGGCCCAATTCGTTCGACAGATCGTTTGGGGTAGTTGAAATACCTGGATTCAAAATTGTTTGATCGAGTAAAGGTAACTCTATAGGACAATTATTGGCTTTATGTTATTTTCTACTTCCCTCCCCCCCCCCCCCCCGAATACTCGGAAACTGAGGACTATTCCAATGCTCCTTTTTGCCACGCATGAACTGAACAACGATGAAAATAAGCACGAGAATTGAAGATCCTATAAATGTGGATATACCCTGTATACTAGAACTCATAGCCCATAAATAAAGGGAGACTGTTCCAACATTAGGAACAACAAGAACTGGAGCGAACATATAATGATCCTAGATCGGATCCAAGTATCTTCCATTGGTTCGATACCTGATTCGTAACTAGTAGTCCGGTTCTTGACCAGTAGGGGCCAAAGCTCCGGAAATCAAGGATGCAAGAATAGGTAAGAATGAGGCTAGATATTAATGAAAATATCCAGCCAGAAAGTATTCTATTTGGGAAATAGGAACAGGAATATACTCCTTTTAAATAGATTCAATTCTTACCCTTTTCCGTCAAGTTCTTCATCATTCTCCCACCCACCACGGGTGGAAGACCAAAGGACCGAACAATCAATACAATCAATTATAATTGATTCACATATTCTTGTTCGTTTCGACCATGGCTTATTACAAAGTTAATTCAATGAAATGTTACTGGAATGTCTATTGATAATACTTTACATTAATAAAGTATGAGAGAAAGAATGTGATTGGGTCCCGAACTACCCAATTTAAGATCTGAGTCTATACTCATATTATAGAATGAATATGTTGATGATCTTTATCCAGCATCCATAAGCGCCCAACTCATAATTGGCGAACTCGCGGGTTCAATTCCTGCTGGATGCAGGGGAACTGCACATATTCATTCTTTATGGAATGGGAAAAAGTAGGAGGGATAACAACAAACATTTGAAGAATACCAAACCTTTCATTTTATTGAAAGGCTTGGTACTGTTCAGTTAAGCAATACACGATAACAATCCATCAGAGTATTATCCGCCTATTGAAATAGATTCAACAGCAGCTAGATCCAGAGGAAAGTTGTGAGCATTACGTTCGTGCATAACTTCCATACCTAACCTATGATATATCTGTATAATTCAATTTGTTTATGATTCGATATAATAATAACTACAGGCATTACGGGAAAAAAGGTAAAAGGAAGAAAAAATAGAAAAACGAGAGGAGGGATAAAAATTTATGGATGAAGTGAAATATCCAGTACTTACGGAGAAAAGTATTCGTCTATTAGAAAGGAATCAATATACTTTTAACGTCGATTCGCAATCGAACAAAACAAAGATTAAAAATTGGATTGAGCATTTCTTCAATGTGAAAGTGATAGCTATGAACAGTTATCGCCTCCCTGAAAAAGGAGGAAAGAGAGGGTCAATGATAGGACATCCAATACGTTGTAAACGTATGATTATTACACTTAAACCCGGTGATTCTATTCCACTCTTTTCAGAACAATAAGAATTCAAAATTGAAACTAAATGGCCATCCGTTCATATAGAATTTTAACTCCAGACACACGCAATAGATCTGTATCAGGTTTCGATGGAAGAGTGCAGTTTGATCCGCAGAAAAAATTGACCTCTGGACAGCATCATTGTGGGAAAGGTCGTAATGGAAGAGGAATTATTACCGTAAGACACAGGGGAGGGGGTCACAAGCGTCTGTATCGTCAAATTGATTTTCGACGGAATAAGGAAAACATATCGGGAAAAATTGTGACCATAGAATACGACCCTAATCGAAGTGCATACATTTGCAAGGTGCACTACAAGAATGGCGATAAGATGTATATTCTGCATCCCAGAGGGGTCATGATTGGAGATACTATTCTTTCTGGTCCAAAAGCTCCTATATCAATAGGAAATGCCTTACCTCTGAGTGCGGTTTGAATTATTAATTCACGTGATCGGAAGCAACCGATTGGGTTTACAGCAAAACCTATAAATCTATCACTGATCCAACTAGGACACTTTTACGGGACGAACCCCAAAGGGAAACTGAGGATAAATGACAGCAGGTGATTGGATCCAAAAATTGTTCGTATCAGATCATTGGTTTCGAAGATATGATAATATGGAGAGGACCAGATTGTTTGTCCGAAGCATGAACAAAATGGGATAGAGGCACCCTCGAAAAAGACAAGTTACTCACATTTGATCTGATGGTCAGAGGCAGATTCGGAGCTGGACAGTGGTAATAATTCCCAAAAGGAAAAGATGGGGAGAGGAAAAAAAGTAGAAAGAGAGAGAAGATAAAAAGATGTTGAATATGCCTCCTACGTTATCCATAACATACGAAAGTATTAGCGTAATTTGATAAAGTCATTCATTCTGAATGCTACATAAAGAATACAAGCCAGATGATGGAATAGAGAGACCTAGGATGTAGAGAATCGGGACATAGAGAATACAATAAATAGAGGCCCTTTCTAATCTCGATTCTATTTAATCAATATATGTGAATGAATATCATCTCATATACATCCAGAAAGCTGTATGCCCTGAGAGAGGCTTGTACAGTTTGGGAAGGGATTTTTATTCATCGGAATAAGAATCTACTTCAACCAATATGCCCTTAGGCACGGCTATACATAACATAGAAATAACACTTGGAAAGGGTGGACAATTAGCTAGAGCGGCAGGTGCTGTAGCAGAACTGATCGCAAAAGAAGATCGATCGGCCACATTAAGATTACCTTCTGGAGAAGTTCGTTTAATATCTGAGAACTGCTCAGCAACAATTGGACAAGTGGGTAATATCACTGCAAACAATAGAAGTTTCGGTAAAGCTGGAGCTAAACGTTGGTTAGGTAAGCGTTCTGAGGTAAGAGGAGTAGCTATGAACCCTGTAGATCATCCTCATGGAGGTGGGGAAGGAAGAACCCCAATTGGCAGGAAAAAACCCGTGACCCCCTGGGGCTATAGTGCGCTTGGAAAGAAAAGTCGGAAGAGGAATAGATACAGTGATGCTTCAATCCTTCGTCGACGTGAGTAAGAATGGTTGGATATCCATAAAAAAAAAAAAAGGAAAGAAAGGTAATTGATCATGGCACGTTCACTGAAAAAAAATCCTTTTGTGGCTAATCATTCATTGAGGAAAATTCAAAATCTAAACATAAAGGAAGAAAAGAAGATAATAGTGACTTGGTCCCGGGCCTCTGTCATTGTACCCGCAATGATCGGTCAT
The DNA here is from genome assembly GCA_027924585.1 of Larix kaempferi. Classification (NCBI taxonomy): domain Eukaryota; kingdom Viridiplantae; phylum Streptophyta; class Pinopsida; order Pinales; family Pinaceae; genus Larix; species Larix kaempferi. Next base: position 38,356 of record BSBM01002475.1, on the reverse strand, counting down.
ACAATTGCTGTTCATAATGGGAGGGAACATTTACCCATTTATGTAACAGATCGTATGGTAGACCACAAATTGGGGGAATTTGCACCTACTCTACTTTTTCAGGGACATGCGAGAAACGATAAGAAATCTCGTCGTTAATTGAGAGATACTTGTTTGTCATTCATTGGGGAGGATGGAGTCAATGGGAAATAATAGTCCAGGTCCGGAGATACGAGCTTTGGCGAGAAATATACGTATGTCTGCTCATAAAGCACGTAGAGTAATTAATCAAATTCGTGGTCGTTCATATGGACAAGCACTTATGATACTGGAACTGATGCCTTATGGGGCCTGTTATCCGATATCACAATTAATTCATTCTGCGGCGGCGAATGCAAATCACAATATGGGTTTGAACAAAGCCAATTTACTCGTTGGTAGAGTCGAAGTGAATGAAGGTGCTGTTTTAAAAAGGGTTCAACCTAGAGCTCAGGGACGTGGTTATCCAATACAGAAACCCACTTGTCATATAACTATTGTATCGGAGGAAATCTCCAGATCGAATGATCCGATTATGTCAATAGACTCCCGAAAAAGAGGATATGTATGGCACAAAAAATAAATCCACTTGGTTTTAGACTTGGTGTAACCCAAAATGATCGTTCCCATTGGTTCGCACAACAAAGGAATTATTCCAAAGATCTCCGAGAAGATCAAAAAATACGTACTTGCATTGAAAACTATGTACGAACACATATAAAGAGCTCCTCGAATTATGGAGGAATTGCACGTGTAGAGATTCGCAGAAAGATCGATTTGATTCAGATAAAAATCTATATTGGATTTCCCAACTTGTTGTTAATAGAAGGTAGGGGTCAAGGAATTGAAAAATTAAGAAACGATGTACTAAATATGCTCAATTCTGTGGACCGAAAACTTCACATTGCTATAGAAAAAGTTGCAAAACCATATAGAAAACCTAATATTCTTGCGGAGTATATTGCCCTACAACTAGAGAATAGAGTTCCATTCAGAAAAACAATGAAGAAAGCTATTGAACTGGCTGAACGGGAAGATGTAGAAGGTATTCAGATCCAAATTGCAGGACGTCTCGACGGAAAGGAAATTGCCCGGGTCGAATGGGACAGGGGAGGTAGGGTTCCCCTACAGACAATTCGGGCTAGGATTGATTATTGTTATTATCCGGTTCAAACCATCTATGGAGTTTTAGGGATAAAAATTTGGATCTTAGAGGATTAGGAATAATTGGTCTTTTTCCCAATCTGCCCGATCATGGATCATCAATTTTATCAGATCAAATAGAAATTAGATTTACCATTTCGGAACCGTGCTATGCTTAGTGTGCGACTCGTTGGAATCGAGCTTTTCATTCTTTTCCGGAGTTATGGAGAACTCGAAATAAGAACGGATTGGTCTCTGGTATAAATAAACTAGAGACTAACTCATTGCTTCATATTGCCAAGATCCAATAACTATGGGTAGATACTATCACCTCAAAAATACTTTCTTCCACGATAGAAAAAATGATATTTTTATCTCTCGTGAAGCGATAAAGGTGTTTGGTAATGCGGAAAAAGAAAAAAAAAAGAAGGAGAAATGAAATCTTCTCCCAATATTGTATGGTTCATTAATTACCCTCCGAAAAGCAGTGTGATAAAGCATAAGAATCATCCTGATTCATTCAAGCAAGATTGAAGGGATTCAGTTTATGAAGGAGAAAGAGCTTCGGGTCGATGGAAACTAAGGAAATTGATTCCGTAACAGATGAAAATAAAGCTCCATTGCGGAGGGAAGACCTGGGCATTTAGATAGAAGCTATGGAACGATGGAACCTATGACTGCATAAGATCATATAGGAATCTTAATCATTCATTGGATAGGATGGCGAAATAAACCGAAAACGAATTAATCTCATTGGAGTCTATAAGTAAGTCGACCCCATGGAGCAAATACCGGAAGAGTTAATATTCGCCTGTGACATTATTTATTAAGATTATTGGATGGAAATAAAAGAGTTATTCGTCCTGTAAATTAGATTCTATATACGATATGCGTAATGCGTAGATATAGACTCATTTATATATAAATAGAAACTACAGTCCAATTTGACATAGATTATTCACGAGGAGCCGGATGAGAAGAAACTTTCATGTCCGGTTCTGGATTAGAGATGGGATCAAAATACTATAAACCATCGACTATAACCCAAAAAGAACAAAATTTCGTAAACAACATAGGGGAAGAATGAAAGGAGTATCTTATCGCGGCAATCGCATTTGTTTTGGTAGATTCGCTCTTCAAGCACTTGAACCTGCTTGGATCACATCTGGGCAGATAGAAGCCGGACGAAGAACGATTACTCGTTATGCCCGTCGTGGCGGAAAAATATGGGTACGTATATTTCCCGACAAACCTATTACAATGAGACCTGCAGAAACACGTATGGGTTCCGGGAAAGGATCTCCCGAATATTGGGTATCTGTCGTCAGACCAGGTCGAATACTTTATGAAATGGGCGGAATATCCGAAACCGTCGCTAGAGCAGCTGCTAGAATAGCTGCATACAAAATGCCTATACGTACTCAATTTGTTACTACTTAACCCATACAGAATAAAAGAGCTATTTCTGGTGGAAGAATATTACTAGTTCGTAAGAACTCTTTCTTTTCTTTCTTTTAATGTTATCTGCCGAGGTAACAAATCTTTTGGAGGAAAAATGATTCAGTCTCAAACTTATTTGAATATAGCGGATAACAGTGGAGCCCGAAAAATAATGTGTATTCGAGTTCTAGGAGCAAGTAATCGTAAATGCGCTCATATAGGTGATGTTATCATTGCTATAATTAAAGAAGCAGTACCTAACATGCCCCTGGAAAAATCGGAAGTGGTTAGAGCCGTAGTTATACGCACCTGTAAAGAACTTGAACGTGACAATGGAATGATGATACGATCTGATGACAATGCAGCAGTTGTCATTGATCAGGAAGGAAATCCAAAAGGAACTCGAGTTTTTGGTCCGGTTGCTCAGGAATTGAGACAATTGAATTTCACGAAAATAGTTTCATTGGCTCCCGAAGTCTTATAAGTACTGATAGATCTTGTAGAAATCTTCTACTTACTGATAGTTCATCAAATGGTACATGGATCAATTCATTGCACCTCAGGCATATTCCTCGAAGAAGATCGAACATGCCTTTTATATCGAGACCAGGAATTCCTAAGAATTCGTTCGTCATGGGTAACGATACTATTGCCAATCTAATTACTTCTATAAGAAATGCCGACATGGCAGAAAAAGGAACAGTTCGAGTAACAGCTACTAATATAACCAGGAACATTGGAAGGATCCTTTTACGAGAAGGTTTTATAGAAGATGTTAGGGAACATCAGGAAGGCCAAAAATCTTTTTTTATATCGACTTCAAAATATCGGAGAAGGAAGAAAAGGACATATATAACCACGTCAAAGCGTACCAGCAAACCTGGTTTAAGAATTTATTCCAATTATCGAGAAATTCCAAAAGTTCTAGGTGGAATGGGGATCGTAATTCTTTCTACTTCCCAAGGAATTTTGACGGATCGAGAAGCTCGACAGAAAAAAATTGGAGGAGAAATATTATGTTATGTATGGTAATTAATCTCAATTTTGTCCAAAAATATTGATTCTGTAAGATATCCCCATGGTATTCAAATCGGAGCAAGTTTGGTTCGAGACACCATTCATATTAATCCAAGCACGTTAGTCAATTTTTTTTATCAAAAGAGGAGGAGATTCGATGAACAAACAGAATTTGATCCATGCGGAAGGTTTGGTTACTGAATCACTCCCCAACGGTATGTTTCGAGTTCTGACAGATAATGGATGTCAGATTCTGACTCATATTTCAGGTAGGATTCGACGTAATTCCGTACGAATACTACCAGGAGATAGGGTCAAGGTTGAATTAAGTGCTTATGATTTAACCAAAGGACGTATAATATATAGACTTAGCAACAAATCTTCAAACGATTGAATCACCTTTTGAACATCTGATAGGGATCGAGAATCATAGATTCAATGGACTTTCTCAGGGAACAAAATGTAATATGAGCAAATTGGAGGGTCACAAATATGAAAATTCGTGCTTCTATTCGTAGAATTTGTGGAAAATGTCGACCAATTCGTAGACGGAAACGAGTTATGATAATTTGTTCCAATCCGAGACATAAGCAAAAACAGGGGTAATTCTCTTCTATATCAATGAACGGATCTAGCGGTAAAATAGATTTCGATATGCATTTTTTGAACTGAACTCATAATGATTAATATGTCAAAAACTACAAGAAGAATTGGTTCACGTAGGAATGAACATCGAGTACTCAAAGGAGTTATTCACGTTCAAGCAAGTTTTAACAATACCATTGTGACTGTTACAGATGTACGGGGACAAGTTTTATCTTGGTCTTCTGCCGGTGCCTGTGGATTCAAAGGCACAAGGAGAGGTACACCATTTGCTGCCCAGACTGCAGCAGAAAATGTTATTCGTACATTAATGGATCGGGGTATGGAACGAGTAGAAGTTATGATAAGTGGCCCTGGTCGGGGGAGAGATACAGCATTACGAACCATTCGTAGAAGTGGCATACTATTAAGTTTTGTACGTGACGTAACCCCTATGCCACATAATGGATGTAGACCTCCCAAAAAGAGACGTGTGTAAGAATTGAATGAATTTCAAGAGAAAGAAATGATTTAATGATCTAATCAAATAATCTTGGTATGATTCGAGATGAAATCTCAGTCTCTATTCAGACACTACGATGGAAGTGCATCGAATCCAGAGCATACAGTAAGCGTCTTCATTATGGCCGTTTTGCTCTATCCCCGCTCCGCAAGGGTCGAGCCGATACAATAGGCATCGCAATGCGAAGAGCTTTACTTGGAGAAGTAGAAGGAACATGTATCACACGTGTTAAATTGGAGAACATAAAACATGAATATTCCGCGATAATAGGTATTGAAGAATCAGTACATGACATTTTGATGAATCTAAAAGAAATTGTACTTAGAAGTGATTCGTACGGAATCCGAGAAGCTTCTATCTATATCGTTGGACCCAGAAATGTAACTGCTCAAGATATCATATTACCACCTTCTGTGAAAATAATTGATACTACACAACATATAGCTAGACTTACTAAATCAATTACTTCTGATATAAGATTACGAATTGAAAAAAATCGCGGATATATTATACATAGTCCAAATAATTATCAGGACGGAATTTTTCCTATAGATGCTGTTTTTATGCCTGTTCGCGATGCGAATTATAGTATTCATTCCTATGGGAGCGGAAATGAAATACGAGAAGTCCTTTTCCTGGAAATATGGACGAATGGGGGGTTAACTCCTAGAGAGGCACTTTATGAAGCTTCTCGAAATTTGATCGACTTATTGATTCCCTTCCTGCATGGAGAGGAACAGAACATCGATGGAATGAACAATAGAAAAGGGTCTAATATGCCTCCCTTCCCCCTTTCGCACGTATTGACTGATACGAGGGAAACGAAAGAAAAAATTGCATTTCAACATATTTTCATTGACCAATTAGAGTTACCCCCCAGAACCTATAACTGCCTCAGAAGAGCCAATATACATACATTATTGGACCTCTTAAATTACAGTCGAGAAGATCTGATGAGAATTGAACACTTCGGGAAGGAATCTTTCGGGAAGGAATCTGTCGAACAGGTATTGGAAGTTCTACAAAAACGTTTTGCAATTGATCCACCCAGGAATTAGTTTCGGGTTCATTAAATGGTTGGTTCCATTCCATCTCTTCATTCATTTCCTTTCCCCAAGTGTTTCTGGAGAGTCATGAGAATCATTTCATTTCAAATCTTTTACATATCTCTATTTCATGGAATATTTGAAATAAATCTCTGGCAAGATGGGTATATCTAGGGAGATATAATTTGTCTTAAAGCAACTACTCCCTAGATATATGAATAAAAATTTGAAATATTTTTGTATTCGACAGTTAGATCAAATTGGAAAAGACCTAAAGTTAAAGATTCATCAATAGGCAACGCTGCCCCAATACCTAACCAAAGGGCTACTGCAGTACCGATCAAGGATACTGTTGTAGCTACTGGACGACGAAATGGATTCTGAAATTGATTAACATTCTCTAGAAAAGGTACCGTCAATGATCCCGCGGGTACTGAGCCCATTAAAAGGACACCTAATAATTTGTTAGGTACTGTACGAAGTATTTGGAATACAGGGAAAAGATACCATTCGGGTAATATCTCCAAAGGAGTTGCAAATGGATTTGCTGGTTCACCAATCATTGATGGTTCTAGAACCGCTAAACCTATTGTACATGCAATAGTACCTAAAATTACTACTGGAAAAATATATAAAAGATCATTGGGCCAAGCGGGCTCTCCATAATAATTATGTCCCATACCTTTAGCTAATTTAGCCCTTAATACAGGATCATTCAAGTCAGGTTTCTTTGTTATTGGGATAAGTAGATCCCTATGGATCTATCCCCCGAAAGAACCGGACATGCCGATTTTGATCATCCGGCTCGAACAATAACTGGAGGGAGTATATATCACTTTTTTTCCCGTGATGGAAGACGGATTGGAAGAATAGGAACTAATAATGTCTATGATCATCCATCATTGGTAATTTTATTATTCCAGTTAAATGCTCATTACCCAAGTAAGCTCACAAATTCGATCATGATCGATATGCCTTTTGGACCATCTTAGTCCTTGTAATTTGTGTTTATCACCACGAATAGACCTCTAATAGACCTCAAAGGTTTTTTAGCATACAAGGTATTGACTTGTTATTGATCCGACCTCTCTCCTTCCTTAGATCCCTTCTTTAACTCCGATAGTTTTCCCATCGAAATGGATGCAAGGGAAATGGATGCATTTTCATACTATGAAAAGGATAAGTAAAGTCATATGGTCCAATTATTTATTATATGAAAATATTACCCCATTGACCGGATCTCACGGAGCCCTTCCTGATCCGGATTCGATCATAGAAAGAATTCTCTTGGAACGGAACAAATGGACCGATGCCTTTCTTTCCACCCAGGTGCTAAACTTCCTATTTCTGATAAGGAAATTGGGACAGAGACACATTTTACCAGAAATATTTATGTGGTAGATCGGAGAAAGTATCTGCATGGCCTAATCAATAGTTCAAGTCACACACTCCCATAATCCATCTTCTCCGTCTGAGAATCTACTCCAATTATTTGTTTGTATTGGATAAATAATACTCCAAAATCGAAAGGAGAAATCCGAGGACCCTATTCTCTATTTTCTATGGATATTCCCATTTTTGAATAAGAAATATTCCTGGCGATGATATATTACCGTTGTTACTCGGAACAAGAAATTATGAATAGTTATTTCCAATCTATCTTTCCTCTCTATAAAGGACCTGAAATACCCTGCTTACGGATCATTAGAAAGTGCATTGGCATAAATACAGCAGTAAGAAGGGGTAATATGAAAGTGTGTAAACTATAAAAACGAGTCAAGGTAGATTGACCCACGCTAACACTTCCGCGTAATAACTCTACCAAAGGAGATCCTATTACAGGAATAGCCTCGGGCACACCGGTCACAATTTTCACTGCCCAATAACCAATTTGATCCCAGGGCAAAGAATAACCAGTTACACCGAAAGATACGGTTAGCACAGCTAAAATTACACCCGTGACCCAAGTTAATTCACGGGGTTTTTTGAATCCACCTGTGAGATAAACACGGAATACGTGCAGAATCATCATTAGAACCATCATACTTGCTGACCATCGATGGATTGATCGGATTAGCCAACCAAAGTTAACTTCGGTCATTAGGTATTGAACAGAGGCAAAAGCTTCTGTAACGGTCGGACGATAGTAAAAAGTCATAGCAGAACCAGTAGCTACTTGTACTAAAAAACAGGTAAGTGTGATCCCCCCTAGACAATAAAATATATTGACATGAGGAGGAACATATTTACTGGTAATATCATCCGCAATCGCCTGAATCTCGAGACGCTCTTCGAACCAATCGTATACTTTATTGAGATAGGTAAACTTCAATTCCCCCTCTGAAAACCGTACATGAGAATTTCCCTTCATACGGCTTAAACAAGAACACGCAAATGCTTTTGGACACAAATATCTAAATTGGAGAAAATATCGAGATACTTGATGGTTCGTTGCCTGACCGGCTGGGGAAATGAGGATGATTCAAAACAATCCAGCATTTCTATTAGAAAACTCTATCTATAGTGCCAAAATTGAAAATAGTGCCAAAATTTCAAGTCGGCTCATCCCTATGATAAATCACTATAGGCCCTTTGAACGATCTTTTACCCTATTCGTATGATATCAGTTCCCTAGAAAAGAACTAATATAGACGATTGATAGGAATTATCTTGTCGAGATCTCAATAGATGAATCAATCCAAACCTCAGATTTCAATTATACCCCGATGATTTTATCAAATCCCCAAAAGGTTCTTTGGGTAATAACCTTTTAATCTTCGCTCACTCGATGAAATATGCTAACTAAGAGAAATCAAATACTATATCATTCTTTTATCATAATAAGCATAATTATGAAAGGGGATAGATCCTTCGATTTATTATAGGAAATACCTCTTTCAATTTATTTATTGGAAGCCTGGTGACGAGGAAATGATAGGTACAAACCATAGTTCAAATCTTCCTGGAACATATCTATGATAGACCTCGTGCTCTAGAGATTCAATAATCTATCAATTAAATATCCAACGAGGTAGGACCATCTTGATGAAGATAACAGATCGGTCTTCTGTACTATAAATATGGATCGATTTCAACAAGTCGCACACCCATATTCCAAAAATCCTTAGAGAAAAGTAATTACACGATCAAACTATTGGAACAAGATAAGCTAAAAACTAAAAGCCCCTATTTGGTCTGAGTTTGGATCCCTCAGTTCTTCTTTTTTTTCTTCAAGAGCTCGCCGGGCGGATTTTGTAGTTCCTCTAGCCCCAACTAACCGGAATCCCATCCAATAAAACGGAAGAATTATAAATCTCCAAGATAATAGATAGGAATACTGCAAATAGAGCCATTGCAAAACCCATAAGAGGAGTAGTTCCCCATCCAGGAGCTACTTTACCATATTCCGAATTAAGCGGTCTTAAGGACGTTCCTACACCGGTTTCTCTTGGCTTTATTTTGGAAGTATTATCAACGGTCTGTGTAGCCATAGAAACTATTGTATTGGTTGAGATCTGTTAACTTTGTTATTATATCGTAAACATACCATGATATTGGATCACCTAATAATGGAAACTGCAACCTTAGTCGCCATCTCCATATCTTGTTTACTTGTGAGCTTTACTGGTTATGCCCTATACACCGCCTTTGGGCAACCCTCTGAACAACTTAGGGATCCTTTTGAGGATCACGAGGACTAATAGAGAGAATGACCTTCCCCATAGGGGAAGGTCATTCTCTCTTTGATGGGAGAAAAAGAATGAGGATTTGGAGAAGCAAAATTATTTTCCCCCTTTACCCGGAATTTTGGGTGGTTCTCGGAAGAAAATAGCGAAAAAGATTATCCCTAGGGTCGATACCAACAGGAATGTATAAACCAATGCTTCCATAGATTCGATCGTAATTTACAATTATGGAGATAGCTTTCGTACTAATATTGATTAGAGAAGAGATAAGAGCAATATCATACCACTTGTCTCTTAGTAGTTGGATCTCCCAGTTTTTGGAATGCTCCAAATTCTACTCGAGAATCCAAATCCGGGTCGATACCAGCAAAAACATCTCTGAATAGGGTTCTAGAGCCATGCCAAATGTGTCCAGAAAAGAAAAGGAGAGCAAATGTAGCATGTCCGAAAGTAAACCAACCCCTTGGACTACTACGAAAAACACCATCGGATTTTAAAGTAGCACGATCTAATTCAAAAATTTCACCTAATTGAGCACGTCTAGCATATTTTTTGACTATAGCAGGATCGCCAAAACTAACCCTGTCAAGTCCACCACCATAGAACTCAACAGTTACACCTACTTGTTCAACACTATACTTTGATTCTGCCCTCCTAAAAGGCACATCGGCTTTCACAATTCCTTCTTTGTCTACCAGAACTACTGGAAATGTTTCGAAAAAGGTAGGCATACGACGTACAAAAAGCTCATTTCCCTCCTTATCTTTGAAGATAGGATGTCCTAACCAACCAACAGCTATTCCATCTCCATTGTCCATCGCACCTGCTCTGAATAACCCCCCCTTAGCTGGATTATTACCAATGTAATCATAAAAAGCGAGTTTCTCGGGAATTTTTGACCAGGCTTCCGATAGGCTCAAATTTTCGGCCAGACCGGCACGAACTCGTCGATCTATTTCTTGTTGAAAGTATCCCTGATCCCACTGGTAACGAGTGGGACCAAATAATTCGACCGGAGTAGTTGCAGAGCCATACCACATGGTTCCGGCAACAACGAAAGCTGCAAAAAACACAGCAGCAATACTGCTGGATAGGACCGTTTCAATATTCCCCATGCGTAATCCTACGTATAAACGTTGGGGAGGACGAACACTGAGATGGAATAGACCTGCTAATATACCCAATATACCCGCTGCAATATGATGAGAAGCTATTCCTCCCGGAACAAAAGGATCAAAACCTTCAGCTCCCCATGCTGGATCCACTGGTTGTATTTTTCCAGTTAGTCCATAAGGATCAGACACCCATATCCCAGGACCATACAAACCTGTTACATGAAATGCTCCAAATCCGAAACAAGCTACTCCTGAGAGGAATAAATGAATTCCAAATATTTTTGGCAAATCTAAACAAAGTTTTCCCGTACGTTCATCAAAGAATAGTTCCAGATCCCAATATACCCAATGCCAGATAGCTGCCAGAAAGCACAGGCCAGAAAAGAAGATATGTGCCAAGGCCACACCTTCATAACTCCAAATACCAGGATTAATTACAGTTTCTCCATTGATGCTCCATCCACTCCATGAATTCTTTATTCCCAAACGAGTCATAAAAGGTATAACGAACATACCTTGTCTCCACATTGGATCAAGAACAGGATCGGATGGATCAAAAACTGCTAATTCGTACAGAGTCATTGAACCGGCCCAACCAGCAACTAGAGCTGTATGCATTATATGTACAGAAATTAACCGGCCAGGATCATTCAATACGACGGTATGAACGCGATACCAAGGCAAACCCATGCAAACACCCCTTTATCGGAAAAAGTAGACACTATGTAACTTTCTCACATTGGATTGGAAGAGATAATGCTATCGAGTTAAACCCGAATCATCTCGAAGGTGAACATCTATTCACTTGGACATTGCTATAGAACAGGTTCGAAACAATTCTGTTCATACATAATAGCAGGGAGAGGCAAAGATATTTTATCGTTTGTATGTACCAATACACAATGCGGGGATTGGTCCCATTTATACTGATAAAACACATAAATACTTGTTCATTATTTGAGGAACCTGCGAAAAAAAGAGGAAACTAGATCTCCCTATTCATTCTTCCGTTCGTCTATGAACGATATCTCCTTTCCTTCCAAGTTATGGACCAGAATATACTTTTCGATAAACACGTACCAGAAGTTCATTTCTTCATATTTCTGTTGTACTTATAATCAGGATCCTGGAGATTACGTAATGCTCACTCTTAAGCTGTTCGTTTACACAATAGTGGTATTTTTCATTTCTCTTTTTATCTTTGGATTTCTATCGAACGATCCAGGACGTAATCCCGGACGTAAAGAATAGTGAAAAAAGTCTCTAGGTTAATTGGTCTTTTCCGTAGAAAGATTCGGAGTTTTCGTTTTCAGGATCAATAGTGACCGAACGGAGAGAGAGGGATTCGAACCCTCGGTACGGATTATCCGTACTACGGATTAGCAATCCGCCGCTTTAGTCCGCTCAGCCATCTCTCCAAGATGGAAGAGTTCATGTGTAACAAAATGAATGGTGGAGTGAAGGTGTATACCATAACATGTATGGATTGTATCGATAATGTAATGAATAGAGCAATTATTTAGAGAAAAAGAAATCTAGCGAATCATATTGTTCATTCCGTTCAAAATAATTCTTTTTTCCTGAACTAGAAAGCCTAGAGTTATATAACCTATTTTTATGTGATAAAAAATCCTTTTAATACTGGTTGGCCTGTTTTCGACAGAGCACCGCTGTACTTTCAATGTTTTCTATTTTCATTTGGCTTTATATCTATTTTATGTGGTATGATATTGTTTATAGTGACTGAGGGCTATAGGAACCTGACTGAGAAAATAAACAACAAAAAAACATAGAAAATGGAAGAAAAGTGATTAATCTTGACAACATTTTATTCATACATCCATCAAGTCGATGGGATCATAGGGGTGAAAGAAAACGAAATGGATCTAGAGGTTATTGCACAGCTCACTGTTCTGGCTCTGATGGTTGTATCGGGCCCATTAGTAATTGTTTTATCAGCAGTTCGCAAAGGTAATCTATAATTACAATGAGCCATCTCCGGGAATGACATACTATTTACCCAAGTATTTCATCTCCGGGGATGGAGATTCATGTAATGATGAAAACGAGGTAATTATTGATAGAAACTTGAAATAGAGATTGATAACTCCCCATCTTCCTATTGGTTGGACAAAAGATCGATCCGTATGTTACAATTGGATCGTGGCGGGTATAGTTTAGTGGTAAAAGTGTGATTCGTTACATTATCAACTAAAATAGTTGAAGGATCTTTTACATGGATCTTTGATCCATCTAAAGCTCTATTTCCAGATAGGTTAAAAACCTTCCCTATGAATACCATGGTTCAGGAATAGCATACCTTCTCGTAATCTGGATATGAAATGAGAAAAGACAAACACATTTTTGATTCCAAGATAGCGACACAGAATGTTTTAAAGGTTAGAGAAATCTTTCCAATTAGAGAAATCACAGATCTATGGAGATCCAAAGATATTTTTTCATCGTGACTAAACCTTCAACATATGGATGGAAAGACCCCAGGTTGAAGCCGAATAGCTATAGAACGATGACTTTGGTTTACTTGGGTTATCGGCATTTCGTTCGAGCTCGGTGGAATTTGTTCTCCTGGGGATCGGAATCAGTAGAAATAGGGAACGAAGTAACTAGAAAGATTTGTTATTATTTTCAACTTTTCAAATTTATCTTTCTATAGGGATCATCTAGAAAGTGAGCAAGTATTCTACGATTCGGGCCCTTCACTAAAAAAAAAATAGAGAAGGGGAGAAAAGAGAAGAAACTGACGTAGATGCTATGGGTACGATAATAAATTAGGGTTTTATTAAAAAGATAAAAAAAAAAAAGAGGAGAAAGAATTGAAATCTCCTTTAACAAAGATTTGATATAAATACTCCGCTTCTTCCCTCATACCGCTCTCTATCCCCCATAAAGGAGCCGAATGACATGAAATTCTCATGTTCGGTTCTGAATTAGAGGCATTGAATAATCAATGTCGACTATAACCCCTAGCCTTCCAAGCTAACGATGCGGGTTCGATTCCCGCTACCCGCTAACAGATATCTACCTATTATATTCTATCTATATAGATATAATAGGTAGATAGAAAGTGATTAAGTATATAACATAATTTCACGATGCATTCAAAATTCATTTTCCGTTTCAATGTGAAATAGATTCCATTCTTTTCCTATCCTAACCTCATTGTGAATAAAAAGGTGGATCGGGCGGGATAATGTATGCCAAAGAGAGAGAGTTAAAATAAAAAGAAAAAAAAATGTAAGAGAGAAAGAGCGTCCATCGTCTAATGGATAGGACAGAGGTCTTCTAAACCTTCGGTATAGGTTCAAATCCTATTGGACGTAATACTCTTCAATTGTTCTAATTTGTTGTGCAATGTATTGGAACAAATTCTTCAGCTCTTTTTCCTGTTCCGAATGGTTCCACTAAATTAGAAAATATTCACTTTTGTTCTTGAAGTACAAAAAGTTCAGTATGTTCCTTAAGAGCCTCTTCCAGAAGGGCTTTTGCTTCTTCCGTAAATGTACCAGTAGAACGTATAATTTCTCCGAACTGAGGTTTATTCTTTATCAAGTACTCGCGTAACCGAACGAGAAATTTTCTCACCTGTGCTATCTCTAATATATCTAGGTATCCATTCGTTCCGGTATAAATAGTAGCTATTTGTTCTTCTACTTTCAAAGGAGCCGACTGAGATTGTTTGAGCAACTCACGTAATCGTTGACCCCTTGCCAATTGATCTTGAGTAGCTTTATCAAGATCGGAAGCAAATTGTGCAAAGGCTTCCAACTCTGCAAATTGAGCTAACTCTAATTTCAATTTTCCAGCTACCTTTTTCATAGCTTTTATCTGAGCCGCGGATCCTACTCTAGATACGGAAATACCCACATTAATAGCAGGTCGGATCCCGGCATTGAATAGATCGGCCGATAAAAATATTTGTCCATCGGTAATGGAAATTACATTAGTGGGAATATAAGCTGAAACATCTCCAGCTTGAGTTTCAACTATTGGAAGAGCAGTCACACTCCCCTCACCTAATAGCGAACTTAATTTAGCTGCTCTTTCTAAGAGACGGGAATGCAAATAGAAAACATCTCCCGGATAAGCTTCTCGGCCGGGTGGTCTTCTTAATAGAAGAGACATTTGTCGATAAGCTTGTGCCTGTTTGGAGAGATCATCATAAATGATTGAAGTATGTTGTTTCTTATACATGAAGTATTCAGCCAAAGCTGCCCCTGTATAAGGAGCGAGATATTGTAATGTAGCGGGAGAATCCGCAGTTTCCGCTACCACAATGGTATATTCCATTGCGCCACGTTCTCGGAATGTATTAACTACCTGAGCCACGGAAGAAGCTTTTTGACCAATTGCTACATAGACACAGATTACATTTTGACCCTTTTGATTAAGAATAGTATCTGTAGCTACTGCTGTCTTACCGGTCTGTCTGTCCCCAATAATTAATTCTCGCTGACCACGTCCTATAGGAATCATAGAATCAATAGCAATAAGCCCCGTTTGAAGGGGTTCATATACGGAACGTCTTGATATAATACCTGGAGCGGGAGATTCAATCAGTCGAAATTCGGAAGCTGAAATTTGACCCTTGCCATCAATGGGTTGGGCTAGAGCATTTACAACACGACCCAAATACGCATCACTTACTGGTACCTGAGCAATTTTTCCCGTTGCTCTCACGGAACTGCCTTCTTGTATCGTCAAGCCATCGCCCATTAATACAGCTCCAACATTATCCGATCCCAAATTTAGGGCAATGCCTATTGTACCATCTCCAAATTCCAATAATTCCCCTGCCATTACTTCATCAAGACCATAAATACGAGCAATGCCATCTCCTACTTGAAGTACGGTGCCAAGATTACCAACTCTTACTTCGTTATTATATTGTTCGATCTGTTTACGTATAATACTACTAATTTCGTCGAGTCGAATATTTCCCATTAGCACTCATTAATTATCTGTTGATAAATAAGACCTATAACCACTAATCATTTGTGTTCATCATGGCTCTAAGCAGGCCAATATTGTGATCGATCGTACGGAAATGTAACTCAGTATTCAAACGACTATTCAAAGTTCCTATAGCTCTTCGTAAAGCTTGGCGAGAAACTTGTTGTCGGATCTGGTCAATTACTCTTTGCTGTTCGGAGTAAACCGTCTCATTCTTGGGATCCTCTAATTGTTCCAAATTCTCAGAAGCAGCATTGATTAGATCCTCTTTCTCTCGTTCTATCTGGGAGTCTCCATTTACCCGGATTTCATCCGCTATCATTTCCACTTCCCTTAAGCGAGCCCGAGCTTTCTCGAGCTGATCAATAGCTCCTTTACATAGTTCTTCCGAATTCTGAATAGTATTCAATATTTTCTGTTTACGGTTATCTAATAGATTACTTAATGAAAGTAGATTATCTATTCACTTCACGAATTCATAATCTCTTCCCAAACCGAACACGAATCTTTCGATTCATTCGGCTCTCCTGCTCAGTTCTTTGTTTATTCCCCAGGAACATATACGTTCCCTTCCTTCATCAACACCAAGCCTGCCCTTTCCGTTCCGTTTACGGAAGATTAGAATGAATCTATAAAAGACCGAGATCTACGAAGGGCTCTTCCAGCAAAAGGGATTTGCAATTATCAATAAAGTTTTTTTTTTCTTTTCTCGTTTCCCCTTTTCTCTCCTCTTCTTCCCCCATGAAATTTGAATCAATACGTTCCGTTCAATCAATTAATTTGTGCCTTCTCCTTTTTGTTCTATCGAATAAATTCCCTTCTGTGTAGGTCGTCAATTCAGCATTGGAACTAAAATTGGATGGGAGATTGGGACTATTTTTCAGTAAATAGATAAAATTATTCCATTGATATGAATGTTATATATCGGATCAATCTCCAACTATGCCTTTTAATCCATCTCATCTTGACACAGCGGTGGAAAGAGTACCCAGTTAGTTGTGCTTAGACTTCAAGCAGTTCAGCTTTAACCATTCTAATGGTCCTCCCTCATTGGTTGGTATGAACTAAGAGTTCATTTCCCAATCAATTACGAAATGCTATAGTTCTTCGCTATTCCCCGTTCGGAAGTAATTCGTTGAGATCATGCACTTTTCTATCTCCAAAGTGCAGCTGGTTGGGCCCAGCCATATTATTCGAATATACAACTCGCACACACTCCCTTTCCAAAATAGATCAGTACACTAAGCACCACACTTAGATTTATTATATTTGTTTCTAAAATATTGGTATTTAACCCGAAACCCCCAGCGGAAGGCCAATAACTCAAGGAAATGAAAGGATCAATTACATTTTTCATACGCTCTCCCCTTATAGATAAGGATATGTTCTACAGAATTTTGTTCTTTTCTTATTTGATCCTATCTAGTTCTGGATAATAATATTTGGGATACTTAGTCCCAGGTCTTATATAAGGATAAAAAAAATTTGCTTTTCCTATCCACTCCCTTCCCTGCCGCACGCGTCATGAATCTTTCTGACCGAAGTATAGGTATAGGAAGAAAGACAATAATTCATTTGCTAATTATTCGGATCAGCCTATCCCCTAAAAGAGCAGCTGAACAAGGAAATTATTGGAGAAATACTAATGTAATGACGAGGTGTAGGGATCTTTGTTTTCAGAATCAAACAAAGGGATTTGCAAATAGAAGTGCTAGGGCCACAACTAATCCATAAATAGTTAAAGCTTCCATAAAAGCTAAACTTAGCAGTAAGGTACCTCGTATTTTACCTTCCGCTTCTGGTTGTCTCGCAATACCTTCTACAGCTTGGCCCGCAGCAGTGCCCTGACCAACACCGGGTCCAATGGAAGCAAGCCCTACAGATAATCCAGCAGCAATAACGGAAGCAGCAGAAATTAAGGGATCCATGGTAATCTCCTCTTACTAAGGTTGGGAAATAGTTGATAATACGACAGTTTCATCTGTTGAGTGTTCACCAATGGTTCAATTATGGAACGATTTCTTCCGAACAACTAAGAACCCAAAAGATTTATTGATGATCTCAAAGTGATAATATAAACGAATAGGGAAACCTATTATTCCCTATGAAAATATTTCATCATGAAAATATTTCTTATTCATAATATTGAAAATACAGATTCCTTTTTATTAGACATATTAATTCTTATCACGGAAAGAGAATAGACTGCGTAAGAGCCTATAAGTAATTATATATAACATCTATAGATTATATATTAATCCATATAATCTATAAGGCTTATAATAAATATAAATGGATTAATATATAAAACGAACTATATACAAAGTAAAAATGTGAAAAAATCCTCCCCTTACTAGGAACAAAAATTGAATCGTTCTATGCCGGGGTACATTCTTTATCCGATTAGTGAACCTGTTCGATCCTTTTTTTTTTCATATCTCTATACAAATGAACCAATCTGATCCGCTCTATCTGGAGATCTAATGGACGGAATTAATAGTTAACTGATGCTAAATCTTCTTACCAAGCTCTTGTTACTAAGAATTCCGATTTGCTTCTACCATAATATCAAGTCATGAGTTGGTACGATACTTAGAAAATATTCTGTCTGATCAGACAGTTATTTAGTGATTTAATGATGACCCTCCATGGATTCACCTATATAAGCTGCGGCTAGAGTTGCAAAGATCAGAGCTTGAATACCGCTAGTAAATAATCCCAGGAACATTACAGGTATAGGAACTACTAAAGGTACCAGAGAAACAGGAACAGCAACTACCAATTCGTCGGCTAATATATTTCCAGAAAGTCGAAAACTAAGTGATAAAGGTTTTGTAAAATCCTCTAAGATGTTAATTGGTAAAAGTATTGGGGTTGGCTGAATATATTTACCAAAATAACCTAACCCCTTCTTTGCAAGACCTGCATAGAAATATGCTACTGACGTAAGCGAAGCTAGAGCAACCGTAGTATTAATATCATTTGTAGGTGCGGCTAACTCCCCATGAGGTAATTTTATAATTCCCCAAGGAAGAAGAGCACCTGACCAGTTAGAAACAAAGATAAATAGAAACATAGTTCCAATAAAAGAAACCCAGGGACCATATTCTTCCTCTCCAATCTGAGTTCTGGCCAAGTCCCGAAGAAATTCGAGAATATATTCGACAAAATTTTGTCCACCGGTAGGAATGGTTTGTGGATCTCGAACAGCTATGGTAGCTGAACCTGATAAGACAGCAATTACAACCCAAGAAGTTATAAGTACCTGTGCATGAACTTGAAACCCCCCTATTTGCCAATAAAAATGTTGACCCACCTCCACACCGGATATCTCGTAGATATGATTCAGTGTGCTAATAGGAGATTGTACGATATCCATATCCATATTACCCCCTTGTAAAGATTAACTTAAAGAAGAAAAGAAATGATTTTTGTCGAATGAGGGATTCCTCCATTATTTCACTCTCATCAGAATTTTTGATGTCACGAGATAATAAAATGGTTATTCCATTAAGAATATTTTTCAATTTGGATCAGCAAACCAAACCAATAAATGAAATTTGCTCTTACGATATCTTGGATGGAATAGCAGCCAACTCAGTAAATCTTCAGGTCCTCCCCCCTTTTTTCTATTTTATTATTATTACTAATTCACTATCTATTAGCCTTTCATATAGCTATAATGACCTTAATGACCTTCCTTCGCAAATTGCTGACGTTGATCTGTTCAGGATCAATTGGATTGAAGCTATACCATCATCATTGGCTGGAATTGGGATATCTACGAGATCTGGATCACAATCTGTATCAACTAAGCAAATTGTCGGAATACCCAAAGTTCTACATTCCCCAAGAGCAATGGATTCTTCTTGTTGATTGGTAATTATCGCAATATCGGGTAAGCTCGTCATGTATCTAATCCCACCTAGATATTTCTGCAATTGGTCCAATTGTCTCTTGAGCATTGCTGCTTCTTTCTTTGGAGGTCGATTGAATCGTCCCGTATCTTGTTCTTTTTTTAAATCCTTGAACTTCTGAGGTCTCGTCTCTGTAGTAGACCAATTAGTTAACATACCACCAAGCCATTTTCTATTTACATAATGACATCGAGCTTCTGTAGCAGCTGATGCTACTAAATCAGCTGCTTGATATTTCGTACCGACTATCAGGAATTGTTTTCCCCTACCTGCTATATCAAACGCCAGATCACAAGCTTCTGATAAAGAACGAGCAGTTTTAGCCAGATTTATAATATGAGTATCTCTACGCTCTGTAAAAATGTAAGGTGCCATCTTAGGATTCCATTTCCTAGTTTTATGTCCTAAATGAACTCTTGCTTCCATCATCTCTTCCAAATAAATGTTCCAATATCTTTTGCTCATTCTCGTAAATGAACTCTTGCTTCCATCATCTCTTCCAAATAAATGTTCCAATATCTTTTGCTCATTCTCGTTCGCTTTCCTCCCCAAAATAACGAAATAACATGGACCGTAATATCTAATTATTCCAACGGAATCGATTACATCTCAAAGATTGCCTGTCTGTATAGTACGTGGTATAAACGTTCTCATTCATAGAATATTTTATATTATTCCTATTATATTATAGAATGAATATTCATGAACATAATAAGAAATCTCTTTATCAAGTAATAAGAAATCTCTTTATCAAGCAAGACTATTTATCAAGACTATTTTAATGGCTGTTTCAATATATTGTGAGAATGTTCTTGAATGGAAAAAAAAGAAACTTTGTCATGATGAAATAAAATATCTTTCACTTTGTTGCTAAATAGATTCCTATTCCCCATTATTGGATCCATTCCGTTCCGTTTCCCTGAACGGCGGATATGCTGTCCAGTACCGGCAGGTATAATCCCCCCGAGAATAACATTTTCCTTCAAGCCTTTCAACCGATCGATACGACCTTGTAGAGCAGCTTTAGCTAAGACCCGAGCAGTTTCCTGGAAACTCGCTTCGGATATAAAACTTTGAGTATTCAGAGATGCCCTTGTTATTCCCAATAACATAGTTTGATAGTAGATTGCCTCTTCCAGAGCACGATCCATTCTCTGTGCTCGTGATAATCCAATGAGTTCCCCGGGTGAAAAAACATTAGCCGTTCCATCTTCTGAAATTAATACTTTCGATGTCATTTGGCGTACAATAATCTCTATATGCTTATCACAAATTCGTACCCCTTGGGATCGATAAACTTTTTGAATCTGATTGACCAAATGAATCTGACTTTGTTCCATAGTTATCCTAGCACTGATGAATAACCCCCAAAGACTTCCAAGAAATCTTGTCATATCTCCGGTCCAATTTTCAAAACTTTCTTTCAGATTCATCGATATTGAATTATTTAAACGGGCTTCTGACAATTGTTCAACTTTAGGAAGACCTTGAATTATATCACTGGATTTGAACCTTTCATATATCAATGTTATCAATGTATCTCCTTTGTCAAGAATTTCTCCATAATGACCATGAACAGTCGCTTTTCGAGTAGCCAAATAGGGTTTAGCTGATCTAATGACTAAAGATTCCTCATCAACTGCTATTATTTGACCAGATTCGGGGAGTGGTTCATCCTCGGATATACATACACTTTCAGGAATAAATTGTCCAGGACTAACTACTGGAAATGTTTTTTTGCAGAATTCGGATGAGGAAGAGTACCAATTTGGACCCAAGAAATTGGAAATGATGTTCCTGCACGGATCGAAATTAAAAATTTTCGTATTTTCGTCCATGAAATAGTATTTAGGTACTTGGAAAGTATTGAAAGAATTGTGGAAAATGGAATGTTTCTTTGACAATACTTTTTTAGAAGTTAGAAAATGGGAGGATGGAAAACGGTTGGTGATACTATGTAAATGACCCAAGAGACCCGAAAATTCAATGATTTTTCTCATAGGATCCTCTCTATTTGATTTATTTACCATATCATTACATTTTGAATCATTGAATAGAACGACTCGAAAACAGTCGGATGGTGACAGAACCATAAAGGATCCACTGTCTTCTTCTCCATTAGAAAATGAACAAATAGTTCCTTGATGCTTACTAATTAATGGACTCTCCCCATTGGAAGAGACAAGATTAGTGTAGTCCAATTTGTTATGGAACATAAAATTTGAACTTGCTTTATTGTCCCTTCTCCCCATGGAAAAAGGGGGGTATTTAATCAAGCTAATTTGAATCATATTGCTAACGATCTTATTTGTTTTTACTGAAGTAAGAGAGGCATAAGCCCCAGATTCTATAGAATCTATTTGTTCCCAATCAAATCCTAGACAAGTTCGAACCAATGGAATACTTGTGTCACTCATTACTTGGATTCGTTCACTATCTTCGTACGAAATAGAATTGCTAACTTGAATCTGCAAGTTGTCTCCTTCCCTCGATAAATCAAGGGAAAAGGGAAGGGAAAAGGGTGTTGCCATATCCGGCCCATCAGGTATTCCATATTCTACATTATAATATCCAAAAATGGAATTTCTCTGTAGAATACCACTTTTTGGTATTCTAAGAATCGCATCAGGACAAGGTATTATTCTTTTTCCCCATTCTTTATCACACTGCAATGGGACGATGAATCGATTCATTTGCTTTTTCCCCTTAATATTGTAATTCCTAGGGGAAAAGGTGACATAAATAGAGTCTCGATGCTCGTTGGATATGGTCCGATCAGTTTCTGAATAACTGAAGATTTGTTCTTCCTTCCCATAGCAGTTTGAATAACCTGATCTATGTTCCACTTGATCCACGTAAGAATCGGAAAGTGATTGATGTTTGGCAACAAAAGGTTGAACATCTACTTGATCCTGATGCTTATGAAATGGAAAGGGTACTACACTGGATCCGTATATACCTCCCGATAATATCCATAGATAACCCGTCCTGAGTATAGGATGAACATTACCGTGTACATATTCAGGTGCATGACACACATTGGTACTCCAGTGCATTTCTCCTTCTAGGTCAGAATATATATTTTTGCGAACTTTTTCCTTGAAGGAAGATGTTCTAGCACGAACTTCGGCAATAATTTGTTCCGATTCCACATATTGATCATTCTGAACCAAAAGCAAACTTTGTGGTGGAATGGTTAAGTTCTGTACTTGATCCTGGCCATCAATAGTGATGGATAAGTTATTATGACATAGATAAGCAGGATGTCCATTGCATGTACGTGTAGGATAAACCAAATTCTCATTGAATTCAATCTTTCCATTGAAAGGGGCTCGTACATGTTCTGCAATATCACCAGTAAATACCCCCCCGGTATGAAAAGTCCTTAGTGTTAGTTGAGTTCCTGGTTCCCCAATGGATTGGCCTGCAATAATACCTACTGCTTCTCCCAATTCGATCAAGTGACTGTGAGTAGTACTCCGACCATAACATAATTGACAAATCCGAGATATACTCTTGCAAGTAAAGGGGGTTCGTATATATATTGGTTGTGTTCGAGGGTTTATTAATTGATTGGCAAGTCCAACCCCAATATCCTGATTGCGCGTGGCAATGCATCTCCTATTTATATATACATCGTCTGCTAGCACACGGCCAATCAGTATTTGTGTTCGTACAAAAATTTCATTTCTGTCCCTCTCTCGACCTCGAATGGAACTTACGAAAATACCTCGGATAGTGCCACAATCTGTTCTACGTACTACGATGTGTTGAACCACTTCAACGAGTCTACGTGTGAGGTATCCAGCATCTGCTGTTCGTACAGCAGTATCCACAACTCCTTTACGAGCCCCATAACAGGAAATAATATATTCCGTTAAAGAGAGCCCTTCGCGTAAATTCCTTCGAATGGGTAGATCAATGATTTGTCCTTGAGGATCTGACATTAATCCTCTCATACCTACTAATTGGTGAACCTGAGATGTATTTCCCCTAGCTCCTGAGAAGGACATAACATGTACTGGATTTAAGGGATCAGTCATGCTAAAATTCGGATTCATTTCTTTTCTCAAATATTCACTTGTAGCATACCATATCTCGATCGATTGACGTAATTTTTCTACTGCATGTACATTCCCATAATGATTCTGTTTCTCCGAAACAGAACCTTGTTGCTCCGCATCTTGGACGAGCCATCCTTTGGAAGGTGCTGTTAAAAGATCATCAATTCCTAATGAAATAGCTGTATCAGTAGCTTGTTGAAAACCTGAAGTCTTGAGTTGATCCAAGATATGTGATGTATATGTCATTCCGAAGTGATCTATTAATCTGCTAATAAGCTTTTTAATGGCAGTTTTATCCATCACTTTATTATAAAAGGGCAAATTATCAAAGGGCAATCTAGTTCGTTCCTTCATAAGGAAAAATCTCCATATTTTCATGAGCAGGATTAAGCAATGGGTTCAAGCCGGTTATTCGAAGGCTTCCTCGATCTCTATATCTGCACTAATGAAAAGATCATAAGATCAATTACATTAGATCCTGAGAGCTGGTAGTGATTTCTTTGGGTGTTCAGAACGGGCAAAACCTTGTATGGCTTCTTCCATTTCTCGATTGAAACGAGTACGACCAACAGTTGTTCGAATGTATATATTAAGAATTTCCCCCATTCTACCTTTTCTTATTCGAAAATGTTCATGGATTTCGTGTAAGGTACCCAAAGATTCGTATTGAACCTCGATAGGGGCTTCTTGGTTTACTGAGGTAATGATACGTAAATCTACTTCCCCCCACCGGAGCCATAAGGGGCTGTATAAGTCAATTCGTTTCTGTCGATAAGCTCTGAGCACATCATCATAACTATAAAAGGAAGGTTTCTTACAGGAAAACCTTTTCTTTTCCGAGTGATACGGATGGTACCTATTCCCATAAATACCTTGATTATTTCCGACCGTTGATATATAAAGTCCAAGAAGCATATCCTGAGTCGGTATAGAAATAGGATCTCCGATAGCTGGAGACAAAAGATTTGTCTCAGAAAACATGAGTAAACGAGCTTCTGCTCTAGCTTCCAGAGATAAAGGTACATGGACAGCCATCTGATCTCCGTCAAAGTCCGCATTAAATCCTCCACAAACCGATGGATGTGAACGAATGGCACGTCCTTCTACTAAAATAGGTTGAAACGCTTGTATTCCTAATCTGTGTAAGGTAGGTGCTCGATTCAACAATACGGGATGTCCTTGCATAACCTCTTGAAGTACTTCCCATACAATGGGTCCCTTATCTCGAATCATACTTTTAGCAGCTCTTAGGTTGGGAGCAATATGTCGTCCAATGAGACTACGAATTACAAATGCTTGAAAAAGCTCTATTGCTATTTCTGAGGGTAATCCACATTGATACAATGATAGAAAGGGACCTACCACAATAACGGAACGACCTGAATAATCAACTCGTTTCCCTAGTAAATTTTCACGAGATCTTCCCTCTTTGCCTTCGATCACATCTGAGAACGATTTATAAGGCCTATCATGACTGTCTCTCATTGGTTGTCCACAGATGCCATTATCGAGAAGTGCATCTACGGCTTCCTGGATCAATTTTTTTTGACAAATAACAAATGACTCAGATCCACTTCTTGCTAATAAATTTGTAAGAGCATTATTCCGATTGATAACTCTTCGATAAAGTTCATTTAGATCTGATGAGGTAATAAGTCCACCTTCACCTAATTGAACGATTGGCCTCGGTTCGGGAGGAAGAACTGGTAATAGGCATAAGACCATCCATTTTGGTTCTATATTTGTTCGGAGAAAATGTTTAGCCAATTTCATGCGTCCAACCAGAAAATCCTTTCTTCTTCGAATTGTTTCATCCTCCCATCCATCCACAGTAAATTCTTGATCCTCCTCCAATCTATTCCATTTCAATTCCACCAAGTTCTTCCATTCCATATGTGAACGATCTATAATCATTTGCAGATCCAGACCAGTTAGTTGTTCCCTGATAGCATCTCCCCCAGTAGCTATTTCTCTCTCTTTAAATGTTCCAGAACCTCGAGCAAAGAGGTAATGAGGACGAGCAGAGAGGTAATGAGGAATAATATCTCTCCAGGATTGAATCTCATAATTGAATGTACCCCGTGATCTCAATAAAGTTGGTTTGTTAGCTATGGGCCTAGCAAGAAAAAGATTCGGATAGGTTATTCTAAGATTTCCCCCCCTCAGGATCGGACGTGAAAGTTTCCTCTCATCCGGCTCAAGTAACTATAGAAAAAAATGCACTCTTTTTCGCTCTGAAGAAAGACCGCTACTCTCTGCTCAAGTTCCAGGTGAAATTGAGTATTCCTTTACGATTCTACAACGTAGATATGGAATTATTGAGCAGTCTCCTCCCTTCCGAACAATCCATTTATTCTTGAAAAGATCTTCAATTAGGGATTTACTTGTCTTTATCTCGTTCCATTTGATCCTTTAGGTTCCTGCTTGCTTCACTTCGATGGTTACAATACTATCGATCGAAGCATATGTGCGATGAATAGACTCCTATAGCCATATCTTCGGTCCGGAATACCTCTATTCAGGGATAACCCAAGTGAAAGAGAATTACTTTTGAATTCCATTATATGAAAGAAGTGTTTTCACGAAGTTCAATTAGCAATTTTATACAGAATATCTAAACCCTGGACTAATTCCTCTTTCTCAACATCTCTTCAAGATGCTTATAATTCTGAGCTTCATGCTACTCCTCCGGAGGGACATGTCAGAGCTAAAGGCATCCCAATGAGATTGAATAGGATGACAGTTCCTTATTACGGATCTGTATGATCGGAACTTGTGATCAAGTCACACATCGCAGTATACTGGGCCTTCTAATTCTTTCCGAGTTTTAGCTAATAGATTCGCAATATAACTGGGAAGGCGTTTCAAATACCATACGTGAACCACCGGACATGCCAGTTTAATGTATCCCATTCGATATCTTCGAATTCGAGAATCAACGAATTCAACTCCACATTGTGTGCAAAATGTTGAGTCTATCTTCTCATTTCCGATCCCTGGAGAATTTCCACAAGCACAAACTCTACTTTTGATAGGTCCAAAGATTCTTTCACAAAACGATCCATCTCTTTCTGGTTTATTAGTTTCATAATGTAGAGTATAGGGTTTAGTCACCTGTCCAACTATCTCGCCATTAGGTAAAATTTTTTTGGACCAAGCACAAATCTGTTCGGGAGAAGCTAATCCAATTCGAAGTTGTTGATGTTTATTCCGGTCAATCATAAAAGATCTCGATTCATTCTGATCAAACTTCCTCCCTATCTATCTGAAAGTCTTTCTCAGATATAATAGCATGATTCAATTCTAGAGCTAAAGATCGTAATTCTCGAATGAGCAATCGGAAAGATTCTGGAGCAGTGTCAGGTTTAGGTATTGGCCCTCCAGTTATAATGGCACCAAGTACTTCATTACGAGTTCTAATATGGTCAGATTTGAGAGTAAGCATCTCTTGTAAAATTACTCGTTGCCCCCCTCGTTTGGATTTTCCTCTAAGAGGTTGTTGTGTAACCCGTGCATAAGGTCCACTCGAACGTGCATGTATTTTATCATCAACTTGATGACTCAATTTCGACATATAAGCTTTTCCTATTGTAACAGGTTGTTCAAAAACATCTCCTGTTCTTCCATCGATTAATCTATGTTTTCCAGGATGATCCGGTTCGAATACCCATGGATTAGCTGTTTGCTCACTAGCTTTATAAAGCTCAGGAAACACTAGTTTTCTCGAAGCTTCTCGCTCGTATCTTTCGTCAAAAGGTGTTATTCTATAATGTTTGTTCATCAGGTTTCCTGCTAAACCGGGCAAACATTCAAAGATCTGTCCTACATTCATTCGTGAAGGTACCCCTAATGGATTCAATACCATATCAACTGGTATTCCATTTTGCAAATAGGGCATATCTTGTCTGGGCAAAACTATTGAAATAATACCTTTATTACCATGCCTTCCAGCTACTTTATCACCCACTTGTATTTTACGTTTTTGTGATATATATACGTGGACTGTTTCCGCATTATCACCGGAATCATCTACTCTATTGATCCATCTCACATCAATAACTCGACCCCTTCCACCTATAGGTGCTCTGAGACAATTTTCTCTCGCAGTGGATACCTCAATACCAAATATGGTTTGTAATAATCTTCCTTCCGGGGCACATAATGATTCTTCTGTGGTTTGAGGCGTTAATTTACCTACCAAAACATCACCTGTTTCTATCCAAGATCCTAGCATTACAAGACCATTTTCGTCCAAATGACGAAGTGAATGAGCATCTAAATGAGGTATTTCTCTAGTGATTCTTTCAGGACCCTGGCTTGTCATACAGATTTCAATCCTGTATCTTACGATATGGAAAGAGGTATAAATATCTTCATATACCAGACGTTCACTAATGAGTATTGCGTCTTCAAAATTGTATCCTTCCCATGGCATATAAGCTACTAAAACGTTTTTTCCCAAAGAGAGTTCTCCCCCTACCGTAGCCGCACCGTCCGCCAGAATTTGTCCCTTTTTTACACATTCCCCTTGACGAACTTGAGGTTTTTGATGCGTACAAGTATTTTGGTATTAGAACGTTGATATATAACCAATTCTGTTCGTACAGTGTCTCCATTAACCGATGAAGTAATATTTGTAGCATCGATATACTCAATCCTTCCCTCTTGTGTAGCTATAGCTACACTTCCTGAATCTAGAGCTGCTTGACCTTCCAACCCAGTTCCGGCAATGCACTTCTCGGGTCGAAAAAGTGGAACTGCTTGACGCTGCATATTAGAACCCATTAGAGCGCGATTCGCATCATTATGTTCGAGAAAAGGAATAAGGGAAACTCCAACGGAAAAATATTGGAAAGGAAAAATACTTCTGAAATGAATTTGTTCCCATGCAATAACTATAAATTCTTGTCGGTATCGAGCTGGAGTAATTTGTTCTTCTTGAATCCCTTGATTTAACGCCAAATAATTTCCCGTAGCTATCCGATAGTATTCATCCTCATCTTCTCCCGGTAATAGATAAACCATATGTTCTTCTCTCGATCTCTCAGAGATCTTATAGAATGGACTTTGTAAAGAACCGCAATGATCAATCTTTGCATGAATAGATAATGATGCAACAAGTCCAGCATTCATTCCTTCGGACGTATCGATTGGACAAATACGCCCATAATAACTGGGATGAATATCCCGTGTCCGAAAACTAGCAGTTCGCCCTGTTAAGCCCCCAGGGCCTAAATGGCTCAATTTTCGCCCATGAGCTATTTCCGTCAATGGATTAGTTTGATCCAAAAATTGGGATAAGGGATGTGAACCAAAAAAATCTTGAAAAGTGCTTTTTAATAGAGTTGAAGTTACCAAGTTCTGAGGAGTTGATCTACGCTTGGTTGCTCTGTGTATAGTTCTTCGAACTGCATCTTCCAAACGACCTAGAGCTAATCTAAATTGATTCTGTAATAAATCTGCTACAGAACGAATACGTCGATTTCTGAGGTGATCTATATCATCGAGTGTACCCATTCCAAATTTCACTCCGATAAGGTAATCCACAGCAGCCAATACATCTTGTGGTAATGAAAAAATCTCGTTCTCGGGTATATCAAGGTTCAGTTTTTGGTTCGGATTTCGTCGACCAATCTTTCCCAATTCACATCTTTGTCGGAAAAATTTTTCCTGCAATTCTTTACATAGAGACTCGGAAAATACCAAATCGCCACTTACACAGTAGAGTTTTTTATAAAACTCCAGAATGGCATTTTCCCTCGACCAAAGATATTCCTCCCTATCCCACTTCCCCTTCTTCTTCTTCAGTAAAAAGAAAAATCTTTCGGGATAGCGAGTATTGTCCAGAATCTCTTCGAGATTTAAACCCATAGCTGATAATAGAACTGGAATAGATATTTTTCGTTTTCTGCTTACACGAGCCCATATCCTTTCTCCCACATCAATCTCTAATTTCGATCTTCTTCCCCAATCTGAAATCAGAGTGCCAGTATATATATAGTTTATTCTATTATGGTCTAATTCCAAACGGTAATAAATACCGGGACTTATTAATATTTGATTCACCACGATTCTGTAAATTCCATTTACTACAAATGTTCCATGGGAATTCATTAAAGGAATATTTCCGAGAAATACAGTTTGTTTCTGTATCTTCCTACTATTCCTCCGAATCGATCTTGCTGGTACATATAATTCAGAGTAATATGTAAGGGACTGATATACAGCATCTCTCTCTTTTATGAAAGGTTCTGCTAATTCATATTCATTACCAAAAAGCCTGAATTCAATTTCTTTATCTGTATCCTCAATTTTCGGAAAATTATGAAGTTCTTCCATCAAGCCCTGATCGATGAAACGACAAAATCCTTCAAATTGTATCTTACCAAATTCGGGGATTGTAAACGCTCCCTCATTTTCATCTAATCGCATTGGAAGTTTCCCATCCGTGAAAAAGTCTATTCAATTATTCCCGATTGATCTATATGGATCAATCCGACAAAAAAGATTTGGATGTATATTCAGTGTTCACTATATCCCGTGAGATTCTACCCGTATCCAGATATACTTCCAATTAGAAAAAAAAAAAAAAAAGATAAGAAAAGAGGTACTTTGATACTTTCATCCAACCACGTGAAATGGAGCTATGAACGAATGAATCAAACCATTCTTAAATGTTAATCTCACTTAGAAAATTTCCTAATGAAAATAGTAAGATTGAAAGACGGAGAACAAATTAGATCCATTTACTTTATGGTTGACTTTAGCATACATCTCATACTATACTTAAAGGACGGACGAATGATTCAATCTGTCCATGGCATTCCCATATCTCGGCGACATAGCCAAGCGGTAAGGCAGAGGACTGCAAATCCTCCATCCCCAGTTCGAATCCGGGTGTCGCCTTGTTGAGGTAAGTAAATGGAAGGAAAAGTCTGTATTTCCATTACAGAACCTCTAGAGACATATTGGTACATATTACCAATATAGATAGTGAGTTACGTGCATTTTATCCCGACTCCGTCGTGAATGTACAACCCTCGAGTTAGTAATAGCAACTCGTTGGTCAATGAACAAATGGATTTCTTTATCTCTCATATCAGCTCAAACGTCCGTAACGTTCAGAATAGGTAGACCATTTCAACTTAAACTTTGCACTATCGTTAATAGTTCCCTTATCATCTCGATGATGAAATCATTCTTTTTTAGAGAACATGACCTATATGGATATAGTCGATATAACTTGGGCTGCTTTAATGGTAGTTTTTACCTTTTCCCTTTCACTCGTAGTATGGGGGAGAAGTGGACTATAATGGTAATGCTTAAGAATCAATTATTGCGTTCCTTCCAGATCATGCATGAGAATCTCTTCTGTTCCATAAGGATCCAGTAATATTTAGTCTTCATTCCAAATTGAAAGACTCTTTCCATGGAATTATTTCCTCTTTATCCCCGTAAGGGATGTGCATAATCCCTTATCATTATCATTTTCCTATGACAAATCTGATTCTCTCTAACAGGTTTTAATAAATTAGTTCTTTTCTAGAATGAGTTGATAATATTGTTTCTTCCACTGAAGAACGATCTCTCTCTTAGTAGAAATAGAAATAGTCCCTCATGTTTTACCGGATGGTTCCGAATTGATCGGATCCGATATGAATTCCGTTCTCATAAAAATATGGGACATAAGTCTAAGTAATAGATCCCTTTGCTTTTTCTTATACCATTTCAAGTTCCATATCTAATATGTACTAGAAAACGATGTTCGTACCGGAAAAAAATGTTAAACTTTGATCTTAAACAATCCGCAAGTACGTTCAGAATAAAGTCTGTCTACATTGGATCTATTTTCCAGGGGCATGAAGAAGGTGATCAGCTCCGCTCTTTTATGGTACGAGGTCCTTCATCCTACATTTACCATATATGGACAAGTACTATTAAGATATATTTATCTATATATGGGTGTAGAAGAAGTAGTACAAAAGAAAAGGTTAGATACTTTTCCTTCGTACTACTTCTTTTTCTTCTCAAAAGAAATGAAAAAGCAGCCCCTACCCTGTATTGTTGTAATATAATAGATCCCATAACCTATTTTATACTAATGATCTGGATCATTTGAATCTATCTAGTTATCAGTAATCACTCCATTTTCATAAAAATCAAGTGCTTTCACTGCTTCCACTGGCCGTTTTAACATAAAGGATAAGTAAAAAAGCAGTAGGAACTGCAAGGAACAGTGCAACAGCAATAAATCCAAGGTTATTTACTTCCATGATCTCCTGATCTTTACTTCGTTCAAAAATAGCTCGCTCGAGATTTGATCCCATAGAGATGAATCTTTCAAGATCCATGAAATAAATGTAATTGAGAAAATCGGTTCGAGTAACGGAATCTAACTAACGGATTGAATGAATTCTTCGATGGAAATAGTATAACATAATATGATCACTTTTGATAAGACTCGTAGGAAACGTGTATCAGAAAACATTCCGATCAACACATGTCTGTATCATTTTGAAAGAATAGGATTCGTACGAATAAGAACCTTCTGCTACTCCAGAAGACGTTCGTCAGACATGAGAGGTATTTCGCTTGGATTTCCAAGGTTTAGATGGAATCTTTAACCTATCTGGTCCGGTGATGATATAGAAGTATCCCATATCAAATTTATCCAGAAGCCCACTCATGACCCTGGAATGAGAGAGAAGGACTAGTCTGTCCAGATCCTGACATGATCATTCTTGGAAATACAATAGAGTGTCTAGAAATCCACTGGCTATCGATCATGAAAAATAAGTATTAGAATGAAATCAATATTCATGGAGAAGAACAGAAGGAAGATCTACTTTCAATCATTGGGAATTATCTATAGGGATCTCCGTGGGATTCCGACTTAGGAGGACTACCTCTGTGTAACCCTAAAATCTATTTATCTTCCCACGTTTTTTTATAAGAAAAATTTGATTCTTCGGGGAGGGAAGAATATTTATTGCAGATTCACAATGATGATTAGATTTTATCCCCGAAAGAAGGGTCTTTTTTCAAACTGAATTATCGATCTGGTTAATGTATCTAATGGATAGAGATACTAAATCTCTAGTATATTTATTCAACCCTATTCTCTTTTTCACTCTTCTACGGGGATTCAGAGCTGAATGGAATAACTTATTGGATCGGGACTGACGGGGCTCGAACCCGCAACTTCCGTCTTGACAGGGCGGTACTCTAACCAATTGAACTACAATCCCAATACAGTACAGTTCACCTACTATTGGATCATATTTATTCTATGGTAGGTGCTAGATAGATCGTATAGATTACGTGAGCGCTAGGTCGATGAAATATCTTATCCTTCTCTTTCATCTTTTAAAGTATCAATTCATATGGAATTGGACACATATCTATATGATATGAATAGATATAGATATCGGGGTTCAATAACCAATTATCTTTTCATCCATGATTGGCATGAATATAACCATACCGATAGATTGGTATTGATGATATTGGTTGGGCCGAGCTGGATTTGAACCAGCGTAGGCATATTGCCAACGGATTTACAGTCCGTCCCCATTAACCACTCGGGCATCGACCCAGGAACAAGAAAGTAATTGAAAGTCTTTAGGTCAAGATACCAAACGAATGGATATCCTATTTCATGGTACCCCTAGGGGAAGTCGAATCCCCGTTGCCTCCTTGAAAGAGAGATGTCCTGGTCCACTAGACGATAGGGGCTACCAATCATTATGATATGAAAGTTCCCTGGAAGTTGTCAATAGTATGGCCAGAATTATGAAAAATATTCTTATTGGTTTCCTTCCTTTTTGAAATAAAAAATTTTGTATTTCATTATTATTTAATGTATAAAGAAATAATAATAAAATGAAAGGACAAAAAAATTTTCTAAGCATTGGTATGCGTTGGGTGAAAGGCTGCAAGACTATAGCTGTCAGATATTGTGCTGTCTCTATATATCGTATGTATTCATACGGGTTGCTGTCTCTATATATCGTATGTATTCATACGGGTTGCAGTGACTGTGGGTTATAGGAACCTGACTGAGAAAATAAACAAAAAAAAACCATAGAAAAAAGTACTTCCTATTGGTTGGTACAAAAGATCGATTCGTATGTTACAATTGGATCGTGGCGGGTATAGCTTAGTGGTAAAAGTGTGATTTGTTACATTATCAACTCGAATAATTGAAGGATCTTTGATCAATCTAAAGCTCTATTTCCAGATAGGTTAAAAACCTCCCCTATGAATACTATCCATCCGAGATGGAAGAGTTCATGTATGACACTGATATACTTTACGTTCCCATAGTAGAGTATAGTGCTTCACTTCTTTCCATTAAAACAAATGCCCGTTGGTGTCCCAAAAGTTCCTTTCCGAGCCCCTGGAGATGAAGATGCAAATTGGGTCGACTTATACAACCGACTTTATCGAGAGAGATTACTTTTTTGGCTCAGGATATAAATCACGAGAATGCAAATCAACTCATGGGTCTCATGGTATATTTGAGTGCAGAAGATGCAAATAAAGATATGTTCTAATTTCTCAACTGTCCCGGTGGATCAGTAATACGGGAGTAGGTATTTTCGATGTTATGCAAATAATAGTAACCAGATGTACATACAATATGCATGGGGGTAGCTGCTTCAATGGGGATCTTTCATCCTAATCGGGGGAGAAATTACTAAACGTATAGCATTACCTCACGCTAGGGTTATGATCCACCAACCTGCTAGTAACCTATTATGACGGACCGGCCGCAGATTTACATAACGAATCGAAACACGTAACGATGCTTCGCGATTACATAACAAAATGTTATATAGAAAGAACGGGCACCCCCCGGAGAGGTCATTCAACGGGACCTGAACAGAGATGTTTTTATGTCAGCAACAGAAGCCCAAGCTTATGGCAATTGTTGATGCCGTAGCGGAAGGTTGATCTCGTAGCGGAAGATCTTCTTTTTAATTGATTTTTCAAATGACCTGTAAACTGTAATTTGATCTCTTTGTTCCCTTTCAAAAAAAAAAAAAAGGAAAGGGAAAGTGATTGATTTAATAATCACCTGATATGGTTAGGATCGATCCGAACCAGTCGATTGTCCGCATACAATCCAGCCAGAATGCCCACTATACAACAACTTATTAGAAATGCAAGACAGCCAATAGAGAATAGAAAAAAAATCTCCTGCTCTTCGAGGATGTCCTCAGCGTAGAGGAGTATGTGCTAGGGTGTATGTGCGACTCGTTTGGATCAGAAGCTGAAACAGACTGGGAAAATTATTATAACGGAATAAAAGAAGAAGTTTCCCGCTGTAACCAAGTACAGATCCATCAATCTAAACCTTACCGGGGATGAAATTTATGGTTTCCATTGGTGCAAATCCAATCACCTTGATGTGGGATGAAAAGGCAATTCCTCATTGGTAGCGAATGGTCATCAATCCATTGAGCGGGGAAATCATGCAAATTGAAGAAGCATAAAGTTTTATGCTCATATTGCTGCGAGAACGGAACAACAGGGTCAGCTACCTGGCCAACCCCAGAATTACACGTCGTTACTGTATGAATAGATCTTGTAATGAGAGTATTTATTACTTGATGAATCAAGGGTAGAGCTGGAGATGGTAAACTGTACAAGTTACCGATAACATACTCATCTCATATTTCGGAAATGAATAAGAGGCTCCGGCGTATAGAGAGGACCTTACCGTTGGAGAAAGAACCATCAGAAACGATGAAACCCCATGATTGATTTTTTCTCATTCTCAGTACAAGGTCCCAGCCCTTGCCTACCTGGAAGATGCCTATCCAAAGGGAATTATGGTTGGGAAGGTTGCAGTAGCAAAAGCCATTGGAACTTTTCTTTTCTAAATAAGAAGAATCAGTGTAATTCACAATGGACCAAACAAATGACTAACCGAGAAAAAGATTAGCGATTCATGAGAGTAAACTGCAATGACCAGAGTGAAACGTGGATATATAGCTCGAAAACGTCGGAAAAAGATTCTTGCATTTGTATCAGGCTCTCGAGGGGCCCATTCGAAACTTTTTCGAACTGCTAACCAACGGAAAGCTAGAGCCTTAGTTTCCGCCCACCGAGATAGAGGTAAACGCAAGAGAGATCTTCGTCGTTTGTGGATTACTCGGATCCAATGCAGCAGCCCGTGCCAATGGAGTCTCTTATAACAGATTAATCCAATATTTGTACAAGAGGCAGTTGCTTCCAATCGTAAAACAACTTGCACAAATAGCTGTATTAGATAGTAATTGCTTTTCCACCATCTTGAAGAACTTATCGTGTGATGAAATAGGGTTAGGTATAGATGAAAGAATAGGTAAAGATGGAATGGATAGAACAGCTTCTCCCGGAGAATTCCCTCCGGGAAGGTCGAAAACATTTTCAAATTTTTCAATATTTTATTGTGAAATGAACGAAACGAAAAGAATTCAAATCCAATTCTTTTCCAAGAATGAAATCCTATCGACTTTTTCGACAATAGACTCAAGATCTGTATCTTTATCAAACCGATATCCAACTCCGATTTTATTAAGGAGTAGGTTTATTTCTATGAAATTAGTTTTCATTATAAAGAAAAGGTAACAAAGATAGAATACGAGCTCGTTTAATAGCGTTAGTCATTAGACGTTGTTGTTTTGAGGTTAATCTATTCACTCGACCGGGATAATATTTTTTCCTTGCTCGCTAATAAATCGACTAATTAGGCTCATATTTTTATAATCGATCCGATCTCCCGACCCAATTGGTGACAAATGTCTACGAATTGGTGTCAAATGTCTACGAAAAGATCAGCTTGGGTTTATCAATAGTTTTGTTTCATGAACCTTTTTAATACTATTTATTCCAAAATCTTTCAAAATCTCGTTCCATTAAAGATCTTGTTTAAATACCAATTTCTTTTTATATCTGTGAATCTATTCCTATCCCTGGGTAGGAGTAGTACGTTTAATCTCTTTTTTTTATCTCTCCGTGAATGGTATGCTTGTAACAATAGGGACAAAATTTATTGATTCAATCGAATAGGTGGTATTGCGTCGATTTTTACGAGTCGTATATCTAGAAATCCCCGGGAATCTTTTATAAACACTATCTTGGGTACAACTAGTGCACTCCAAAGTAATTGTTACTCCTTACATCTCCGCTCTTGGCCATAAACTTACTCTGGATATTGGGTCTAACTTTGCTTTTCGATCTGAAAAATAAAGAGGAAAAAGGGATAGAAGTTGATAGCCGGAGATCCCACGATGAAACATTTGAAAGTAAAAAAATCCTTTGATCAGGAGTTTTCAGTTGTACTTACAAAATTGAATGTGGAAAGAATCTTTGGTATTTCTATTTCTAACTTTGATTCTACCCCCCCCCCCCATTCCATCCCCAATTTTAGATCTATTTTGGGTTGAATCAACTAATTTATCCAAGATGGTAGGAGAAAGAAATCCAGCACAATACTTTTTTGACCTTGGCTTTAAGGGGAGGACAAAAATTAAAAAGAGGGAAAAGTCAAAGTCAGAGCATCTGGAAAAAAACGATTTGATTTCTATCAATAGACCCGGCTACAAAAATCAACCATGAAATAGCTAACACAGGCGCTGTGGAAAGATAGGTCTTTAGATCTTGCATTGTAAATTCTCCTTATCGATCATAATGCGTAAGTGATTAATACGTATTAATAGTTAAAATCCTAGGGAAACTTGGACTATGAATATATGTATAAATGTTATCCGGGCTGTGGTCCTATTTATAGAACAGGGAAAAAGATGTTTCAGCACCAAATTTTGCTAATTAATTGTTATCTTCATAGATAATAGACCCCTACATGCATTATAAAGTCTTTTCACTCACTAGACCCGAAGAGAAATGAAGGTGGAAAAAATGTGGGAAACAGATTTTGAATTCCAAAAATAACATTGTCCTAATGATTAGAAGGGATGTAGCGCAGCTTGGTAGCGTGTTTGTTTTGGGTACAAAATGTCGCAGGTTCTAATCCTGTCATCCCTACCTTTCCCCTTCTTTTCTATGGAAAGAGAGAGGAACGAAAGATCATTTGATATCGATTCGAATGGAACATCAAATAATTGAATCGTATCAGATGCGAATGTGTTTTACTCTAAGAATATAAACAAAAGGTATTTTCCCTTCCCTTTATCTCCGGATGTTCAAGAAAGCGCTCTTAGTTCAGTTCGGTAGAACGTAGGTCTCCAAAACCTGATGCCGTAGGTTCAAATCCTACAGAGCGTGATTCTGTTCCTATCAAATCCACCACTCTAAATTATGGAGAATTTCCATTCCAACTGGAACGAGCAATGGAATCTGACCTCCCAGGAAAAGTAGGAGGCCAATTAAATGGGAGGATATTCCCGGATCAAATATCCAATTGATCACCACGTCGGTATTGTGAATATGCAGTTACGAATAATCGGCCAAAGTTATAGGAATTAGACCTACACAATTCCGGATGGCAAAGCCTCAATCATTTCGATTCAACGGAATAAGTAGGGATAATAGCTATCCTGGATAGTACCCTGAATTTGCTATGAATCTCAATGACCTTCCTTCATTTCAAATAAGTTGTATCTTGCTCGAGCTAATGAATAGGACTAGGGTGAAAATGATAGAAGCCAATAAGAAACCGAAATAACTAATTATAGTTATAGTAGGCGTGGAAGGACTGAATGAAATATGGTTTATACATATCTTCATGAGACAATTACCTAAATTTTTCTTTTCGTAACCTTGAGATCAGAATACAAAAGATCAATTGTCCCAATTCGTACCAATTCAGGATCCTATATCTACTA
>BSBM01002474.1:35000-59039 GCA_027924585.1 Larix kaempferi | reverse complement strand
TACCTTTTCTAGAGAATGTTAATCAATTTCAGAATCCATTTCGTCGTCCAGTAGCTACAACAGTATCCTTGATCGGTACTGCAGTAGCCCTTTGGTTAGGTATTGGGGCAGCGTTGCCTATTGATGAATCTTTAACTTTAGGTCTTTTCCAATTTGATCTAACTGTCGAATACAAAAATATTTCAAATTTTTATTCATATATCTAGGGAGTAGTTGCTTTAAGACAAATTATATCTCCCTAGATATACCCATCTTGCCAGAGATTTATTTCAAATATTCCATGAAATAGAGATATGTAAAAGATTTGAAATGAAATGATTCTCATGACTCTCCAGAAACACTTGGGGAAAGGAAATGAATGAAGAGATGGAATGGAACCAACCATTTAATGAACCCGAAACTAATTCCTGGGTGGATCAATTGCAAAACGTTTTTGTAGAACTTCCAATACCTGTTCGACAGATTCCTTCCCGAAGTGTTCAATTCTCATCAGATCTTCTCGACTGTAATTTAAGAGGTCCAATAATGTATGTATATTGGCTCTTCTGAGGCAGTTATAGGTTCTGGGGGGTAACTCTAATTGGTCAATGAAAATATGTTGAAATGCAATTTTTTCTTTCGTTTCCCTCGTATCAGTCAATACGTGCGAAAGGGGGAAGGGAGGCATATTAGACCCTTTTCTATTGTTCATTCCATCGATGTTCTGTTCCTCTCCATGCAGGAAGGGAATCAATAAGTCGATCAAATTTCGAGAAGCTTCATAAAGTGCCTCTCTAGGAGTTAACCCCACCATTCGTCCATATTTCCAGGAAAAGGACTTCTCGTATTTCATTTCCGCTCCCATAGGAATGAATACTATAATTCGCATCGCGAACAGGCATAAAAACAGCATCTATAGGAAAAATTCCGTCCTGATAATTATTTGGACTATGTATAATATATCCGCGATTTTTTTCAATTCGTAATCTTATATCAGAAGTAATTGATTTAGTAAGTCTAGCTATATGTTGTGTAGTATCAATTATTTTCACAGAAGGTGGTAATATGATATCTTGAGCAGTTACATTTCTGGGTCCAACGATATAGATAGAAGCTTCTCGGATTCCGTACGAATCACTTCTAAGTACAATTTCTTTTAGATTCATCAAAATGTCATGTACTGATTCTTCAATACCTATTATCGCGGAATATTCATGTTTTATGTTCTCCAATTTAACACGTGTGATACATGTTCCTTCTACTTCTCCAAGTAAAGCTCTTCGCATTGCGATGCCTATTGTATCGGCTCGACCCTTGCGGAGCGGGGATAGAGCAAAACGGCCATAATGAAGACGCTTACTGTATGCTCTGGATTCGATGCACTTCCATCGTAGTGTCTGAATAGAGACTGAGATTTCATCTCGAATCATACCAAGATTATTTGATTAGATCATTAAATCATTTCTTTCTCTTGAAATTCATTCAATTCTTACACACGTCTCTTTTTGGGAGGTCTACATCCATTATGTGGCATAGGGGTTACGTCACGTACAAAACTTAATAGTATGCCACTTCTACGAATGGTTCGTAATGCTGTATCTCTCCCCCGACCAGGGCCACTTATCATAACTTCTACTCGTTCCATACCCCGATCCATTAATGTACGAATAACATTTTCTGCTGCAGTCTGGGCAGCAAATGGTGTACCTCTCCTTGTGCCTTTGAATCCACAGGCACCGGCAGAAGACCAAGATAAAACTTGTCCCCGTACATCTGTAACAGTCACAATGGTATTGTTAAAACTTGCTTGAACGTGAATAACTCCTTTGAGTACTCGATGTTCATTCCTACGTGAACCAATTCTTCTTGTAGTTTTTGACATATTAATCATTATGAGTTCAGTTCAAAAAATGCATATCGAAATCTATTTTACCGCTAGATCCGTTCATTGATATAGAAGAGAATTACCCCTGTTTTTGCTTATGTCTCGGATTGGAACAAATTATCATAACTCGTTTCCGTCTACGAATTGGTCGACATTTTCCACAAATTCTACGAATAGAAGCACGAATTTTCATATTTGTGACCCTCCAATTTGCTCATATTACATTTTGTTCCCTGAGAAAGTCCATTGAATCTATGATTCTCGATCCCTATCAGATGTTCAAAAGGTGATTCAATCGTTTGAAGATTTGTTGCTAAGTCTATATATTATACGTCCTTTGGTTAAATCATAAGCACTTAATTCAACCTTGACCCTATCTCCTGGTAGTATTCGTACGGAATTACGTCGAATCCTACCTGAAATATGAGTCAGAATCTGACATCCATTATCTGTCAGAACTCGAAACATACCGTTGGGGAGTGATTCAGTAACCAAACCTTCCGCATGGATCAAATTCTGTTTGTTCATCGAATCTCCTCCTCTTTTGATAAAAAAAATTGACTAACGTGCTTGGATTAATATGAATGGTGTCTCGAACCAAACTTGCTCCGATTTGAATACCATGGGGATATCTTACAGAATCAATATTTTTGGACAAAATTGAGATTAATTACCATACATAACATAATATTTCTCCTCCAATTTTTTTCTGTCGAGCTTCTCGATCCGTCAAAATTCCTTGGGAAGTAGAAAGAATTACGATCCCCATTCCACCTAGAACTTTTGGAATTTCTCGATAATTGGAATAAATTCTTAAACCAGGTTTGCTGGTACGCTTTGACGTGGTTATATATGTCCTTTTCTTCCTTCTCCGATATTTTGAAGTCGATATAAAAAAAGATTTTTGGCCTTCCTGATGTTCCCTAACATCTTCTATAAAACCTTCTCGTAAAAGGATCCTTCCAATGTTCCTGGTTATATTAGTAGCTGTTACTCGAACTGTTCCTTTTTCTGCCATGTCGGCATTTCTTATAGAAGTAATTAGATTGGCAATAGTATCGTTACCCATGACGAACGAATTCTTAGGAATTCCTGGTCTCGATATAAAAGGCATGTTCGATCTTCTTCGAGGAATATGCCTGAGGTGCAATGAATTGATCCATGTACCATTTGATGAACTATCAGTAAGTAGAAGATTTCTACAAGATCTATCAGTACTTATAAGACTTCGGGAGCCAATGAAACTATTTTCGTGAAATTCAATTGTCTCAATTCCTGAGCAACCGGACCAAAAACTCGAGTTCCTTTTGGATTTCCTTCCTGATCAATGACAACTGCTGCATTGTCATCAGATCGTATCATCATTCCATTGTCACGTTCAAGTTCTTTACAGGTGCGTATAACTACGGCTCTAACCACTTCCGATTTTTCCAGGGGCATGTTAGGTACTGCTTCTTTAATTATAGCAATGATAACATCACCTATATGAGCGCATTTACGATTACTTGCTCCTAGAACTCGAATACACATTATTTTTCGGGCTCCACTGTTATCCGCTATATTCAAATAAGTTTGAGACTGAATCATTTTTCCTCCAAAAGATTTGTTACCTCGGCAGATAACATTAAAAGAAAGAAAAGAAAGAGTTCTTACGAACTAGTAATATTCTTCCACCAGAAATAGCTCTTTTATTCTGTATGGGTTAAGTAGTAACAAATTGAGTACGTATAGGCATTTTGTATGCAGCTATTCTAGCAGCTGCTCTAGCGACGGTTTCGGATATTCCGCCCATTTCATAAAGTATTCGACCTGGTCTGACGACAGATACCCAATATTCGGGAGATCCTTTCCCGGAACCCATACGTGTTTCTGCAGGTCTCATTGTAATAGGTTTGTCGGGAAATATACGTACCCATATTTTTCCGCCACGACGGGCATAACGAGTAATCGTTCTTCGTCCGGCTTCTATCTGCCCAGATGTGATCCAAGCAGGTTCAAGTGCTTGAAGAGCGAATCTACCAAAACAAATGCGATTGCCGCGATAAGATACTCCTTTCATTCTTCCCCTATGTTGTTTACGAAATTTTGTTCTTTTTGGGTTATAGTCGATGGTTTATAGTATTTTGATCCCATCTCTAATCCAGAACCGGACATGAAAGTTTCTTCTCATCCGGCTCCTCGTGAATAATCTATGTCAAATTGGACTGTAGTTTCTATTTATATATAAATGAGTCTATATCTACGCATTACGCATATCGTATATAGAATCTAATTTACAGGACGAATAACTCTTTTATTTCCATCCAATAATCTTAATAAATAATGTCACAGGCGAATATTAACTCTTCCGGTATTTGCTCCATGGGGTCGACTTACTTATAGACTCCAATGAGATTAATTCGTTTTCGGTTTATTTCGCCATCCTATCCAATGAATGATTAAGATTCCTATATGATCTTATGCAGTCATAGGTTCCATCGTTCCATAGCTTCTATCTAAATGCCCAGGTCTTCCCTCCGCAATGGAGCTTTATTTTCATCTGTTACGGAATCAATTTCCTTAGTTTCCATCGACCCGAAGCTCTTTCTCCTTCATAAACTGAATCCCTTCAATCTTGCTTGAATGAATCAGGATGATTCTTATGCTTTATCACACTGCTTTTCGGAGGGTAATTAATGAACCATACAATATTGGGAGAAGATTTCATTTCTCCTTCTTTTTTTTTTCTTTTTCCGCATTACCAAACACCTTTATCGCTTCACGAGAGATAAAAATATCATTTTTTCTATCGTGGAAGAAAGTATTTTTGAGGTGATAGTATCTACCCATAGTTATTGGATCTTGGCAATATGAAGCAATGAGTTAGTCTCTAGTTTATTTATACCAGAGACCAATCCGTTCTTATTTCGAGTTCTCCATAACTCCGGAAAAGAATGAAAAGCTCGATTCCAACGAGTCGCACACTAAGCATAGCACGGTTCCGAAATGGTAAATCTAATTTCTATTTGATCTGATAAAATTGATGATCCATGATCGGGCAGATTGGGAAAAAGACCAATTATTCCTAATCCTCTAAGATCCAAATTTTTATCCCTAAAACTCCATAGATGGTTTGAACCGGATAATAACAATAATCAATCCTAGCCCGAATTGTCTGTAGGGGAACCCTACCTCCCCTGTCCCATTCGACCCGGGCAATTTCCTTTCCGTCGAGACGTCCTGCAATTTGGATCTGAATACCTTCTACATCTTCCCGTTCAGCCAGTTCAATAGCTTTCTTCATTGTTTTTCTGAATGGAACTCTATTCTCTAGTTGTAGGGCAATATACTCCGCAAGAATATTAGGTTTTCTATATGGTTTTGCAACTTTTTCTATAGCAATGTGAAGTTTTCGGTCCACAGAATTGAGCATATTTAGTACATCGTTTCTTAATTTTTCAATTCCTTGACCCCTACCTTCTATTAACAACAAGTTGGGAAATCCAATATAGATTTTTATCTGAATCAAATCGATCTTTCTGCGAATCTCTACACGTGCAATTCCTCCATAATTCGAGGAGCTCTTTATATGTGTTCGTACATAGTTTTCAATGCAAGTACGTATTTTTTGATCTTCTCGGAGATCTTTGGAATAATTCCTTTGTTGTGCGAACCAATGGGAACGATCATTTTGGGTTACACCAAGTCTAAAACCAAGTGGATTTATTTTTTGTGCCATACATATCCTCTTTTTCGGGAGTCTATTGACATAATCGGATCATTCGATCTGGAGATTTCCTCCGATACAATAGTTATATGACAAGTGGGTTTCTGTATTGGATAACCACGTCCCTGAGCTCTAGGTTGAACCCTTTTTAAAACAGCACCTTCATTCACTTCGACTCTACCAACGAGTAAATTGGCTTTGTTCAAACCCATATTGTGATTTGCATTCGCCGCCGCAGAATGAATTAATTGTGATATCGGATAACAGGCCCCATAAGGCATCAGTTCCAGTATCATAAGTGCTTGTCCATATGAACGACCACGAATTTGATTAATTACTCTACGTGCTTTATGAGCAGACATACGTATATTTCTCGCCAAAGCTCGTATCTCCGGACCTGGACTATTATTTCCCATTGACTCCATCCTCCCCAATGAATGACAAACAAGTATCTCTCAATTAACGACGAGATTTCTTATCGTTTCTCGCATGTCCCTGAAAAAGTAGAGTAGGTGCAAATTCCCCCAATTTGTGGTCTACCATACGATCT
This sequence comes from Larix kaempferi, assembly GCA_027924585.1. Lineage (NCBI taxonomy): Eukaryota > Viridiplantae > Streptophyta > Pinopsida > Pinales > Pinaceae > Larix > Larix kaempferi. The sequence goes on along the minus strand of BSBM01002474.1, from coordinate 52,919 downwards.
GTTACATAAATGGGTAAATGTTCCCTCCCATTATGAACAGCAATTGTATGACCGATCATTGCGGGTACAATGACAGAGGCCCGGGACCAAGTCACTATTATCTTCTTTTCTTCCTTTATGTTTAGATTTTGAATTTTCCTCAATGAATGATTAGCCACAAAAGGATTTTTTTTCAGTGAACGTGCCATGATCAATTACCTTTCTTTCCTTTTTTTTTTTTTATGGATATCCAACCATTCTTACTCACGTCGACGAAGGATTGAAGCATCACTGTATCTATTCCTCTTCCGACTTTTCTTTCCAAGCGCACTATAGCCCCAGGGGGTCACGGGTTTTTTCCTGCCAATTGGGGTTCTTCCTTCCCCACCTCCATGAGGATGATCTACAGGGTTCATAGCTACTCCTCTTACCTCAGAACGCTTACCTAACCAACGTTTAGCTCCAGCTTTACCGAAACTTCTATTGTTTGCAGTGATATTACCCACTTGTCCAATTGTTGCTGAGCAGTTCTCAGATATTAAACGAACTTCTCCAGAAGGTAATCTTAATGTGGCCGATCGATCTTCTTTTGCGATCAGTTCTGCTACAGCACCTGCCGCTCTAGCTAATTGTCCACCCTTTCCAAGTGTTATTTCTATGTTATGTATAGCCGTGCCTAAGGGCATATTGGTTGAAGTAGATTCTTATTCCGATGAATAAAAATCCCTTCCCAAACTGTACAAGCCTCTCTCAGGGCATACAGCTTTCTGGATGTATATGAGATGATATTCATTCACATATATTGATTAAATAGAATCGAGATTAGAAAGGGCCTCTATTTATTGTATTCTCTATGTCCCGATTCTCTACATCCTAGGTCTCTCTATTCCATCATCTGGCTTGTATTCTTTATGTAGCATTCAGAATGAATGACTTTATCAAATTACGCTAATACTTTCGTATGTTATGGATAACGTAGGAGGCATATTCAACATCTTTTTATCTTCTCTCTCTTTCTACTTTTTTTCCTCTCCCCATCTTTTCCTTTTGGGAATTATTACCACTGTCCAGCTCCGAATCTGCCTCTGACCATCAGATCAAATGTGAGTAACTTGTCTTTTTCGAGGGTGCCTCTATCCCATTTTGTTCATGCTTCGGACAAACAATCTGGTCCTCTCCATATTATCATATCTTCGAAACCAATGATCTGATACGAACAATTTTTGGATCCAATCACCTGCTGTCATTTATCCTCAGTTTCCCTTTGGGGTTCGTCCCGTAAAAGTGTCCTAGTTGGATCAGTGATAGATTTATAGGTTTTGCTGTAAACCCAATCGGTTGCTTCCGATCACGTGAATTAATAATTCAAACCGCACTCAGAGGTAAGGCATTTCCTATTGATATAGGAGCTTTTGGACCAGAAAGAATAGTATCTCCAATCATGACCCCTCTGGGATGCAGAATATACATCTTATCGCCATTCTTGTAGTGCACCTTGCAAATGTATGCACTTCGATTAGGGTCGTATTCTATGGTCACAATTTTTCCCGATATGTTTTCCTTATTCCGTCGAAAATCAATTTGACGATACAGACGCTTGTGACCCCCTCCCCTGTGTCTTACGGTAATAATTCCTCTTCCATTACGACCTTTCCCACAATGATGCTGTCCAGAGGTCAATTTTTTCTGCGGATCAAACTGCACTCTTCCATCGAAACCTGATACAGATCTATTGCGTGTGTCTGGAGTTAAAATTCTATATGAACGGATGGCCATTTAGTTTCAATTTTGAATTCTTATTGTTCTGAAAAGAGTGGAATAGAATCACCGGGTTTAAGTGTAATAATCATACGTTTACAACGTATTGGATGTCCTATCATTGACCCTCTCTTTCCTCCTTTTTCAGGGAGGCGATAACTGTTCATAGCTATCACTTTCACATTGAAGAAATGCTCAATCCAATTTTTAATCTTTGTTTTGTTCGATTGCGAATCGACGTTAAAAGTATATTGATTCCTTTCTAATAGACGAATACTTTTCTCCGTAAGTACTGGATATTTCACTTCATCCATAAATTTTTATCCCTCCTCTCGTTTTTCTATTTTTTCTTCCTTTTACCTTTTTTCCCGTAATGCCTGTAGTTATTATTATATCGAATCATAAACAAATTGAATTATACAGATATATCATAGGTTAGGTATGGAAGTTATGCACGAACGTAATGCTCACAACTTTCCTCTGGATCTAGCTGCTGTTGAATCTATTTCAATAGGCGGATAATACTCTGATGGATTGTTATCGTGTATTGCTTAACTGAACAGTACCAAGCCTTTCAATAAAATGAAAGGTTTGGTATTCTTCAAATGTTTGTTGTTATCCCTCCTACTTTTTCCCATTCCATAAAGAATGAATATGTGCAGTTCCCCTGCATCCAGCAGGAATTGAACCCGCGAGTTCGCCAATTATGAGTTGGGCGCTTTAACCATTCAGCCATGGATGCTGGATAAAGATCATCAACATATTCATTCTATAATATGAGTATAGACTCAGATCTTAAATTGGGTAGTTCGGGACCCAATCACATTCTTTCTCTCATACTTTATTAATGTAAAGTATTATCAATAGACATTCCAGTAACATTTCATTGAATTAACTTTGTAATAAGCCATGGTCGAAACGAACAAGAATATGTGAATCAATTATAATTGATTGTATTGATTGTTCGGTCCTTTGGTCTTCCACCCGTGGTGGGTGGGAGAATGATGAAGAACTTGACGGAAAAGGGTAAGAATTGAATCTATTTAAAAGGAGTATATTCCTGTTCCTATTTCCCAAATAGAATACTTTCTGGCTGGATATTTTCATTAATATCTAGCCTCATTCTTACCTATTCTTGCATCCTTGATTTCCGGAGCTTTGGCCCCTACTGGTCAAGAACCGGACTACTAGTTACGAATCAGGTATCGAACCAATGGAAGATACTTGGATCCGATCTAGGATCATTATATGTTCGCTCCAGTTCTTGTTGTTCCTAATGTTGGAACAGTCTCCCTTTATTTATGGGCTATGAGTTCTAGTATACAGGGTATATCCACATTTATAGGATCTTCAATTCTCGTGCTTATTTTCATCGTTGTTCAGTTCATGCGTGGCAAAAAGGAGCATTGGAATAGTCCTCAGTTTCCGAGTATTCGGGGGGGGGGGGGGGAGGGAAGTAGAAAATAACATAAAGCCAATAATTGTCCTATAGAGTTACCTTTACTCGATCAAACAATTTTGAATCCAGGTATTTCAACTACCCCAAACGATCTGTCGAACGAATTGGGCCAGACTCTCCAGTTTATGGCCGCTCCTTTACGGTACTAGTTGTGGTTCCATCGAATTCGCTTCATTAATAGGTTCGCAATTCGACTCCGATCGTTACGGTTCGGTACCAAGATCTGGTCCTGGACGAGCTGACCTCATTGTAACAGCGGGGACTGTGACCATGAAAAAGGCTCCTTCTGTAGTGAGATTGATTATACGAACAAATGTCCGAACCAAAATATGTATATGTAGTTGCCATGGGAGCATGTACTATTACAGAGGAATGTTTGGTACAGATTCTTATAGTACCGTTCGCGGAGTAGATAAGTTAATTTCTGTGGATGTCTATTCGCCGGGTTGCCCACCTGAACCAGAGGCTATTATAGATGCTATAACGACACTTCGTGAAAGAAAAGAAAGCTCGATGGATATATGAGGACCGAGCTCCAACAAGGAAAGAAGAAAATATTTCACTATAAATAATAGGTTTCATCATGTTGGATCCAGTATTCATATTGGGAACTATGATCAAAAGTTATTACATCAATCTTCTGAACCTCAATTCGATTCTACTTTCGAGATACCCTCTGAAACGTTTGGATCTACTTCAACCCTGCAATTATAGATCTATCGTTTGGATAATACATTCCATTTCGGTTCGGACGGGATGAATAGATTCCAACTAGTATCGGAGCCGAATTCTTATCCATTCAATTCTTCCATATTCCCGGATATGGAAGAGAGATGGATTAACGAATACAAATATTTTATTGACACATCAGAAATGCGCCAATCACGCGCACACGATGTACGAGAACCAAAAGGAGGATTCGATTGATTTTATACTAGAGCTTATAATAGATTCTATTTCCACCGTAAAATATTGCCCTCTGAGTTCTCGATCCTACTTTTTTATATGTAAGGAGTATCGGGATTCAATTGGAACGGACAGGGAGGGACAATATGAGCAAAGAAGAGGGAGAGAACAGAATAGATGGATTCATCTATCTATTTTGATCGGGGTATCTCCGTATGTACATATAGATACGTATCTGTCAATATCCATGTACCCATATCTATCTAGCTAGAATAGATAGATATGGATACATGGATATTGACATCTTGCCAGGAACCAGATTTGAACTGGTGGCACGAGGATTTTCAGTCCTCTGCTCTACCAACTGAGCTATCCCGGCTCTTCCCTGTGGATCATCCTGGTACAAGGTTTGAACTTGTGTCAACTAAAAATAAGGAAAAAAAGGATTTTTCCTAGTTTTTAGAATAATCTTTATTATTTTCGATCTGGAAGCCACTAATATGATAAAAAATTGACTGCGATCGAATAATTTCCAAATGATATCATCTATGTGGATCATATATCACAAAATGATTTTATCATATGATCAACTGATCAACCCAACTTTTCATAAGATGGATGGAAAGATTCATGTTCTAATTTCTTCTCTTCATGAATAAATAAAATAGTGAGGTAAAAGAATCGAGAAGTGAGAATGGATTCGAACTAACGGAATTGGAGAAAATAGATCAGTCGTTCGGGAACGAACCTGGGTGGGGATAGAGGGATTTGAACCCTCACGGTCTATAAAGCCAACGGATTTTCCTCCTACTGCAATTTGCATTGTTGTTGACATTGACACGTAGAATTGGACTCTATCTTTATCCTCGTCCAACCATTAATTCCAAAAACTGATTCAACTCTCTATCTAGAGTAGATAAGTTCATAATTGGATTACTTAATGTAAAATCATTACTTCAACTCGAATCTGGCATCTATCTTACGAAGAAAATGCTTGGAAGGATTCAAGTTCTGATCGCGAGTTTTGTGTTATATAACATTCCCACTTTCGAGGTGTAAATAGAGCGTTCTATAAATACAGTATTGGACCAAATGAGATTCATTCGTTAGAATAGCTTCCATTGAGTCTCTGCACCTATCCCCTTCCTATCCTAGGAGAAGAAACCATTGTCTCCATGAACCGGATTTGGCTCAGGATTACCCATTCAATATATCCCAGGGTTCCCTGGATTTGGAAGCTATCACTTGGTAGGTTTCCATACCAAGGCTCAATTCGATCAAGTCCGTAGCGTCTACCAATTCCGCCATATCCCCTTATCAGAGAACGAGATCATACCTTGATCTAATCCTATTATGTAATCTTCATCAGCGTTATTCATTGGATATTTGCTCAATATTGGATGAGAGAAATATCATCCCCTACTCCTCTTCTCTCGCCATCTCTATCTCTACCCCAATCGAATATGACTGGGAATCATTATATTATTTCTGCATTTTCAATGCAATGTTATTATCCTCCCCTAGTCGATTTGGAATAGTGAGTAAAACGATCGATATCAATTGACCCTTACTTCCCTTTTCTTTCCCTTGAAGGAATCTACATTCAGACGATGTTCCGTTGTAATTTTAATCTGGATTGCGTCATTGAATCTGATTCGCGCTATAATTGTTAGGATTCCAAAAGAATCTATAGATCTCACGCCAATGAAATGAGGAGTTATATTCCATTGAGCCTGCTTAGCTCAGAGGTTAGAGCATCGCACTTGTAATGCGATGGTCATCGGTTCGATCCCGATAGCTGGCTCTTTTCCGTTCCTCTCATTCCCATAATCCACAAAGTTTTGGGAGGATCACGATGGAATGGAGAATACTCTTCCGATTGTTCGTCGGGTCCGTTATGCCGTGATCACTTACTCCCAACTAGGAACGGGATGAATGATTGGAACTATTAGGATCTTTGGAGAAAGATCTTCATTCTCTATATAAAATAATTCCAGTACTCGTACGGGTTATACTATCCTTTCTTCTTTCCAGCACTAATTGTTAATTGAATAAGGAGTTTCTATGTCCCGTTATCGGGGACCTCGTTTAAAAATAATACGTCGTCTGAAAACTTTACCAGGGCTAACTAGTAAAAGACCCAAATACAGAAATGATTCTATAAACCGGTCTTCTTCCAGGAAAATCTCTCAATATCGTATCCGGCTAGAAGAAAAACAGAAATTGCGTTTTCATTACGGACTAACGGAGCGACAATTACTGAAATATGTTCGTATTGCTAGAAGAGCCAAGGGATCAACGGGCCAGGTCCTATTGCAATTACTTGAAATGCGTTCGGATAATATTATTTTTCGATTGGGTATGGCTCCCACCATTCCCGGAGCTAGACAATTAGTTAATCATGGACATATCCGGGTCAATGACCATATGGTAGATATACCAAGTTACCCTTGCAAACCTCAAGATGAGATTACTATAAGAGATCAACAAAGATTGAGGACTATTATTAGGAAGAATATAGATCTGTTACAGAGGGATAAATTGCCAAATCATTTGACTTTTAATTCGTTACAATATAAAGGATTCATCAATCAAATAATAGATAGTAAATGGATCAGTTTGAAGATTAATGAATTGCTGGTCGTAGAGTATTATTCCCGTCAAGCTTGAATCAAGAATGAAATGAAAAGGAGGGGTTGGGTTGCTGGACATCTGGAAATTATGTTCTTCTCCCTTCTTTTTCCCCTCCCCAAAGGGGACATTTTATAATCCTTCCGTACGTTACATTAGAATCTTGTTATCCACGATACTTTTATTGCTTCTTAAAATGGTCTTTACCTTTCCCATACCACGAACCAATGTTCATTCTATTTTCTATATCACAAATAGAAGGAGATTGATCCCGGAATTAGGAGATCGTCCTATTGGGATTCAATAGATTGGAAAAACAATGGATGAGAAGAAAATAGTAAGGCGAAGATACGGAAAGAGAGGGATTCGAACCCTCGGTAAGCAGAAGCCTACATAGCAGTTCCAATGCTACGCCTTGAACCGCTCGGCCATCTTTCCTATGAGATCTATCGGTTTTCATTAACAAAATTAGTAAATAGCAACTTCCTTACAAAGTCTTTTTGTTCGGGTACGAACAGTTCCATCTTTTGGAAAAAAATAGATAATAAATAAGGTAATTATTCAATCTCCCCCGGAAAGACAAAAGGACATTTTATCAAACTTCCTCCTATTTTAGGAAATCCTCAATCATCCCTGTTGATTTGACGATCTTATTCGGATTGCCTAATCAATAATTTTAGACAGATTAATTGATCCATTCCATATGATGATCATATATGGATCTGTAGTGATCGTGTTATCAATTGTATGAGAACTAATTCTTTTGCAATGATCCTGTGTCATGCATGATGACCATATTTTTCCCGATATTCCTTTATCTATATGGATATGTGCACACAATTGCTAGGTGAGCATTTCATTCTCATTATGCAATGCTCGATCGTTTAACTCTTTCTTTGTTCGGATCATGATCGAACTGGACTTCTCGAGTTTACCGAATCTAGTATTCTTTTAATACGAATCTTTTTTTTTTCCATTATTATTCATCAATATTACTAATGAACAATTATTGAAAATATTCCCTATCTATTCCCATTTTGAAAAATCAATTGGAATAGATAGAATGAGAACATATTTACGATTGTAAGGAAATAAATTTTATGGTATTGTGCACCAGAAAAAATTTCGTTCATGGAATCATTTGCGTAAGGGAATGAAGGAAATTATAAAATCTGTAATTGACTATGCCTAGATCTCAGAGAAATGACAATTTTATTGATAAGACCTTCACAATTGTAGCGGATATCTTATTGCGAATAATCCCGATGGCTCCGGGGGAAAAAGAAGCATTTACCTATTACAGAGATGGTGTGATTTGATATTTTTTCCGTTCTTATTTTTTTGGGAAAGAAAAGGTATTCGGGAATAAAAATTGGGTAAAATCAAACTTACGCTCAGTGAAGGTGAGTTCTGGAGATAGAACAATTCCTTCTGTCGTGTATCCCCGGTCAATGCAGCCTTAGATGCTCTCATCTCCTGAGGATTTTAGTACCGAGCGAAAGGTTACACCTATGCAATAGGCCTTGCTTGTATAGTTTAACCTATCTGATAGGCGCGCATGGGGGGAGAAAGCACTACGTATGGAAATCAACAACACAAAAGCTTCGTTATAGCCCATATGCATTACCCTTTTCCGAAGGGTAGTGAGAATGGTTGGGACAACAAACATCCATCTCGTTTGTACTTCGGATACCCCTATCATGGAACCATCGGAGATTGTTGAAGTGATTAATCCCCGGAGAATACAGGGCGTTAAGAACAAAGAAATTGTTAGAGGTTCCATTCCTAGTACTAAGATCCTTGGTGTTCGGAAAAGAATCTTTGCAAGAAGGATGGCTAGAGATTCATTGGAAATACACTAGCCCCTGTTAATTCATAATATTGGGTCAGAATCTTTTTTCTTTTTTCAATTCCACGGATTACTCCCCGTATTACGTACTGTAAAGAAAGGAGGAGCCGTATGAGGTGGGAATCTCATGTACGGTTTTGAAGCGGAGATCATTTCAATGGAATGAACGACCGTAACGGATGTCAGCTCAATCGGAAGGGGAATATGCGGAAGCTTTACAAAATTATTATGAAGCTATGCGACTGGAAACTGACCCTTATGATCGAAGTTATATACTATATAATATAGGTCTTGTCCATACAAGTAATGGGGAACATACGAAGGCTTTGGAATATTATTTTCAAGCATTAGAACGGAACCCATCCTTACCACAAGCTCTTAATAATACGGCCTTGATCTGTCATTACGTGCGGCTATCTGTACCATAGAATAACTTAGTTAATAACTACTACGGGTAAGAACAAAAGAAAAGGCTTTCTACATATGCACCGTCCCAAGTAACGGTTTTTATAAGCTGTAGCAAAAAAAAACATCTCTCATAGGAGCCCGAATATGAATAGATAGATAGAGCCTAAGTATTCCATGGATAAAAAATTAAATTGATGATGGAAGCACCATAAAGATCAATTATTGAAAGAAGGTTCGGGCTGATACGATCAAATCTGCTCATTGACAAGAATCAGGAATCAACTTATGTAATAGAGTCGATCTACTAAGCTATTGAGCAGTGGTGTAGCATCAGATCCTAAAGATGTGAAGTACTCCAGACGGAAAGTACTCTTCAAAAATTCTATATGGAACTGAGATAGTTACCTTGCAAAAAGACTTTTATTTGGACGATCAATCTGAAGTATATCTCTTCCTATACTTCATCTTTTTGAGGGTAGGAGAAAAGATAGAACCTGATCATTTAATTGATTGGAAGTGAAATCAGAAACTCATGTCATTTACTTTTTTTGGTCCTTTGGTTAATCTGAACTCCCAATGAATAATCTCCAATCCAAGAATATTTTGGAAATTTGGGTAGAGGACTAAAGAATAGTTGATTGAGCCGTATGAGGTAGGAAACTCTCAAGTACGGTTCTGAGGGAAGAAAACTTTTCCAAGTGGACCTATCCCGACCGAGGAGAACAGGCCATTCGACAGGGAGATCCTGAAACTGCGGAGGCTTGGTTCGATCAGGCTGCTGAGTATTGGGAACAAGCTATAGCACTTGCTCCAGGCAATTACATCGAAGCACAAAATTGGTTAAAGATTACAGGACGCTTTGGAGAATGATAATTTCTATTATCGGGAAATCGTTTGAATTAATATCTTATTTTCTCGAAATAAATGGAATTATTCCAGAATATTCCCCAAAATTAGATTCAATTCCGTCGGCATCTCATAGGAATATATTGACAATATAATAAATAATACCTTTTCTGGTTCTGGATTGTTAATGGATCTTCTTAATAGGGGTAAAATCCATCCGGAGATGTCTTTCATTAATGATCCATTAATAAAGATTTATAATGGATGGATGGATGGTCTTTGATATGGAACATACGGAGGAGTATTAATAGGTGGATAAATATATATATATGGATATTATGGATATATATTTATCCATCTAGAACCATTGTAAAAATAACCGGTAAATGCTTTTGAAATTACACAAAAAGTCTTTTTTTGGGTCATAATAGCCCACAGTCCCTTAAGCACCTTAAAAATATGTCATAATAAAACTGAACACCTGCCTCAGATCGACTCCCGTATCATAGTAGCTCCAGTCATACACTAGAAAATAAGGGGAGAAACGAGTTGAGATATATCTCTCGGAAGTTAACTAATTCCTATTGGCAGGTTTCTTCTTATTTATGTCCCATCCGGAAAGGGGAGAATTCAATGATCATTCGTTCACCAGAACAACCAGAAGTAAAGGTCGTAGTGGAGAGGGATCCTGTCAAAACCTCTTTTGAGAAATGGGCCAAACCTGGTCATTTCTCAAAGACGCTAGCTAAAGGCCCTGAGACTACCACTTGGATTTGGAACTTACATGCTGATGCTCACGATTTTGATAGTCATACTGATGATTTGGAAGATATTTCTCGCAAAGTATTTAGCGCTCATTTTGGTCAACTAGCGATCATCTTTATTTGGCTAAGTGGGATGTACTATCATGGCGCTCGTTTCTCCAATTATGAAGCATGGCTGGCTGATCCAACTCACATCAAACCCAGTGCTCAAGTAGTTTGGCCAATAGTAGGTCAAGAAATATTGAATGGGGATGTAGGTGGAGGTTTTCGAGGGATACAAATAACCTCTGGGTTCTTCCAGATTTGGCGAGCATCTGGAATAACCAGTGAATTACAACTTTACTGCACTGCAATTGGTGCATTGATCTTTGCAGCGTTAATGCTTTTTGCTGGTTGGTTTCATTATCACAAAGCTGCCCCAAAATTGGCTTGGTTCCAGGATGTACAATCCATGTTGAACCATCATTTAGCAGGGTTACTAGGACTTGGGTCTCTATCTTGGGCAGGACACCAAATACACGTCTCCTTACCCATTAACCAACTTCTAGACGCTGGAGTGGATCCTAAAGAGATACCACTTCCTCATGAATTTATTTTGAATCGCGATCTTTTGGCTCAACTTTATCCCAGTTTTGCTAAGGGATTGACCCCATTTTTCACCCTGAATTGGTCGGAATATTCAGACTTTTTGACTTTTCGTGGAGGATTAAATCCAGTCACGGGGGGTCTGTGGTTGACCGATACTGCGCATCATCATTTGGCTATTGCAATTCTTTTCCTGATAGCCGGTCATATGTATAAGACCAATTGGATCATTGGCCATAACATCAAGACAATTTTAGAAGCTCATAAAGGTCCATTTACGGGGGAGGGCCATAAAGGTCTTTATGAGATCTTAACTACTTCATGGCATGCTCAATTAGCTATTAACCTAGCTATGTTAGGATCTTTAACTATTGTCGTAGCTCACCACATGTATGCGATGCCCCCCTATCCATACCTAGCTATTGACTATGGTACCCAACTCTCTCTGTTCACACATCATATGTGGATTGGTGGGTTTATCATAGTTGGCGCTGCTGCGCATGCAGCGATTTTTATGGTAAGAGACTATGACCCAACTACTCAATACAACAATTTATTAGATCGCGTTCTTAGACATCGTGATGCAATTGTATCACACCTCAACTGGGTATGTATATTCTTAGGCTTTCATAGTTTTGGTCTGTATATTCATAATGATACTATGAGCGCTCCAGGACGTCCTCAAGATATGTTCTCAGATACTGCTATACAATTACAACCTATTTTCGCTCAATGGATACAAAACACTCATGCTTCAGCACCTGGTTCAACAGCTCCTGGTGCAGCAGCGAGTACCAGCTTAACCTGGGGAGGTGGTGATTTGGTGACAGTAGGTTCCAAAGTGGCTTTGTTACCAATTCCATTAGGAACCGCGGATTTTTTGGTACATCACATTCATGCATTTACTATCCATGTGACTGTTTTAATCCTACTTAAAGGTGTTCTATTTGCCCGTAGCTCCCGTTTAATACCTGATAAAGCGAATCTTGGTTTTCGCTTTCCTTGTGATGGACCTGGGAGAGGAGGAACATGTCAAGTATCTGCCTGGGATCATGTTTTCCTTGGTTTATTCTGGATGTACAATGCAATTTCGGTAGTAATATTCCATTTCAGCTGGAAAATGCAGTCCGATGTTTGGGGTAGTATAAGTGATCAGGGAGTGGTTACTCATATCACGGGAGGAAACTTTGCACAGAGTTCCATTACGATTAATGGGTGGCTCCGTGACTTTCTATGGGCACAAGCCTCTCAAGTGATCCAATCTTATGGTTCTTCATTATCTGCATATGGTCTTTTATTTTTAGGTGCTCATTTTGTTTGGGCCTTTAGTTTAATGTTCTTATTCAGCGGCCGTGGGTATTGGCAAGAACTCATTGAATCTATCGTTTGGGCCCATAATAAATTGAAGGTTGCTCCTGCTATCCAGCCCAGAGCCTTGAGTATTGTACAAGGACGTGCTGTAGGAGTAGCTCATTACCTTCTGGGTGGAATCGTCACAACATGGGCGTTCTTCCTGGCAAGAATTATTGCAGTAGGATAATGGTTAGGAGGATTTGAAAAGCATTATGGCATCAAGATTTCCAAAGTTCAGCCAAGGCTTGGCCCAGGACCCCACTACTCGTCGTATTTGGTTCGGTATTGCGACCGCACATGACTTCGAGAGTCATGATAATATTACCGAAGAACGCCTTTATCATAAAATTTTTGCTTCCCACTTTGGTCAGTTGGCAATAATATTTCTGTGGACCTCTGGTAATTTGTTCCATGTGGCTTGGCAAGGCAATTTTGAAGCATGGGTACGCGATCCCTTACATGTAAGACCCATTGCTCATGCAATTTGGGATCCTCATTTTGGTCAACCAGCTATAGAAGCCTTTACCCGAGGAGGTGCTCCCGGTCCGGTCAATATTGCTTATTCTGGTGTTTATCAGTGGTGGTATACAATCGGCTTACGCACTAACGAAGATCTTTATACTGGAGCTATTTTCTTGCTATTTCTTTCTGCCATCTTTTTAATAGCGGGTAGGTTACATCTACAACCTAAATGGAGACCAAGTGTTTCATGGTTCAAAAATGCCGAATCCCGTCTAAATCATCATTTGTCAGGACTCTTCGGAGTCAGTTCTCTAGCTTGGACAGGGCATTTAGTTCATGTCGCTATTCCTGAATCAAGGGGAGAGCACGTCAGATGGGATAATTTTTTGAATGTATTACCGCATCCCCAAGGTTTAGAACCGCTTTTCACAGGTCAGTGGAATCTTTATGCTCAAGATCCTGATTCCAGTAGTCACTTATTTGGTACCTACCGAGGGGCAGGAACTGCTATTCTAACTCTTCTCGGAGGATTTCATCCACAAACTCAAAGTTTATGGCTGACTGATATCGCTCATCATCATTTAGCTATTGCATTTGTTTTTTTAATTGCTGGTCATATGTATAGAACCAACTTTGGGATTGGTCACAGTATGGAAGATATTTTGGAGGCACATGTTCCTCCAAGAGGCCTATTAGGACGCGGACATAAGGGTCTTTATAACACAATCAATAATTCTCTTCATTTTCAATTGGGTCTTGCTTTAGCTTCTTTGGGGGTTATCACTTCCTTGGTAGCTCAACACATGTATTCTTTACCCGCTTATGCATTCATAGCACAAGACTTCACCACCCAAGCTGCATTATATACTCATCATCAATATATTGCTGGGTTCATTATGACAGGAGCCTTTGCTCATGGAGCTATATTCCTCATTAGGGATTATAATCCGGAACAGAATAAGGATAATGTATTGGCGAGAATGTTGGAGCATAAGGAAGCTATAATATCTCATCTTAGTTGGGTTAGTTTATTATTAGGTTTCCATACCTTGGGACTTTATGTTCATAATGATGTTATGCTTGCTTTCGGTACTCCAGAAAAACAAATCTTGATCGAGCCCATATTTGCTCAGTGGATACAATCTGCTCATGGTAAGACCTTATATGGTTTCGATGTACTCCTATCTTCAACAAGTGGTCCAGCATTCGAAGCAGGTAAGAGCATATGGTTACCCGGTTGGTTGAATGCTATAAATGATAATAAGAATTCATTGTTCTTAACAATCGGTCCTGGAGACTTTTTGGTTCATCATGCTATTGCTCTAGGTTTGCATACAACTACATTGATCCTAGTTAAAGGTGCTTTGGATGCGCGTGGTTCCAAGCTAATGCCAGATAAGAAAGATTTTGGTTATAGTTTTCCTTGCGATGGTCCGGGACGGGGTGGTACCTGCGATATCTCGGCCTGGGATGCTTTTTATTTAGCAGTTTTCTGGATGTTGAATACTATTGGATGGGTTACTTTTTATTGGCATTGGAAGCATATAACTTTATGGCAGGGTAATGTAGCTCAATTTAATGAGTCTTCCACTTATTTAATGGGATGGCTAAGGGATTATCTATGGTTAAATTCTTCACAACTTATTAATGGATACAATCCTTTCGGTATGAACAGTTTATCTGTTTGGGCGTGGATGTTCTTATTCGGGCATCTTGTTTGGGCTACTGGATTTATGTTCCTGATTTCTTGGCGCGGATATTGGCAGGAACTGATCGAAACTCTTGCATGGGCCCATGAACGCACACCTTTGGCTAATTTAGTTCGATGGAGGGACAAGCCAGTAGCTCTTTCCATTGTTCAAGCACGATTAGTTGGATTAGCTCACTTTTCTGTAGGTTATATATTCACTTATGCAGCTTTTTTAATTGCCTCTACATCAGGTAAATTTGGGTAATTATTCTTCATCAATTTCATAAGTGAATGGGATATTATTGTATCAATGACAATACCCCACAGAGAAAAAGTAATCAACGTAATATTTCTCCATCTAAAATCTGATCTATATTTTGATTCCTGGTAGGTAATAGTACCGACTGAACTATTATGGCGAGAAAGAGTCTCATTCAGAGAGAGAAGAAGAGACAAGCACTGGAACGGAAATATCATTTGATTCGTCAATCTTTGGAGGAAGAAGGCAAAGTTTCATCATTGGATGACAAATGGGAAATTCATAGAAAATTGCAATCTTCACCACGTAATAGTGCACCTACACGTCTCCATCGACGTTGTTCTTCGACTGGAAGACCTAGAGCCAACTATCGAGACTTTGGATTGTCCGGACACGTACTCCGTGAGATGGCCCACGCATGTTTATTGCCCGGGATAACAAAATCAAGTTGGTAGGAAAATAAAAAAGTTATTGAAGTTTATTGTGATACCGGAAAAGTACCCCTATCCCTATATGGGATAGGGAGTATATCCCTTGATTGTTTGGTGTACCCATTCTGTTTATGATATCAATCAATGGTGCGGAGTAGAGTAGTCTGGTAGCTCGCAAGGCTCATAACCTTGAGGTCACGGGTTCAAATCCCGTCTCCGCCAGACCAGAACATAAGAAGTATTTTGGTCCGGAAAGGATTACTTTCTCATTTGAGAAAGTATTACTCTCTCATTATCATTTTATAATTGAATGAAAAGTGAGGGAAAGATACGATCAATACATGAACTATTCATTTTCATATTCCATGTGACGGATATGGCGGGTAGCGGGGATCGAACCCGCATCTTCTCCTTGGCAAGGAGAAATTTTACCATTCAACCATACCCGCATTTTATTCGTTCTGAATATATATATATTCATAAAATTGTAACATAATATGGAAAATACATATATGTTCAATCCATTCGTAAGTAGATACCATATTCTTAATGATCCAATTATTCAATTACGGAAAACCCCTCCTCCTTGGGCCTGAAGAAAAAGGCCCTATAGAAGAGCTATAAAGCCCTCCGGGAGGGGGGGAAGTTTGAGCCTAAAACATCTAGAACAGATCTGAGATATGAAAGAATTAAGGATACCTACAAAAAGGACTAATCCGATCCATAATGATACACCCGAAAATACAACATTTTTGCTACTTGACCAGCCATCGGGAGAGGCAAGTGCAACAGGTACACCAATCACTGGTAAAAATGAAATAGCAATTAATGCAAACACAGCCGATTGGAAAGCAATAGTCATGGTTGTGATCTTACAAGCTCCCAACAGATTGAATAGACTATACCATCCGATCCCCAATTTGAAATTCTGATCAAATGCACTATGGAAAGGATTTGACCATAAATTGATCGAGTCAAACTTTTTCAATTTTATATTTGAATGTGAGAGGAGAGGGAAATTCGTTTCTTTTTTCCATTCCAGATGATCATGAAAAAATAATCATATGTCACAGGTATAGTTGGTATCGGCCTGACCTTATGCTTATAGTTAGGTATTAGGTAGAATAGAAGTTGTCCCCGGAGAGATGGCCGAGTGGTTGATGGCTCCGGTCTTGAAAACCGGTATAGTAAAAAAACTATCGAGGGTTCGAATCCCTCTCTCTCCTGTTGCTTTTTTCAACAATCACATTTATTGGTCCGGTCTAGTACAAAAAAAGAGAATAGCTCGGCTGGATATAGCCGAGCTACAAGGATCCAGTTGGAAAGTATTTTAAAAGACTCCTATCCCGCCGATATGGGAGATTGATGTAATGAAATTGAATCGATTTCTCTCTCCATCTGGTTCGATCTCTTGTTTCAGTTAAGAGGAGTCATTGAAAGGACAGGTTCAAAATCACGATCAATTCCTTTCTCAAATCCTGCTGCAGCTGCACGAGCCCTTCCCGCATGCCACAAATGACCTACGAAGAAGAAAAATCCTAGAACGAAATGGGAGGTGGATAACCAACTTCGGGGAGAGACATAATTCACCGCATTGATTTCGGTAGCTACACCACCCACAGAATTTGAAGAACCTAAAGGAGCATGAGTCATATATTCTGCCGAACGTCGTTCCTGCCAAGGCTGTATGTCTTTTCTCAACTTGCTCAGGTCCAAACCATTAGGGCCCCTTAGGGGTTCCAACCAGGGAGCACGGAGATCCCAAAAACGCATCGTTTCCCCCCCAAAGATAATTTCTCCAGTCGGAGAACGCATAAGGTATTTACCTAAACCAGTAGGTCCTTGAGCAGACCCCACACTAGCTCCAAGACGTTGGTCTCTAACTAGAAAAGTAAACGCTTGAGCTTGAGAGGCTTCTGGGCCGGTGGGCCCATAGAATTCACTGGGATAAGCTGTATTGTTGAACCAAACAAAACAACAAGCAATAAAACCAAAGACAGATAGAGCCGCTAAACTATAGGACAAATAAGCTTCTCCGGACCATACGAATGCACGGCGAGCCCATGCAAAAGGTTTGGTTAAGATATGCCAGATACCACCGAAGATACAAATGGAACCTAACCATACATGTCCTCCAATTACATCTTCTAGATTGTCCACGCTAACGATCCATCCTTCTCCTCCGAAAGGAGATTTCAGTAAATAACCAAATATAGCACTTGGGTTAAGAGTCGGGTTCGTAATTTTTCTTACATCTCCACCGCCGGGAGCCCAAGTATCATATACACCTCCAAAATACAAAGCCTTAAGCACTGGAAGAAAAGCACCAACACCTAGCAAGATTAGGTGAATACCCAAAATTGTGGTCATTTTGTTTCTATCTTTCCATACATAGCCAAAGAATGGAAAAGATTCTTCTAAAGTTTCGGGTCCTATGAGTGCATGATAAATACCACCAAAACCTAAAACCGCAGAAGAAATTAAGTGAAGTACCCCAGATACAAAATATGGAAAAGTGTCCACGATTTCCCCACCAGGA
>BSBM01002474.1:0-22500 GCA_027924585.1 Larix kaempferi | reverse complement strand
GTCCAATGCCCGTAATAGAAGTATTACCTATTATTGAAGATATCCGAGTTTCCAGAGTCAAGGGTAAAACCTTATTTGAAATGGTTGGATCTGAACCATCCCTTAACTATGTGTGTAAATATTATCTGGACATAGCAGATCAAATATTATCCCAACCAGAAGGTATTGTTCCAAAAGAGATTCCAGATCGGGAATTATTCAGTTTACTCTCTGATCTTTATCTAAATCCCATTGGTGGTGGGGGGCAGAAAAAAAAGAATCAGGAAAATTTACTTGGGTTTACAAGGATTTAGAATCAACAATTTATTCACAATTCGTTGTAAATTCGATCCTTTCTTTTCATTCTTCTTTTTATTCATTATTTCTTTTCCTTATTTATCCTCAACCATTTATTCTTTTCCTCCCTATTATGTCGGCCAAAATTGATGAAACTATAACTTTTGAATGTGAAACGGGTAATTATCATACTTTTTGTCCTATTAGCTGTGTATCTTGGTTGTATCAAAAGATTGAAGACAGTTTCTTTTTGGTAGTGGGCACAAAAACATGTGGTTATTTTCTGCAAAATGCACTTGGAGTTATGATTTTTGCAGAACCCCGCTATGCAATGGCAGAATTAGAAGAAGGAGATATCTCGGCCCATTTGAACGATTATGAGGAATTGAAAACGCTTTGTATTCGGATAAGAAAAGATAGAGACCCCAGCGTCATCATATGGATAGGCACTTGTACTACAGAAATAATAAAAATGGATTTAGAAGGTATGGCACCCAAATTGGAATATGAAATTGGAGTAGTACCAATTCTAGTGGCAAGAGCAAATGGACTGGATTATGCTTTTACTCAGGGGGAAGATACTGTGTTAGCTGTAATGGCACATCGTTGTCCAGAACAAGAATTCCCCATTGGTGAATCAAAAGAAACTATAACAAAAACAAATTTATTCCCTTTTCCTCTTCTGAAGGAAAAGAAATTAGTGGAGTATGCAAATCATCCTCCCTTAGTTATTTTTGGGTCTTTACCCTCGAATTTGGTCTCTCAACTTGATACAGAATTAAGACGCCAATTCATCAAGGTATCGGGTTGGTTGCCCGCTCAGAGATATGCCGATCTTCCATCACTGGGTGATGGAGTTTATGTTTGTGGCGTTAACCCATTTCTGGGTCGTACAGCAACAACTTTGATAAGACGAAAAAAATGTGAATTAATCGTAGCTCCTTTTCCTATTGGTCCGGACGGAACGCGCGCTTGGATTGAAAAGATTTGTCCTGTATTTGGTATGGAGACCCAGAGTCTGGAGGAAAGAGAGGAACGGGTATGGGAGAGTTTAAAGGATTATCTTTATTTGGTACGCGGGAAATCTGTCTTTTTCATGGGAGATAATCTGCTAGAAATATCTCTAGCAAGATTCTTAATCAGATGTGGCATGATCGTTTATGAAATTGGTATTCCATATATGGATAAACGGTATCAAGCTGCTGAATTAGCACTTTTACAAGATACATGTATAAGAATGTGTATACCAATACCACGAATTGTGGAGAAACCAGACAATTCGAATCAGATACGACGTATGCGCGAGCTACAACCCGACTTAGCCATCACCGGAATGGCTCATGCTAACCCGTTAGGGGCGAGAGGAATTGGTACTAAATGGTCAGTTGAATTTACTTTTGCCCAGATTCATGGATTTGCCAATGCGAGAGATGTACTTGAATTGGTTACCCGCCCTCTACGACGTAATGAAAATTTAGATAACTTGGATCGAACCACCCTGGTCAGAAAGAACAACGAGTTCTATACCAGTACTTCTACTCCTAGATAAGATAACAGGGAATATATGTATTAATAGCATATGCATATATCCAGATGTTATGTTATAATATCTATTCTAAATTGATTTCCTATATGTTAGATATTGGAATCTATTCTGTTAAATCGAATTTATGGATGTATAAAATGATAACTATTCCTATCTGTATCTCCCATATATATATGGGGGATACCAGATCTATTTATTCTATTCCTGTTTCTCATTCTTTTATTTCGATCAAAAAGGAGTTTCAATATGATAAGAGTACTTGATCTACTATGGGATCCATTATCATCATGGGTAGAAGTCTCAGGTCCGATCATTTTATTTGGGCTATATTATGGATTTATAACTACATTGCCTTTTGGTCCCTCTAAAATATATTCCATGAGATCTTTCTTTTTGGGAGAAACTCTCTATGGTATAATAGCTATAAGTGGTTCTATTATGGGACAATTAATAGTCTTTGTGTCCATGTACTATTCGCCCATCTATGCAGCGTTGTGGAAACCTCACGCAATAACTTTATTAGTGGTACCATACATGTTCTTTCGTTTTTATCAAATTAAGAAAGAACCTTCAAGTTCTGAATCTCTGCACCCCATAAATTCGATCAACAATCCAAAAATTCTAAGTATATTTATGGGTGGTCTAATTCTTCAATTGTTTAATCCCATTCTTTTAGCAAATCCCGTATTAACAAGACTGGTTAACCTCTTTCTTTTTCGTTACAGCGATAATATCTCATTTATTATAAGTAGTTTTTGCGGTTGGTTGGGTGGTCATATTCTATTCATAATTTTTACAAAATCGGTATCTTTACGTATAGAACGTAATTCACCTATCGATTATACTATATTAAGACGTTATATCCATCGAACCTTTAGTCTACTTCTTTTTTATTATTGTTTCTTCTGTTTAGGTAGAGCCCCATCACCGTTCCTTATAAGCAATAATGATTACATCGGTGACAAAAATGATCGCTCTGCGGCTAAAGATGATCACTCTGTGGCTAAAGATGATCACTCTGTGGATGCGGCTAGAGATGACCGCTCTGTGGCTAAAGATGATCACTCTGTGGCTGCGGTTAGAGATGACCGCTCTGTGGCTAAAGATGATTACTCTGTGGCTAAAGATGATCACTCTGTGGCTGCGGTTAGAGATGACCGCTCTGTGGCTATAGATCCGAAAAAACTGAAAGGACTTCTGAAAGAAGAACAATTATCATGGTTCAAGCAACCATGGCCCATTATGTTCTTTAATCATAATAGAGCTTATCGGCCGATACGATATATCGGGAATAGCCCTACTCAACTAGGTCCTGTGAGGACCGAAGTATCTCAATATTTTTTTGGCACATATTTGAGTGATGGAAAACAAAGAATCTCTTTTACGTTTTTACCTAGTGTATCGGTCCTTGGGGAAAAGCTCGGGAAATATAGAGATCTTTTAGATACTTCTTGCTCATCTGAGGATCCTTATCATAGGTGGATCCATACCATGAAAAGAAGAAGAGATTATTTAGGGAATGAATTTTCGGATCGAGTGAAAGCTTTAAGCAATGGATCTCCTGCTGAAAATGTTATGGAAAGGAGAGTTCAATTCTCCAATTCTCAGGGAGATTCTTTTACTGAAATGTATGATCCATTCCTTAATGGGGCATTCCGTGGAACAATAAACCAATTCGAGTTCCCCCAAATGCTGAACGATTCGATTATTTCAAATCTTTCGGATTTGACAGAGGTATCTATGAAAGACTGTAAAGAGGGATTCCAAAATGATCAATTTGGGTATGGGTACCATATCTCTCATCATTGGCAGGAATTGGAACACGAAAGCTTTCGACTACCCTGGGAACTCTTACCTACAGATACTGGTCGTTCGCTCATTCCGATCACTAAATCATCGGAAATAGTCAAAGTGGAACCTATTTCGAAACGGCTTTATCTATTAACAGAACGAATAATTTCAAATCAAGCAAGGAAGATCTTTGAAGAGTATTTGTCGAATATAGATTCTTCAAATATAGATTTTTATTTTGGTAACCTGATCTATCCAAAAGATTTGTTGGAAATGCCTTCTGATCAGATTCAAGAGATCTATGCAAAAGATGATGATTTGTTCATCAATTTCCTGCGGTTGGAAATAGCCCTTCGAGTAGCCTATATAGATATCGTACCGGAAATAGCTTCATGTAATGAACGGATCTACACAAACTATTTGGTTAATATTTACAGCCAAATCGACGGTAGAAACGTTGCACCCACAGGTACCGTAAAATGGGAATTTATTCTCGATCTTGTTACTACGGAACAGAAGGTTACTTCTGAACAGATTTTCCTTTTCGAGTCTTTGGCGCAACATGAGTGGACAATACTACGAAATTTTCGTGGGAATGTATCTACGGATGATTCAACGCAAACGAAAGATTTTATTACCCTTTACAACGAAATACTATTGAATGAACTTCTCCAAATTATAGAGATTCCGAAACATGTGCCTCGATTTTCATCTGGTTTGATGATAGGTGAATATGATGATGGTTCCACAACTGAACCCACAGAGAATAGGATTCGTCCAAGAAAGGTAAGAAGTACACTGACTTTTTCTCTTGGGGAAAGACAAATAGTTATGAAACGTTATTTTGAAGAGACAGATTATCGTCGGAATTTAATCAGAGGATCCATACGTGCTCAAAGACGTAAAATTATGATATGGAAGAGGATGCAACCGAATGCACATTCCTTTTTCTTTTTGGTAAGAATGGAAATACCCGCTTATCCTAAAGATTATTACGACATGTCAAATTCTGATAGAGTGAATGAACAAACCCAGAAGAAGAAAATCCATAGATACGAAGAATCGAAGCCGATCATCCCCTCCTACAATCCGGCACTCGTTGAGTCCTTATGTACACTGTGGTCGGAATTGAACCATTTAAGAGGTTTATTATTAGTGGCTCAATCAATTTTGAGAAAACGTATAATATTACCATCACTTATAATAGCCAAGAATATCGGTCGTATATTACTATTTCAAGTCCCCGAATTTTCCAAAGATTGGGAAGAAATGAGGAGAGAAGTGCATGTAAAATGCGCTCCTGATGGAGCCGAATTTTCCGAAACAGAATTCCCAGACAATTGGAAACAAAATGGTATGCAGATAAAGCTTCTATTTCCTTTTCGTTTGAAGCCTTGGCATAGATCCAAACTCCGATTCGAAAACAAATTGCGTTGGAGTTATTTAACAACTCTTGGATTGGAAACTGACGTACCTTATGGTGATCCAATCCCAAATTTAGGACCTTTTTCCGAATTTTTTCAACCTATCTTCACAAAATTTATCTTCAAAAAATTGAAAAGAGGATTGAGGAGAGGATGGATCATCTTCAAAAAAGTGAAAAGAGGATTGAGGAGAGAATTTATTCTCTTCCAAAAATTGAAGAGAAAATTAATGGGATCTACAGGAATAAGACGCGTTCCACAAGTTAGATATATAGACAAGAGTGAACTGAATGACCGGATACAAAATCAATTACCGAGTGAGGCTACCCCTATGAGTAGTGCAAATGATTCACCAGAAGTTAATGATCAATTTGGATATGAAACCCGAACAATTAATGTTAAAGATAATGATCAATTTGGATATGAAACCCGAACAATTAATGTTAAAGATCCAGATGATCGGACGACCACAATGAAGGAGCGGATCGAATCTATCGCGATCATAAATAGCCCTCCTATAACTGGAATGTCTCTGGTGGATTCAGAGATTAATACCGGATCGAAGGGGAGTTTTAACATATTGGGATCAACATTAAAAAAACGATTGGTTCAGATTCGGCGAATACCTGGTCGATTTCGAAATAAAAGTGTCCAATTAATCCGAAAAAGGTTCTATTCTATGAAATTAATGAAACTTTTTCTCAAAAGAATGGACCAAGATCTTTTACCAAGTGTTATTCATTTCATCGGGTTAAATATCAAATTTTGGATTCGATCCGCTTGGATCCGATCCACGGGGAATATAGCAACAATTTACGGACGAATATTCATTCTCAATAATGATATTTCAAGAATAAAGAGAGGTCAAATTACCAACTACTATTTGATCAACGAAAAAATACAAGATTTTGAAATTCGTCCTGATCAAAACATGTTCTCAATGTCCCAAGCATATGTATTTCACAAAATATGGCAGATAAGGGCAATGAACAGGTCCTATTCAAAGTATTTATTACAATCTCGAGCCCAAACATCATATCCCTTGATCAAGAAGAAGATCAAAGAATTATTAGATATACAAAGAATATTGGATCACGAGAAACCACAAGATCTGAAGGAGAATGACTGGAAACAATGGTTGAGATGTTTTGACCAATACAATTTATCCCCACAGATATGGTCTAGGATAAACCCACAGAAATGGAGAAATATAGTAAGTAAGCAATGTACGTGCTATGAAGAACGATTCATTCCCTATGAACAACAAAAAGATTCTATATTTGCAGCTGTGATGGAACCTTCTTTGGGATTACTTCGGAAAATAAACAAACGTTACAGATACGATCTTTTATCATATAGTTATCTCAATTCGACAAAAGATTTGGATATTCTCAATTCGGCATCGGATATTCTCAATTCGGCATCGGATATTCTCAATTCGGCATCGGATATTCTCAATTTGCCGAAAGATTTGGATATTATCAATTCGCCAAAAGATTCGGATATTATCAATTCGGCATCGGATATTATAAATTCGGCATCGGATATTCTCAATTCGCCCAAAGATTCGGATATTCTCAATTCGGCATCAGATATTATCAATTCGCCCAAAGATTCGGATATTATCAATTCGGCATCAGATATTATCAATTCGCTAAAAGATTCGGATATTATCAATTCGCCAAAAGATTCGGATATTATCAATTCGCCAAAAGATTCGGATATTATCAATTCGGCATCGGATATTATCAATTCGCCAAAAGATTCGGATATTATCAATTCGCCAAAAGATTCGGATATTAACGGACCGCCAGTACAACCTGATATACCAGATGATCAAGATATTATCGATCGTGAAGGAATTCCCAGGGAAAAGTGTATTCGTGATATTATCGAGGAGGATTGGAAGGGTACCGATTTCAATCTCGTGAATGGTCCTCGTTCTACTATTGATATTTACGATGCTATTGATATTTACGATGCTATACGTTCTTGTACTTACGATCATACAACAATGATTGACAGGCAGAAGACTGATCTTAAGACTGATCTTAAAACTGATCTTAAGACTGATCTTAAGACTGATCTTAAGACTGATCTTAAGACTGATCTTAAGACTGATCTTAAGACTGATCTTACGACTGATCTTAAGACTGATCTTATTACGAATCAGCAGGGGATTGATGAGACGCAAAGAGACAATGTTGGCATTATGGATTCTCCGGAAATCGAGAAGAGAGGATCCGGATTAGATTTAAAATTATGGTTATTCCCGGAACTTTTGGGAATCAAGAATATATATTACACTAAATCGAAGTCCGTACCAGGAAAATCGTTTTTACGAGACGAACGAGACCGGAAAAAGATAGAGGAAGAAGAAACAGATGTTCTAAAACAAGGAATAGGTCTTAGATCAGATGTTCAGAACAAAAAAGGAACAGAGCATAATCGGAACGATGAATATGGTAAAGTAGAAGAGAAACAAACTGGTAAAGTAGAAGAGAAACAAACTGGTAAAGTAGAAGATCAACAAACTGGTGAAGTAGAAGATCAACAAACTGATGAAAAGAAAAAAACTGGTAAGCCTCAAGTTTTTGTTCAATACAAAGCGGTAGAAGATATAGGAGAAGAAAGTATATCCAAGCTGTCGGAGATTTGCAGGGTTATGTCCGGAATTAAGGATCCGGAACAATATATTTGGACCAATATCCAAGAGGGAAATGTTAACCTAAAACTACTGTTTCTTATTCTTCAGAATCAGAAGGACAATAAAAATGAAATATCGGAAGAGAATATTCCTCAGGGGGATGTTTCGAGAAAGGTAAGCAATGGAAATGACATATTGGAAGAGAATCTTCTTCAAGAGGATGTTCCGAAAAAGGTAAGCAATGAAAATGAAATATCGGAAGAGAATCTTCTTCAAGAGGATGTTCCGAAAAAGGTAAGTAATGAAAATGAAATATCGGAAGAGAATCTTCTTCAAGAGGATGTTCCGAGAAAGGTAAGCAATGGAAATGAAATATCGGAAGAGAATATTCCTCAGGGGGATGTTCCGAGAAAGGTAAGCAATGGAAATGAAATATCGGAAGAGAATATTCCTCAGGGGGATGTTCCGAAAAAGGTAAGCAATGGAAATGAAATATCGGAAGAGAATATTCCTCAGGGGGATGTTCCGAAAAAGGTAAGCAATAGAAATGAAACATCGGTAAATAAAAAAATATTGGTCCCCGAACCATATCGTTTATCAAGCATACCGGATGACGAATTCCTGATGTATAAAATCGTCAGTATTTCATTGAAGTTTCCAAATAGAGCCCGGGAGTGGATAGATGGAAATCTTTATGATGGATCTGCGCAATGCGGTAAAATTCTGGGGGATAGAAAAAACATTTTTAGTTCCCTCAATTTAGAAGATATTTTGCTTCCAAAACGTCGTAGAGAATTTCGAATCCTGAATCGGTTTGATCCGGAGAATGATCATGTAGGATTTTCCAATGGAAAAGACATACAAAATGACGAAGAACTCATGGGAAGAGACCAACATCTTAGCGTAGATACAACACAAATAATTAAACGTTTTCTTTGGCCTAGTTATCGATTAGAGGATCTTATTTGCATGAATAGATATTGGTTCAATACAAATGATGGGAGTCGATCTGCGATGTTGAGAATACGTATGTATCCCCAAACTTTCAATTGATAGATTTTTTGCTTCAATTCCGTTTTCGTCGAAAAAAAAAAAAAAGAATTGATTCAATAGAGTTTCAGGATATGGCCAAAATTGAACCAATCTGTTCGTTCCATTTCATCAATGTGAAAAGATTCTACATATCGTATCGTATTTTGCCATAGGTCCAAAACTAGATGTTCCTCCAAGAAGATAGAAAGAATCCGACCAATTTTTCTTAAATAGAAATGGTCGGAACGAATCAGAATTATTATATGGACCATGAAAACGAAAGAATGGATCTAATTCTTTTTTCTGACTCGGGAAAAAAATTCCATTCAGCTCCGGGAAAATTTGTTTTTTTATGATTAAGAATTTGTCCATTAGTTCGTCTCTTATTCCCAATAAACAGAGAGGATCTGTTGAATCTCAGGTATTTTATTTAACCAATCGAGTCCTAAGACTTACCCAGCATCTGCAATTACACGGAAGAGACTATTCATCCCAAAGGGGTTTGTGGAAAATTTTGAGCAAACGTAAGCAACTTCTGGTTTATCTCTACAAGAGGGATAAACTTCGTTACGATGAATTAATTGGTAAATTGGGTATTCGTGGGCTAAAAACCCGTTAATTTTTAAGTTTTCAATTCCAATCCAATTTTTAGAGATCCCGGATCCTGATTAGTCGTTCTTTTGTTATCATTTATAAAACGAACCGGAGAGGGGTGACATATAACCATGCTTGCTGAAAGACCCCCTGATGGTAAGTATGGATCCTCATTATCCATCGATGGTGTTCTTCGACTTATTGCTAGATGGTAAAGATGTTATCGACTGTGAACCTCTATCAGATTATTTACATAGGGGGGGAGGGATAAAATTGTTTAGAACCGAACAATAGTCCAATATCTCCCCTATGTAACGCAATGGGATTATTTAGTTACTATGTTCACAGAGGCAATAACGGTAAATGCGCCGAAAAGATCGATCGGGAAATATGTATCCCGAAGGGATAGCTATAGCAGAGTGATTATGCTAGAGTTGGGTCGTATAGCTTTTCATGGCGGATATCGGTACGCAAACTCTCTCTTCCTATATTTTTCACAAACTCCCTTCTCTTCTATTTTTGGAGAGAGGGATCAGAATATCTATTCAATATGACCAGAATCTATCGAAATCTCTATAGTATTACGATTGATCAAAAACATTATTGATACATATAAAACTCATTATTCAAATTACCTGTCATGATTGGACCATATTCGGGGTGATTTGGAGGGATCGAAATGATACAAATATCTTTGTCCCATTGACAAAAATACAGAACCTTAACATATTGGTTCCAAATATAATGGATAGGATTCGTTTTATATTCATAATATCCCGTTATTAGCCATCTTTATTGGGCATATATTAGAAGATTTGGCTATATATGATCTTATTCAATTTAAAACTTTTTACTAACTAATGGAGATCCAATGGCACATTCGGTCAAAATTTATGATACATGTATTGGTTGTACCCAATGCGTACGAGCTTGTCCCACAGATGTATTGGAAATGATACCTTGGGAAGGATGTAAGGCTAAGCAAATTGCTTCTGCTCCAAGAACAGAAGACTGCGTAGGTTGTAAGCGGTGCGAATCCGCTTGTCCAACAGATTTCTTGAGTGTACGTGTTTATTTATGGCATGAGACAACTCGTAGTATGGGTCTAGCTTACTGATCAATATGCACAATAAAAATGGTTAAATCCATCTCATATTTTTTCATTCTTTTTTTTATCCACTGATAAAAACCCATACTCGAATCCAAGATTTCGAGTATGGGTTTTTATAGAGAGAGATGGAAAGTATCTTCTATTTCTATAATGAGCGAATTACCTTGGCTCGGTCAACAATATTTGTTAGTTCGCCCATATCTGCAGGTTCGGTAATATCATTATTTCCCCATCCATAAAGGGAGGGAATGAGCTGATCCGATGGTATACTCTAGGTATTTTTTTACTAGAACTCTTCCTCATTACCTATACATTCCGTCCGTTACCATTTCCAATTCGATAATTCATTGATCCGATTGAAAGAAGAAAGAGTCTAACTGGATAGATCTTATTTATTTTCATTGGAGATTGGGAATTGACGGACTTTCCATTGGACCTATTTGACGGGATTTGTTACCACTTTGGCCATTTCAGTTGCTTGGCCAGTTACTCAAAATCTTCGATCGTTGCATTTTATGCAATAAAATCACCAATTTTTCCCTTACATACCTGGTTACCTAATACTCATGGGTAAGCACATTATAGTACATGTATGCTTCAGTAGCCGTTCCATTTCAAATGGGAGGATATGGGTTAATCCAAACATAGAATTGCTACCTCATGCTCATTTTATATTGATTTTCGCATAGGAGCGGTTCAAATCGTCTATGCAGCTCCAACTTCTCTGGGTCAACGGAATTGGAAAAGGAGGATAGTCTTCAGTATCCCATATGGGTTTTGTAATTATTGGTTCCATGGTAGATACAGGTCTTAATGGATCCATTTGAAAATGATCTTTCATGGATCAATTGGTGCGGCACTTTCATTCTTAGCGGGAACAAGTGACGATAGGATACGTACTCTTCTTCTTAATGAAATAAATGGTAGGGCTATGCTAATACCTAAAAGACTATGTCCAGTAGTTTTTAAATGTCTTCTTTTGCATTGCCGGAAATCCGTGGTTTTGTGGCAGAATCTATTAGATTTTCTTCCCGAGAAAAATGACTGGATAAATATTATTCGACCTTCCAAATTGAATCATTGTTACTGCAATAGCGGCAATTGGAACGATATTAACTCCCATCCACTTGTTGTCTATGTTACGTCGAATATTCTATATAAGTTTAGAATGTGACGAACCCTCATATAACGGATTCTGGACCAAGAGAGATTTGAATCCTGATCTGTCTCTTTCTACCCATAATAGGTATTGGTGCTTATCCCGATCCAGTTCTCTTTATATTGGATGATGGGGTAGAAGTTAGTTAATCTCGATCCTTCCATCCATGAAATGAATGGCAAAAAATTATTTTTGTACTTTCCGAATGGATTGTTAGCTATATAATAGAATTAATGGATCCAACTTTTTTCTCTTTTGAGAGATTAATGGAATGGAGCGAATCAACAATGAAATTCTTTATCTTTTAATATAGTTCAAGTTATTTCAAGTAGTGATTCCATAATTCTATAATAAATCTTTGAAATAACTTGGACCAGTTATTGATGTCACTTATTTTCAATTACATAAAGGAACTGGATCGAATCTATCCTTCCTTTTCCCTCCCGGAATTCGGTCCATTTATGGTTCCAACCATCCATAGCTGTGTAACCCTATTCCTAATAGATTGACCCCCAAATAACGGATCCAAACTATAGAAAATCCTAAAGAAGCCACAATTGCCGGTTCCTCACCCTGCCAACCCTTATTCATTCTAGTATGCAGATAGATTGCGAATATGGTCCAAGTAATTAATGCCCAAGTCTCTTTTGGATCCCAGCTCCAATAAGATCCCCATGCTTCATTGGCCCATATTGCTCCAGAAAGAGTACCTATGGTTGAAAGAGAAAAACCGAGACCAATCGCACGATAACTCCAATTATCTAATTGTTTAATCAATTGACATTTACGATAATTCGTTGATGAAAAAGAAAAAGTGTATTGCAAATCACTTTTTTGTTTTTCATGTGAATAAAAATTTTCATTGGTAAGAATGGATCGGGAAAATAAATTGTCCATCGCACCAAGAAGAACCTGTCTATTTACTCCGGACATAATTACTAGAAGAGCTATTGATGCTAGGGATCCACATAAAAGGGTTGCATAGCTGAACAATATCATACTTACATGCATCATTGACCAATGAGATTGTAGCGCGGGTACTAACATTCCGGATCGTTGCATTTCCTCCGGAAGACCTAAAGTAGCAAAACCATGAGTTAACATAGCACTTGGCGCCGTGATTGCACCTAACCACCGATCATCTCGGCTCCGTACTTCTAGAACTATATGGAGCACGGATGAACTCCAGGAAAGGAACATGAATGATTCATACAAATTACTCAACGGTAAATGTCCCGAATAGAGCCAACGAGTAATTAATAATCCCGTTGTACAAAGAAAAGTAACTATCATGCCCTTTCCTCCCGAACTACTTAGTCCTTCAATTCGATAAACTAAGGTTCCCCAATAAATGAGAGTGACAACCAAAATAAGAGAAAAAGAGATGTGAGCCAATATATGTTCTAAAGTTATGAATATCATAATAAACCCATTTATTCATTTTATTCCCAAATGAGATCTATGATGGAAAGATAGGATTGATCTATCACAATGGAAATAGATTGAACAGATATTGCTACATAGGAAGAATTGATTGATGAGATCTTCTTGGAAAAATGCCGCCACTCGGATTTGAACCGAGATGCTCTCGCACTGCTTCCTAAGAGCAGCGTGTCTACCAATTTCACCATGGCGGCTTCGTAGGGACCATACTAGCTTATTTACACCAGATCGTCAATGTTATGAACGTGTCTAGCAGAGGGAGTAATCTGTGAATATAACATATGTCCAAATAAAATATAAGTTGGGGCATTGACATTTGAATCAATTTTATGTTGGTTGATGGTTATAACGGAGCATGGCGCAGCTTGGTAGCGTGCCATCTTGGGGTGATGGAGGTCGTGGGTTCAGATCCCGCTGCTCCGAAAGAGAATGAGGAAATAGTAACATGCGTTATCGGACAAAGAATATCTTTCAATTTTGGTTCACGATGGTCGGAGCAGCTAGATTCCAAACAATAAAGAGAGATACATGGCTCAGCACTTTTCAATCTTTTTGATTGGATGGTTTGATTATATACATATCTAGAACGAAACTATGTTTCTGATCCATGATTTCCCGTGTTATTTTTCTCCAATATCCTGTTGGACTTTTCAATTTGAGGGGAGACATCCAAATATATTGATAGCTCACAATAATATTACATACGGGTTAATATGACTATATACAGGCTGCTAATTAATTGATCCTATTTTAGTTACTGAGATGTAGAAAGGGGTTTCATTAATAGGATAAAAAGTTACACTAGATTACGCACCTATATTTATTTTGGTCAGCTCTTTTTATGTATCTCTGCTACAATAGTTTGGGCATTACGCATTATAAATGGTAGAGATACGAATAACGATGATGACTTTGAGTTCTCCTAAAGGATTGAGCACTCTTTTCCATCCAACCATAAAGGAGGGAAAGAATGGGTTCAGACCCAATAAGGGGATGAATCATTGGGAGGAGCAGAAGCAGAAGAAGGATGAATCGAGATATCTGAAACTACAAATTAGTAATTATTCACCATAGAGCAATAACCTGCATCTATTACGAAATGCACGAGCGATTCCATCATAAAATAATATCATCCCCATGCATGATTCCGTAGGTTCTGTACCATTATTTATAAAAAATGAAATCGTTTCGATTCTAGTTTCGGATCGAAATGGATGGATTGGGATGTTGATAAGGTTTAGCTACCGGAAATATAGCATAATGGTAATGCTGAAGTTCATTCGGGATCCTTACAAAAAATGATGAACTCTAATCCTTTTCCAGTGGGAAGGAAGGCGGAATGAATAGAGGAATGGTTTATAAATTCCCCATTTCTCCAGATTGGCTGAAGGGAAGTACTGTAATGGAACTAATTAATGACCGTGTCCCTTTCGTACAACCACCCTTGGAGTACCCGAATAAAATGATTTATTTCGCATCACCATTCTCCAGGGTCCTGAAGGGTGGTGTCGTATATTCGCTCGTGTTGTGCTATGGATCATCCAAATCAATTGATTTCAATTTTGATTCGGATGATCCAGAGGAATCATCATTGGCTATGCAATAAAAACTTTTTGAATGACCGGTGGAGATAGACTTAGCTAAAGAAAAAGCTTTTATTGCGGCCCGATATGCTTTTCCCTTCCAAACATTTTTACGAATTTTTTTCTTGGATCTAGAAGTACGCTTTTTTGGAACTGCCATAAGGAACAATGGGTTTAATTCATATATTGTGATGTGAAAGACATCTTATGTATTTCATTTATTCATTTCTCTCGTAGAGAACTCCGCATATTCTTTATCGGAGTCTGCTGCAAATTGAATCAATCCATTCTCTCGACGAACACGTAAAATAAATAATAATGGAATCTACCAATTCAATTTAAAGGTCAATTTCCATGATATATTCTCATCCATTTTATAGAATATATTTATATAACGATCGATATCGAGGGAATATCTTTTTCATCCTTCTTCGAATGAGTTTCACTCGGTCCTTGATTCTCCGCGATCATCTCATCCTTCTTGTTAATGTTCCTGTCATATCCTGAATTGAAACTAATGGGATTGGAATGCTTTATGGATCGATTGTAAGATCTTTTCAATTGGAAAGACAGGAAAAGATGCGGAAATATAAACCAATTTTTGTTTAAAGGTTTTAAATATTCTTCCGATGTTTCATTTCCGAGTTCCATAAAGTTTATATGTATAGGAAATAGTTTCATCAAACAGAAATTTTTTCTCTCGATCATACTACTTTTATGATTGACGTGATATATGAGGACCGAGAATGTAAGTACTACTACACCTTTTATCAAAAAATATGGATTTCTTTTACGTAGATCGCGTAAAAAGCAACGTACTAAGAATTCTAAGGTCAAAGAGCTTTATAAGGCGCTTCCGATGCGAAAGGATTTGAATTAAAAATTCATCAAATTGGATTCGGTCTATGGATTGCATAGAAATTTATAACTTTGTATCTCTTCCCATTTTATTAGCCAGGATCTTCTTTTTTTCATTTATTTTTTACCCCAATTACAGGGAGAATGAATCTAATTCAATACCATGAAAAAGAAAGAGTTCGTGTAAATGAAACGAGCGAGCCTCTGGAGTGAAGAGAGCTATAATATTCAAAACATAAATTTGTTTGATGGAAGGGCTCACATACATTCAGAATTGTTTTTAGGCATAACTTGAACTTGTATTCATTCGCTTCATATCGGCCCGGAGCTCACTTCCAGTATAGCCATCCATACCCTATCATGTAAATACCACGGGCCTCCTACGATACGAAGAGTCATAAAATAAAAAAAAAAATAGATAGAAGGGCTCACATTAGGTTTAGGGATAATCAGGCTCGAACTGATGACTTCCACCACGTCAAGGTGATACTCTACCGCTGAGTTATATCCCTCCCCTACCCTCATCTGGAAAGAGAACTGACTTATGAATAATAACTTACCAAAGGGTCGATAGACTCAACACCACTATCCCACTATTTTATCTCGAACAACTTGAAGCCAGACCTTCCTTCTTTTCACACTACTACGAAAAGAAAGAATGAGAAAGAAAAGACTAGATACTTTTCTGAGTCAATTCTATCGAAAATAGTATTTCCTACTGATTCGAATCATAACATATGGTCCCGTAAAATCGGTAATATTTTACCTATCTCGATCAAGAAAGTTTTACATTAACATGAAAAATATTTTGTTCAGCATGTTTGATCCGATCTAGCACTAGTGCGTGCGAAAAGGACTTAATATTGTTTGGAAAAACAAGGAGAACAGGATCGAGTAAAGATTATACGGAGATGATACGGATCAAATTGTTCTTCTTGCACCAAGGATATTACCGTTTCCGAAAAATAAGATCTACTTTTATATCTTTTATATCTCTTTCCATTCAAAAGTTTCGATGTTTTTCCACTTCGAGACCCAAAAATGAACAAATTCCTTTTCTCAGGAACACGTACGGGATCCATCATTACAGAACAGAAAAGAGAAGACCCTATGCTATGCAACCGTTAACTACTTAATATAAATACATTTACATCCTACCGGAACATAATTTGTAACTAGCATCGCTATCCTCTTGCCTAGCGGGTAAATATTGACTTCCCTAGATGGAAATACTTCTGAATCTGGATCGATGTGAGAGTACAACTACATTTCCAAAATGCATGTTGTCTCTTCGGAACAGATTGACCCCTTCGCTCTCTCGTGGTACAATCCTCTTCCCGCTGAGCCCTTACTTTTTTTTCCACCGATCCACAGAAACAAGATATAGGACTGATGCCAGCAGTTCATCATAGGAGAAAAGACTCACCGAGCGAGATCATTGACTAATCAGATAAAAAGGAACTTCCTTTTCCGTATACTTTCTCTGGCCATATCGATTGCTATTTGCGGGCCTTACACAGTCGATCATATCTCATATAGATATGGATATATATCTCTTCAACATAGGTCATCGAAATGATCTTGGACAACCCCAACCAAAGCACGAAAGCCAAGATCTTTCATTAAATTGATTCCTGTTCGAATTCGAACAGTGTATAACCACATGGATAAGCTCACATTAACCCGTCAATTTCGAATCCAATTTGTGATTTGGAGGAATGATATATCGAGATATCAAGAAGGAATTAGCATGTAATAATGTCGATTCATACAAAAGAGTATTTTTTCAGACGCTATACTTATAGGATGGGAATAGAGAAGGAATAAGAAATCCCGAAGATTTTGCATAATCTTAAAAAAAAAATAAAAAAAGATGATTCATTAGTGTTTGGTTAGAACACGAAAACGTGTTTTACTGAATTGGTTCCAGTTACTCTTTGCGACATAATGCATGAAGGAAGGGAATATGAATATTCTCGAACAACGAAAAAAATCCAATTTATCCTACTTCGAAAGAATCGAACGAGAAGCCGTATGAGGTGCAAATCTCATGTACGGTTTTGTAGAGTGACAGTGAAGACAACTTATCTGTCAACTTTTCCACTATCACCCCCAAAAAACCAAACTCTGCCTTACGTAAAGTTGCCAGAGTACGATTAACCTCTGGATTTGAAATAACTGCTTATATACCTGGTATTGACCATAATTTACAAGAACATTCTGTAGTATTAGTAAGAGGAGGAAGGGTTAAAGATTTACCCGGTGTGAGATATCACATTGTTCGAGGAACCCTAGATGCTGCCGAAGTAAAAGATCGTCAACAAGGGCGTTCTAGTGCGTTGTATATTCTTACTTATCTAAGACTTGTATCATTTCATGATGATGCCATGTGAATTGCTAGGAACATGTGAAGTATATGGCTAACCTAAGAACGAACGTTTTGTAAGGGGACTAGAGCAGGCTACCGTAAAACAAACGATCTTCTTTTTCTAGGAGATTTGGAACTATTATATGTCTAAGGTTTAATATCGAAATCATTTTCGAAGTTTTCCCTGATTGTTTCAACAGAAAATTTTAAATACCTTGACCTTTTTAGAACAGGTTCGAGTCAAATAGCAATGATTTGAAACACTTTTTTTATACACTATTTTGTAAACCTAAGGACTTGATCGTATAGATATGTAAAATACAGGATTTCCAATCATAGCAAAAGAAAGAAAGGGAACGGATACTCAATCGAGAGTGAGTAAACAGAATTATATGCATAAAGAATATATCTCATCTATGCAGATATAATCATGTGGAAAGCCGTATTCGACGAAAGTCGTATGTACGGTTTGGAGGGAGATCTTTCATACCTTTAGAGATCCACCCTACAATATGGAGTCAAAAAGCCAAAATAAATGATTTATTTTCAGCCTTTATGAAATAGATTCTTGAACCTTTTTCACACTCATGTCACGGCGAAGTACTGCAGAAAAAAAAACTGCAAAATCCGATCCTATTTATCATAATCGATTAGTTAACATGGTGGTTAACCGTATTCTTAAAAACGGGAAAAAATCATTGGCTTATCGAATTCTTTATCGAGCCATCAAAAATATTCAACAAAAGACAGAGAAAAATCCACTATCTGTTCTACGCCAAGCAATACGTAGAGTAACTCCCAATGTCACAGTAAAAGCAAGACGTGTGGGTGGATCAACTTATCGAGTTCCCATCGAGATAAGATCTACACAAGGAAAAGTACTTGCCATTCGTTGGTTATTAGGGGCATCTCGAAAACGTCCGGGTCGAAATATGGATTTCAAATTGAGTCACGAATTAATGGATGCTGCCAGAGGGAATGGCAATGCTATACGCAAAAAGGAAGAGACCCATAGAATGGCAGAGGCCAATAGAGCTTTTGCACATTTCCGTTAATTAATAAAAAGGATCGAGCGAGATCTACCTATCTATATAGTTGATTTACATATCCTGATAAATTATAAATTGATTCCCGTTCGGATCGGGATGGATCCATTTTATCGGAACAAAAGAGAAAAAAGAAGAAGGAACATAAATCATAGATAGATCAACTAAGTCCTCTTGGGAAGGCTTCCTTAAGGAATAAGGAGATAGATTATGGAGGAATATTCGATCCTATTCATGAGGATTATGTAAATCTCCTATTCCGAAAATTGGAAGTTGGAACATATTTCTACTCTTTCAGAGATTGAATGAAATTACTAATTCATGATCTGGCATGTACAAAGTGAAAACTTCATTTTCAATTATACCCTGAGATCATTTGAAAGAGTTTCATTTGCTTTTCTTCCATGGAAGTTATCTTTCCCCGGCCAGAATGTATCCTGATTCTCGGCCTAATTCTTGATGATCAATTTAATCCCTGATCAAGAAGATATAGCTTGGTCCTATTTCATCTCTTAAAAAGTTTAGTAATAAGCATAGCGGTCTTATCATTTCGATGGAGAGAAGAACCTATTATCAGCTCTTTGGGTCATTTCCGAACGAACAATTGAAACGAAACGAAATATTT
Organism: Larix kaempferi; assembly: GCA_027924585.1. Lineage (NCBI taxonomy): Eukaryota > Viridiplantae > Streptophyta > Pinopsida > Pinales > Pinaceae > Larix > Larix kaempferi. Next base: position 2,997 of record BSBM01002474.1, on the reverse strand, counting down.
CGATTCATCAATTTACTACGTTCAACTCTATGTGTTCCTCTATCCGTGGAGTACATTCAATGTACAGAAATGGCTATAACAGAGTTTCTTTTATTCATATTAACAGCTGCTCTAGGAGGAATGTTTTTACGTGGTGCTAATGGCTTGATAGCTTCAGAATGTTTCAGTTCATGTTCTTATCTATTATATTGATATACTAAGAGAGATGTACGCTCCAACCCAATGAGGCTACTATGAAATATTTACTTATGGGTGGGGCAAGTTTTTCCATTCTGGTCTATGGTCTTTCTTGGCTATATGGTCTATCCGGGGAGAGAGATTGAGCTTCAATAAATAGTAAATGGTCTAATAGATACACAAATTTAGAACTCTCCAGGAATTTGGATTGCTCTTATATCCATAACTGTAGGAATTGGATTCGAACTTTCTCCAGTTCCTTTACATCAATGGACCCTTTACGTATATGAAGGAGTGCGATTCGTTCTACAAATTATTACCTCTATAATAAAATAGAGTGAATAGATATCTTTCTTTTTTATCAATTTTTATATCTCTCAAAACTCTATGGACATGTGGAAAAGATAAAGAAAAGGACTGTTATCCCTACCCCCACTCGGACCAAGACATCACTTTTACCGAAAAAAAGGTTTTTTCAAACATTTTTTGTCAAAATAACAATTAAGGTAAAGCAAGGTCAGAAACAACTAATATCTTTGAATTAACAAAGAGATTTTGTAAGAGGGATTGGTAATACTTTCTATTGATTGAATAGATTTGGTCTTATACATACATACGCGAGGAAGGTAATAAAAAAGGAATCAGATAATTATGTTATTCCTTCTTTATCACTTAGGAACCGTGCGAGATTCGAGTCCCATGCACGGTTCTGAATGAGAGAAAGGAGTGAGGGATCCTCCTTTCAACAACTCTCCCATTCCAGTCGTTGCTTTTCTTTCGCTCCGAAAATAGCTGCTCCAGCCGCTTGAATCGAATCTTCGATGTTCGTTCCTATCTTCATCGAACGAACGCATGGCAATGGATATATATGCACATAGAGATCTATCTATTGAAATATGGATATCTGGCCGCTCCGTTCTATTCAGGAATAGATATAATAGGATCGAACCTGTTCTTTACATATTGTTATTTGGTACCATATTAAATTCTTTAGGCTTCTATTAAATCGAAAAAGAAAAGATGTTCAGTCATCTTCTTTATGTATATGAAATATCCTCCAAATAATGAAAGTAAAAAGAAAAAGAATTGGATTCTATATTATGAACCTATACGACCGATCGATATCAATACTCCAATACGCTATCTCTTACATATATTCTATATATATTGAACATATCGGGATATGTTCAATATATATATGAATCCTATTCATGGAATAGGATTCACTTTCGGGATGCCTTGATGGTGAAATGGTAGACACGCGAGACTCAAAATCTCGTGCTTAATAGCGTGGAGGTTCGAGTCCTCTTCAAGGCATAAAATTTATCATGCTTATTGAATGAGCAATCCAATGGCAAATCTCGTATGAGAATCTCTCAATAGACTGGGATAGATTTCCTTCGTATCTGTTGATACGAGGTATTCCGACAATTACCTACAAGTTCAAGCTGTTAGAATAGGACAGTGGATCACAGGCAGGATCTTGGCGATCTTCTCTATTTCATTTCCGAAATGGTCCACCCTCGTATTATGAAGTATATTTCATTAAGGACACAGATTGAGAAGAATCTGTTAAGGTCTTGCAAGATACATAGATTGACCATATACCCCTCTCAAGATCTTGCAAGATCCGGGGGTTGCAACCGAACCTAAACACTATATTTACGTTGGATCCTGTGACTCTAGTCCTTACCATGCTTACTCTTACATGGTCGAGATCTCGGAGTGAGAAACCTATCTTAAAATTAAAGATCTATCAAGTCTTTTTTTTTCCTCTAAATACTTACTATTCTTGGACAATACCAGGAAAGGATTTCTTATAGGATCTTAAATCGGAGCATATGTAGAACTTCTCATTGGTTTCCACGACCCTACTGCACTGCCCGGTTCATTTTGTTTTACTTAATTCCATATTCCATTGCTCTTTCATCGATGATTACAGATTCTCCCGGCTGATGTTAAATTTGAATCCTGTTGTATGAATTGAGTGTTCAATTTCATTTGGAAAAAGACATTTCTTATCCAACAATGTCTTTGTCAGTTGATCCAATAACATTCTGTTAGATAGGAACAGATTTGATAAATATTGATAACTCTCGGATAGAGTATTATAAAGAAAAGATTCATTAGATAATAAACTATTGGTTCCGAGCCATCTTTGGCGATGAATTAACGATTCGAAGCGGTCAACCTTTTCTCTCGGATTTTCGATCAACCAACGTTGATATGTAAATAGAGGAGAATATGGCTGCATACGTTCCAATTGGATACTAATTGCTTGAATGCGTTTGAAATCCTCGATATGTTCCTTTCCTATAGGTTTCCACTCATTCATTATAAAAACCGAATTGGTCATGGATTTTGAATTATATCTACGAAAAGCACCTTGGAGACTTTTTTTAGGGAAAAAACCATATTTTGATGCTCTTCTCATTGAACTATGAGTAATATAAAGCCTTTTTAGCAGTTCTTCATTTGCGAAAAATTCTCGGCGTGAAAACACAAGGTGCTGCTCTTGAAATAGGAAGGAATCCCAAAGAAATCGTCTTCCTAAAAAGAACAATGGTTTCTTGGAGGGTTTATATTGCATCGAATATTCTATAGAAATTTGAGATCTTCCTCTCTGCTTTTCTTTAACCGATCCGAACTTATACGAAGATCCCAACTCATTGGGTCTTATTGTACGATCGAATCGATTACTGCGAAAAAAACTAAGACGCCAGATCCTAGGAGCCCAAACTACTTTACTGATCAATTCTTCATCCGTATCCCTATCCATTTGTTTTGTGCCGAGAGTTTCTTGTATAAACTTCAATTCAT